>JAHLJT010008446.1:231313392-231571086 GCA_031308135.1 Acheta domesticus
TCCCCAAAATTAAAATGTCGGTTTCAAATTCAAGGGCCGCAGCATCAGCCAGATCAATTCGGGGATACCAATTTGGAGGAAAATAGGCTGAACGGTTAGCCACTAGCATTGTTTTCACTGACGGACAGACAGACAGACAGACGGACGGACAGACGGACTGATGATAGGCCGTCATTCGATTTTTCGGTATCAACGACCCACAAAATATGGATTCTGGCTACACCAGGTGTTAGAAGATCGTTTTTTCCTAAAGTAGTAACTGCATTTATGCACTTTTCGTTACTAGGGCCCAACAATAGGAGTTCTTCTGGCGAAATACGCCGATTTTGTGGGCAGCATTACATAACTTTCTCTTATACCACGTAAAATTATTGTCAAGTATCTGTTTTATACACCACAAATACATATCGATTATTCGAGATTCAGAAGATGAGTGGAAGGAGGACAAACAAATCGATCAATGAAACCACAGGGTCCCCTCTCTCTCACGGAAACCACTTCACATGACAAATTCGGACATGTTTGCCATCGCCAATAAATTCTTCTCCGACCTCTGGACTATAATGCACGCGATAGCAACTGAAGTGTTTCAGTTTGTAGGCATTACACTTTTTTTGTACTGTGGATAAGGGAATTCCGGGAGAACCGGTGAATACGAAATATAATCTGTTCACTCATCTGAAAACTTTAAATTATATATATAATATATATATATATATATTATAATATATATATAGTGTGTGTTTTAATTCATTTTCATCAAATATGCCTCTGGACTCTTTGACATTATTTCCAGACAGCAGGCAGAGATTTATCGTTCAAAACAATATTCATACGAAAATACATCGGCATCACGTTTTCGTGGTGCTTCTTTCAGAAAAAATGATCGTCACAGCATACTTGCATTATTAGATTAATATGGTTGTATTTCCTTCCGACCCACAGACAATTTCTTTTCTCTCCCCTACAGTATATCCATTATCTACAGAATGAATAAATAAGTGTATAACTGCAGTGACCTAAGGGTTTGCTGAAACATACGCAAGCAATCATTGTTACCACACTTTATTTAAGTAATTATAATTCCCCAACTGACGGAGTATAGCTACAAACGTCCTTCAATTAATAATTTCAGCAAAATGTGACTTCACAAAACATTCAATAATATTAAAATAATATTAGAGTAATTTTCTATAAAAAAAAAGACTGACACGAAAACTGACAAGAAAAGACAAACTCTAACATGTACGCATTACACATAAATATTAAAACCAGTAGATTAATATTTCTCTTTACAGATTACACTCAATTCTTAAGTGTATCAATGAATATTAGAAAAAATTAAAGAATTTTAGTGCGCTTTCACGACCTTCTAACATGTGGTGTTCTGAGTTTGCAATCCGTGTCCTCTGCTGTCCAGATAGAATTTCACTTTGTTTCTGAGCGAAAATAAAATTATTCTATCTTCGCTTAAAATTGGAGATAAAAGTGTCAGTGTCAGGGTGGGAAAAAGTACGCTAAAGAAATGCAATTTTATCACTGCAACTGCTGCTGCTACTACTACTAAACACAAGTGGTGTCAAATATACGCTTACTAGAGTTGAAAAGATATTGGAGGTCGCGGGAAGAATTGTCTTAAAACAACCATCTGTAAAAAAAACACCATTGTATTACCATCTTTTCGATGTTTTGGTATTCGAGGGTTTTAATATATTAAATTACATATATATAATTAATATATAATTATAATATTAATAATATATAATTAAATTACATATATTTAATAACATTTTGGACTAAGTATGTCGTAAGAATAAGTTATCGAATTCGTTACAGTTTGTGTGCAGATTGATTAGTCTATGGTTTTTATTTTGTCCTTTTTGTGAATTCTATTTAATTTGTTGGGAGAGAATTTTTCGTGTCATCTTTACTTTCGAATGTGCTAATGGGAAGTTTGAATATGTCTTCGGGAAAGTGGAATCTATGGATTGAAGAGCTCGTCAACGCTGAGGAGGTCGTAAAATTTACGTCTTAAACTTACATAATGTTTAAGACTTAAGCTCTTACTACTCCCTCTTGGCGTGAACCGAGACGAATATCATTGAGAAACACAAACAAAATACACCAAAGGAATAATATGGGAATTAAAGGAATTTTTAGATGTACAAAATTATTAAAACATAAATGTGATTTAACGAATTGTTTTTAGATCAGTAGAGATATTCGTGGTAACATGAGCATGCACGGAGTTGATCGACACTCACAAGACTGCTACCAATAAGAATGTGCATCATGTTCCTCGGCTGCCCCTTTGCGGTTGCATTTGCAACCTTGCGCCACATGAATCATAATGGTTTGCAATATAAATGATCATAATTTTTGTCATATTAGTTATTCCTTTGGAAATAACGTACTCATAAACCAATGAATATTACAACACTGCAATTAATTTTGGTAATGAAAATACGAATTAAACACAGTTAATCGCGTTATAAAGGATATTCTCTTTTTTTTTATAGTTACCATTTTTGTATCAAATTCCCTACTCGAAGGCGAACTAGGGCTCGTGTACATCAATTTCAATCAGTCTCGGATTTCGGATTTTGCAAGCAAGTTCGCATAGTCAGCTCATTCATCCTATAAAAATGACTAGATTTATTGAAATGTTAATAAAATCTCCTGACTCAAAGTACTTAAAAAACAAAGTATTCAGATTGTTTGTCACTCCCATCCGTCATGTGTAGTTTTAACTGAGTTTTAAGTAAATAAGTGAACATAAATAAAAAATAAGCATGTAAATAAATAATTTTTTTAAAAAAAGGTGCTTGTCTCATGGTGAAATCAGCGAAAACATACTTTCTTCAGAAATGCATGGAGCTCTCTCATCCGAAAGACGGAGAGAATCGGACAGGAGAAAGCGAGAGGGAACTTGGTCCCTCCTCCGCTCGATGAAATACAGGTAGGCCGCGCGATTTGGCAAACGGGTTATGGAGGCCTATCGTGTCAAAACGGAATTAGAAAATCACTCCAAGTTCATTGCCCGAAAGTATTTAAGGATCGAAGAAAACGAAAGTCGGCAATGAAAATTCGTAGATCTTTTCGTTATTTTTGGTTCGACCTGAGTTTTTTAGAACTATACCGT
Organism: Acheta domesticus; assembly: GCA_031308135.1. Lineage (NCBI taxonomy): Eukaryota > Metazoa > Arthropoda > Insecta > Orthoptera > Gryllidae > Acheta > Acheta domesticus. Next base: position 231,316,535 of record JAHLJT010008446.1, read on the forward strand.
TGTAGATTCAATTAATTAATTATAACAGTAAAAAGCTGTGTAAAACGAATGGATAGAAACATAAGACCGGACGTAGATCGGAAGTTTCTCCCCAGTTCAATTTTCGTAATTATCTCGTTTAATTCCAATCAATGACAACCCTTTAATTCTTCTCTTTCGATGGTACTTTAATTTCTTCAATCTTAGCGAATATAAGAGCAGGTAATTTCGGACATAAATCGTTATATATCTATTAGCCCCCAATATTCCATCTTCGACATTAAACAATGATTTGTTTTTTACATTTTTGGTTGATCTGAAAATCAATAGTAGTCTTTTGTTTGGCAATAAACTATGCTATAATTATTATTATTTGCGTATCGGCCATTACTGACCACGCTACACGTTCTCATCCGTGGCTACACGTATCTATCCTTGAGAGAGATTAACGTGTGTGATTATGGGATCAGCGTTTCGACTGCACACCTTGCTAAGACAAGGTCGTTACGCCTTGAACTATGAATATGAGGTAATAGAATGATAATGACGGTTTGCTTGACAGTTAAAGTCGGCACACAAATTAAAGTTAAAAATAAAAATCTTTTCTGCTGCATAACTGTTTCTATACAATTCGAGACTATACTGACTATCAAAAAGAAAAATAATTCATTTTAACAAAACAATGATATATAGTGAATTAGTTTGCATTTGTATTGTATAATTAAAAAAAATGTATACGCCTGTAACAAGTAATGTACTTCAGCTTCCGGTTCAATGACCCCCATCTCGATCAGTTTTTGTCCAGTTTCCCTGATCCTTTGAGCAAATGCTGAGATGGCCCCTTGTTTTGCTTCTGGACGTAAATGTAGCTTCACCACGCGCACGTTTTGTTGAGCACTCCTTTTGCTTGTAGTGGTAGGTGTAGAGCTAAGGGTGTTACTATTTTGTTAACAATGCAGAAAAATCGTATCTGTATTTCGTTTGCCGTTGCAAGTATGTTTTCTATTACTCGGGAAAGAAATATCTAGTTTTCAAATGCTAATCTCGCGCTATTTTTTATATTTTATTCGTCTTCAACCATCGTATTTATAGTTAAAATGTTGGAAGGGTGGAACTTAAGAGAATGTGCGCAAATAATCTCTCCCCATTCAACATATACAGTTTTCACTTTTTTTGACCAAATAAATCAAATGAGAGGTGAAGGGACAATCACAAATACGTCTACGCAGAACTCAAACCTGCAGCCTCCTCGACGCAGGCGACGACTGCAGAAACCGTCTGAGCCACGGGGCCGGCTCTATTTTTACTTTTACTATTATTATCATTATTATTATTATTATTATTATTATTGTTGTTGTTGTTGTTATCTCTTGTAACCAATTCATTATCTTGTATAAACAATAACAACGATTTTTGTCAATTTCACTAAATGGTGCAAATTCATTTCTGCTAAATCATAATCATTTACGATCGGTATGAATTTATGGAATACAAAGTGGTTGTCCTTGCGTCGCAATCTCAAAGTGAAAACATCCACGCCAAACACGAACTAAACACACAATCCCTAATTCCGAGCATCGCGGCTAACGCTGCTATCCACTCGGATTAGCTTACTCCACGTAGGAAGATAAAAGGCCGCTATTAATGGACGGTCAGCACTACATGGAAGAGAAAGAAGCAAGTGAAATCGCGACCAAGGAATTTTATAAATTATCTTTCATGGAGCGATTTTACTCCGTAGCTTTGCATTTTAAGGCTTATTACTTTTACAATGAGAATTCTTCTGGTTTCGCTAGCCTATCAACTGCAAGACATCCAAACGCACATTTAAGAAAAACAGTTCCTCACGAACCTTTACAAAGCGGAGAAATAATTGTGAAAGAAATATAAATAGAGAAAAAGAAAATATTTACAAAGTTGATCACGGAGCTAGAGCACGAGTATTACATTGCTAGGTACATAGAAAAAATGCTTCACAGGGGCAGAATTCAAACTCATTTCCTTATAGATTATATCAAAAGACGGGTGTCTGGCTCTTAAAATATAACTTCGCTTTACGTAAGTCAAAACATTGTAAAGCACATTGTAAAGCACACATCTTTAGTCAACTCAGGAAAGTGAAAGTTTCATTCCAGACAGTTTTTAAGCACTCTGAATGCATTATGTTTGAGAGGTTTCTCAACCTCATTAACTTCCATGACCACTTAAAACTAATGAATTGTCTTCATCACTACGTAATGTATATATCTGCCAGATAATTTCAAGAGAAACCCACAAAACGTGTATTTCTGCCAAATTATTTCCTGCAGCATTGCATAAATTTCTCGACAAGGAGGATACGAGAATCTAAGAATTCGTATCACCGTTCAGCAGAAAATTTGCGACCTAGAGAATTTTATATTTTTCAGTTTAACTTGAGACCTTGAACGCGAAAATAATGTTAAAATTTGCCTCTTTGTTCTTATTTTTGTATATGGGTCGATTGTCAATTAGAGATAGATCCCAATATTACGTACCACTGAGCTATGTATTGATGATATAATTATCTCAAAAGAGCAGTGCCAGGTCGTAAGGTAGAGAGTGAAATGCATTTTCACCAATAAATTACCACATATAAGGGAAATATATAATAAAGAATCCGAATATATACTGCCTTCAAAATCTCACTGGATATCATCAGTGGTTTTGTTTCTTTTCCTTATGATTCTCTTGCGCCTTGCATTATGGCGTTATGGCATCGTTTCATCGTTTTCCCATCATCATCACTTACATATCAAAATCAACTATTTATTTCCAGCATGACCGAAAAGATCAAGGACTCACAACCATAGTTCATATAATCTTTAGATAATATGAAGCGTATAAGCCACAGCTAAAATCTTGGCACAAATATCCATTGAAAATTACGCGTTGCAAAGATCGTAGCCTCGTTGGTAATCCGGAAGTGCGACCCGCCTTTACCCGCAGGAATGATCCTGATATTTACTTGGAAAGGATGCCGCCTTGAATTGAAATCAGCAGATAAAGATCCCGATCTATGCCGGGATTACAGCCTGAGACCTTCAGGTCAGTAAGCCAGCGCCCTACCATTTAGCCACAGCGGATCTTTATACATAATACTAGTAAAATGCTCTCGTTGCCCGGGCTTTTTTTTTCATGTCCTACCTTTGTGAAAGAGGAAAAAGTTTAATTTTATTGAAACCAAGGTGTTTTAAAATTATAATTTTTAATGTAATTGGTTGAAATTTTAATAAAATACTATAACTTTTTCGTGTTATTTTACAGTATTGCTCGTAGATTTAAAAAATGTTTATTTCACTCGTTGCTACAGGCCTCTGACGGAATATATAGGAACCCCTCTTCCCTTAGCGAAAAACTTGGTGTATCCACCAGAATATTACTTAAATTATTTATTTAACGCATCCGTGGTAAATTTATCTTTACCAAATTTCGCAAGGCACTGCGAAAATCCTGAAGAAAAGCCTGTATAAATTCCGTAACAATTGAAGACCTTGGGACAATAACATGCTATGTCACACTTCTGATGAAATTAAAATATTAGTGTATTTCGACGCCAATATACACCTATGTAGCTAGATGTTGGGATTTTATTTTAAAGATTCGCAGTAAGAAGGCAGTGATATTCGTAAATTAATGTTCTTTATCCCTATGTGTAGAATGCAATGTCTAAACCTATACTCTCTGTTTTCTCAAACTTAAGTATCGTGGCATAGCAGGTTTTTTGCCCCGAGGTCTTCAATTCATTCACTAGATGGATGTCGGTTCCGTGTCGTTGAATTCACTTCTATTAGAATAGATCTGATTTGTGAACGCAGAGAGCGCTTGCAAGCGGCTACGTACATGGTGCCAGGGGTGCGGCGGGGCGTGGGCGGCGAGGGCCGGCGGCGGCGGGGGCAGGCCGTCCACGGAGCGCCGGAAGAGCAGGCGCGCGATGGCGCGGACGGCCGGCGCCGCCCGCGCCGCCGGCGCCCATGGCGGGCCGCACGGGCTGCCGGATCTTGTTGTAGTCCTGCGCTAGCAGGTGCAGCAGGTACAGCCCGCCCAGACCCGCCGCCGCCAGGATCAGCAGCCGGATGAAGTGCATGTGCGCCTTCACCACGGCCAGCAGGATGATGAACAGGATCATCCCCACGGTCACCCGACGACCCATGGCGCTGTGAAACGAACACAAAAAAAATGTTAGTGGTGGGAAGCTGCTCGTCGCGAGTACAAAGGACGTTTGATATGGAGCTTATGAGGTGTTCGGACTGGCAACGGTGAACTCAACGGCCATTTTTACTTTCTCGCTCTTACGAAGGTATTTCGTAAAAAGAGAAATTTATGTAATCGTGCGCCAGAAAACGGTTAATTTTCGGCAGAAAAATCATTATTGCCGGGCTCTCGTAACGAAAAGGTGAATAAATCCTGTTGCTAAATACAAAATAAAAAAAAACTCTAATACGGGCTGTAGCCATAAACCATATTTTGTGGGTTCTTGATACACAAAATCCATTGACGGCAAAACATCTGTCCGTCTGCCTGTCCGTCTGGGGTCAACGCTACTTCCCTAAATCGTTCAGCCAATTTTCTTCAAAACTGATATTCCTTAACCGATCTGAATGAACTCCAGGCTTTGGGAGTTTCAAACGGATAGTTTAATTTTTTAGGGTATTCTAAATGAAACCTCAAAAATATTTCAAAAATTTTCTCCAAAATGGCACCAAATTTTTTTATCAAACTTTATCTTGCCATGCCTACGACAAAGTATAGCATAGAGGCCTAGAGTACAAATTGCATGATCTGGGTACTCCCGAATATTTAATCAAAATCTTAACAAGTTTCCTCTCCAACAGAGAATTCATAATTAGAATCAACAATGTAACATCGAGAACATTCCAAATCAACGCAGGCGTTCCTCAAGGAACTTTTTTGGGGAGGCGTTTTTTCTACTACTATAATATCAAAGATAGTTTTTTTTCCTTAATAAAATCTTTTCTTTAAAGAGCGGATTTTCAAATAAGTTTAGGTTTCTATTTTTGGAAAATATGACTAGTTTTCGTGTAATTAGGCGCGAAATATTTAACATTAATTTTTTTAAAAATTTACTTTTTTCTCAATAACCCCTCCATATTTTTTCTTTAAGATTTTTCCACGGATAGAAGGGATGTTCAAAAGAATGGCGCTGGTCTAATTTTCGTTTAACTCTCCCAATTGGGGAAAATTGCAAATTTAGAAATAATGCGAGAAAGTATGTGCTGTTGAGCACCACTAGTTTTTAATGCGTGAATGTGAGATAAACCAGAGACGTGAATGTGGAATGATATATGAAGTGGAGTTCGCTCCTCTCTCACAGAAACATTCGGTTGAGTTCGCCGAAAATATGAAGCGTATTTCTTGAATCTTGACCTATTTAATTAACCCTTCGTACACGAAACGCTTCATAGAATCCTTGCATTCAACCAACATCTCTTTCACACCATCACGAAATAACAAACATTATTTAAATTAGTCACAATAATTAGGTTTCACTTACAGGAGTTAAGTTGTTTTTCAGGATCTTTGAAACAAACGATCAAAATTGATGGTGACGGGAAAGTGGTTGTTTCGATCCCGGTCGAGTGCTGGAAAATGGCCGACATGTTTTACATCATCATGTTTGTGTCCCCCTGCCTCGCGCTTCAATGAAGAGGTTAGTGGTTTCGTGCTTCTCGTGATCGCTTTCGGATAATGTCCGTGCAACAGGGCACGAATCTCGAGGGGTCTTCCTGACTTCATCTCCTATCCCTCTTAAAATCGGAATTAAGGACACCGTAGGAGAGAACGTTCCATAGGTGGAAAGTATGGCATCTCAAAAAATATTGATTAGGATTGTTTAATAATAATGTAAATTAAATTAAATAATTAGGTGTTTATTTAACCAAATATTTTCCTAAAATAATATTCGATAATAATTAGATTGTCATAATAACATACTCACATACATTAGTAAGTGTTTAGGCAGCGGAAACCGCAAAGTTACGAGACGTGTTTTAGAACTTCTGAGACTGCACAGACTAATTCCAAGACGAGGTGAAAAAAGTAGGCCAGAGGCGGGCACGAACACGAACAGCGGCCAAGGACAGATTTGCCCGCGGGCAGAGCTGCCGGCATTGGCGACGAGGTACACGAGGCAAAGCAACGGAAAGTAGATGATGCCGAAGTTGCATAAAATACTAAGTTAATATATTTTAAGAAAGCTTTTTTCATTCCAATGATGATAACATTACACGAAGAGAGAGTTCTCATAATCAATATGTTGGAGATGGAATTTCGTAAATTTGCACTTGATATTGCTATACCGCCTGTAGGTTTACGATTCCAATTAATAGTCTACAAATGTACTAGATAAAACATCGATTCTATTATGCAACAAGAGTATAAGGCTTTATAGAAATTTCTCTAGAACACGTTTCCAAGTTTTTCAAATCTGACGCAAATGAAATGTCTATTTTTGAGGCCTCTTACATTTGCGAACATCGGTTTTCTTATTTCAGAAGTGAAAAGTCACAGAAGTGATCTTTCATCATAATTTGAAATTTTCTCTCTTCATTACTCTATTGTTTTAATTATAATACGCATAATGAAATTATGTCATAAACTATCAGTTCTCTACACTAATTCTATTTGTGGCATATTTTCATTACACATTATTTACTGTATTCCATTTAGTAAGTGTAATTAATAATTGTATGTTTTCGCATATGTTTATATCATAATTAAACTCTGGTATGTACCAGTTAAACCGGTTTGCAATAAAAAGGCATCCTTTGTCTCTTCTCGTTCACTAATCGAGCTGCCAGTGAGTTTCTGCTCTCGAATTACTTGGCTTACCCGTCGCAGTGTTCCAATTAGTATGTGGATGTGCCCCGGGCAAGGTCTGGGACACGACAGTCCGGGCGGGCAAATCCCGCCCCTAAAGTAGACATTGATCTTGGTACATTCGCATACACCAACGCATTCAGCACGGACATTTCAGGAACATTTTGAACTTGTTAAAGAGGTTTTATGGTAAATTATTATTTGATCTTTTTTTAACCAAATTAAAAAGAGAGCTATTGTTCGTTTTATCTGAAGTAAACTCTGTCTGAAGTGAATGTGAAACGAACTGTGAACTGTTCAGGTTTTGCAGATCTCCATGTTCTTAAACCTTTGAAAATTTAGTATTTTAAGATACTAATGCGTTCATGATATTGTGTTTCCTTTGATTATTCTTAAACTTGTACACAAAACATCTCAAATACGCATTTCTAAGTTAATGAAACGGCATAAACGAATAAATAGGACAGTTTTTTTCAGTTAACGAAAAAAGCTTATTCTTGCGTCTTATCGATATATCAATTAAAATTTGCTTTGAAAATTGGAATCTGTGTTTAAATAATTAATCACAAAAATAAAAAAGGCAGGTTGATTGTTCGTTCACCACCTAGTAATAGCTGTTAATGAAATCCGAAATACGACGCGAGGCAAGGTCGCGAAGCTAAATTTAACCTCAAATTAATAAAATAAAAACAATTATAAAAGCTATCAATTTACAACGTTAATTGACAAATTACTCGTTTCGACAATCCATCCTTTCGAAGTAATCAAACTCAGGATCTCTCAATTAACGACTTCGCTAAGAGGGAATTCCCACCTTCATATTTCTGTAGTTCCTTCAATTTATGTGTATTAAATATCTGCTCTAGATGTTTGAAATTGTTAGACCTCTTACCTTTCATCTTTATTATGATGCATATCATGGGTTGGATGAAGGATATTGATGAATTTGTGATTATGTTATGTTACGAATGATGGTGATCGAGCAATGATGGAATGAGAGGCAAAAGGAACGGAGGAAACTGCTGCTTTCCCTACCTCAAATTTCACATGGATCGAGCGCTTTGAACCGAAATTATACCAGCAGAATTTCTACCATTGAGTTTTGAACGCTGGTTCTCAGAGTTAGAACGCTATACTTCGATTTTTCTATGGTGGCCGATGACATTAGGGTATTGTTACACTTCCTGCCTTATAAAATGAATCTTTTTAACAGTGGTAACTACATTTCTGAGGCCATGAACCCCGTTGTTAAGGACGTTCGCGAATGAATTAAAATATTCATTTTATAAAGGAGGTGTAACAATGACCTAACGTCATAGGCCACTATAGAAAAGTCGAAGTATAGAACGTTGGCTGCTGGTTCAAATTTGAGTTCGAATCTGACTCTGGGCAAGATTTGACCATCGTCCTTTGTGTGTATTGTGTCACCGAGAATCAGATTTTGCGTTTATCGTCAGAGAAGGAAAGCTAGAACACTGGCCGCTATGCTAGGGGCAGCCTCGCTCAAGGTCGAGGTCGAATACGGGTCTGAGCATGACTGACCCTCGTCCTTCGTTTGTATTGTGTCGCAGAGAATTACATTTTGCGTTCGAGCGATGCAACTTTCACGTGTTCCGCAAGTGTTCGTCTGGTTTATGAATTGAGATATTCGCGCTGGTGTGTGTAGGGTTTTCGCCTCAGCGGCAAAAAGTATTAATGAAAATTATTCTAAACAGTATGATTGTTAATAGCATGTCTTTCGCAGTAGGTATATCTTGCATGCTAGTCGTAAGATCGAAAATTACAAGACGCAAGCGAAGAGAATAACCTGGATAACCTCCGCATAAAACCCATGAAGAGGCGAGAAAAGAAGGGAACATTGATAAATTCAGGTTTCTTCCCGGTTGTGGTTTAGATCACTTTTGCGATCAATCGCAGCGAATTGCTGTCATCCACATGACTGAACCTTCAGCGTATACGGAGCTTCGCAGGTGGCTACTACGTTAAAATACGTACGTAAAAATAACTTCTAAACGGTTCCCGATATCGAAATGCAGTTTTCTCTCAACAATGCGGAATCATGGAGCAAGTAATTTGCCGTAGAGATATTGTTCGAAATGTTTTTTAGTTTTCGAGAAATTAATCATCTTTCATTTTTTAAATGGAACCATGTATTTTTCTCACTGGCAATAAGTAGATCATAAATATACAAATGCAATGATATAACATATGTTAATGTTTTGATAGTATTTTGAGTATAAAATTATATTTTCTGACATGTGATTTTAAATTAAATGCTCGATATTTCCTGTAGCAACCCTTGCAACGAAAGTTACCTTTGCGGCGCCCGCGCCCGTACTTTTGTGGGGACAGGCCGCGAAGGCCACCTTCCCAAAAGCGACAATTGCGACGGCTGCTATAGGCAAATTTGCATGTTTCGTTTTAAATCTTATGTCACATAGTATAATTTTATACGCGAAATACTATCAAAATATTTACATATGTTATATCATTGCACTCCTCTTTTTATGATTTATCTATTGCTAGTGAGAAAAATATATCATTCCATTTAAAAAATTAAAGATGATTTAATTTCTCCAAAACTAAAATACTTCAAACAATATCTCTACATCATTTCACTTGCCCCATGATTCCGCATTATTAAACGAAAAATGTATTTTGATAGCGGGAACCGTTTAGGAATTATGGGGGCGTTGGTGGGACTCATTTATTTATTTATTAATTTACGTCAAAAACAGTTAAAAACTGTGTGTGACGAGCTATGGGGAGAAGTGAAATTTGTGCACGTTTTTATAATTCTGTGATTTCTATCCTAAACCATATTCTAGTCGAATTTTGAATACAGAAAAAGAGCGTTTTTTTCAAGTTTTGTTGACAAAAATCCTTGCATATTTAATTATTTAACACCAAAAAACTGTTAAATCTGTGTGTGATATACTACGGAGAGATGTGTATTGGGTGCACGTTTCCTTTAATTTTGAGATCTCTACTTTAACCCATATATAAGTTGAATTATGAATACAGGTGTAAACGAGTTTATTGTGTGTATGCAGTTTAGATTAAGCACTTCACACTTTGGCAATCTGACCAGGAGAAACGTTTTTCAGTTAAACACTCTAGAACTTTAACAAATATTTGCAGCTGAATGCATTACAGTTATTCTTCGTAACGTGATCAAAGGGTACCCCCCCCCCCCGATAAGATGGTAAAAAGTTTCCCGCAACCATATTACATATGAGTCGTTACACTATAATTCTAACATAAAAATAATATTTTTGAAAGGTTTCTTTGCCCCTGTCCCACTACCCACACCCATCTACAGCCAAAAACGTGCTTTTTTTAATTTTTCGTCAACTTTACACTATTCTATCTGACTAAAAACATATGATAAATAAGAAAACAATTTGTACTATCAGAAAAATATGTTTCAATATTTTCTCATGCCCAAATTCAAACAAAAAAATATATTTGAAAAAAAAACAGAAATAATTTTACTCTATCTTACAAGACTGGAACAGGCTCGAAACAAAAGTCAGAAGTTCCTCTTAAAATACAAATTGTTGTGAACTTTTTTCAGATTTTTTCGCTTGCTGGGCTGCAAGTTAAAAAAATAAAAACCATTTCCCGCCTTTAAAACACCCGGACTTTAAATACACTTTGAAAATGACCTCGAAAACGCTTCGTTAATTAACAGTTCCCCATCCATGATCACACAGTGGCGGGTTCACGTCGCGGGCAGTTCACACGAATTCGCGCCAAAAAAATCAAAGTTGAATGTTCTAAATCGCGCCGAGCTGCCCCCTTTGTACGTGCTTGTGCTCAATCTCTAAGGTGACCAGATCTTAAAAACCAAAAGACGGGATTTTGTGACTTTTTCTTGAAAATCGAAAAAAACGGACAAAATGGGACACATATACATAACAAAAAGCAACATTGTAGTAACACTACACATTGTAGTAAACTAAATTTTTTAAACATTAATGCAAATGAATAGCACGAATAAAATGAAAGTAAGTACGTAATATTAAATGTATTTCAAGTATTTATTTGTATAAATTACATTCTGTTAATGTGGTACATTATTTGCAGCGTTATCTTGTAATTCGACTTGTTTCATTTGCGCTTTTATTCATTATAAAGTTGACCCATATTCGTCAAGATTGCTTGCTACGTCGCACAGAAACTCACGGAAGCAGGTTGGGATTATTGAATTTCTTGGTAACGATGTCGATAGCCATAAAGAATAATACTATCTCAAATGACGCGATATCTCATTTTTCCTTCCTAGAACCACCATTGACTCTCCCCCTTCTTGATTTCAATAGTCTGTGAAACACTCCTGGCACGTGAGCGCATGATCAACTCGCGTTTACTTTTTTATTAACTAATGCAAATCCAACAGAATACATTATGATTAGGGCCCGGATGTTCATGACGTAAAAATGTTAGAAATGAGCAAGCATTTATTACCTAAAAAATATGAAAATATGACCATAAATATGACATAAATATTTCTGGTTGCATTTTCGAAACCTTCAAAATATTTCCACTGTTTAAATAACCATTTTATTGAAAATATACTTCTAAGATCTAGTACATTCACAATTCACACCTCCTTTGGCGCCCCGTGAAGACAATTATACTTGCTAAAGTTATTAAATAAATTGTATAGAAGCGGTTGACCTTGGCATAAAACCTGACAAAATTAAATTAACACTTCCTTCGCATCTGGTGCTTTCTATACTACAAAAATTGTTAGAAATTAAGATAACAATTAGAAGATATGACAAATCTCTTTAAGACGAGTGCAAGCACGTATACGAATATGGAATCAAAATGATAAAAATATGACAAAAAATACGAAAATTCATGAAAAATATGACCATAATATGACAAATTAACGGGAAATGATCAAAGGGTTACAAAAAAGCCAAAATATAACTTTTTATGACACACGAAAATTGCATAATTTTAGTCATTATGGATAAAATTCATGCTCATCTTACAGTTTCCATGGAAATAATGCAAAGATAAAATATATGAAATGTTATAAACATCCGGGCCCTAATTATGATAAATTAAAAAAATTGTTGGCGGTACTTTATGCTGATTAGTCATTGTCACAAAAATGGGACAATTTGGTGACCCGTTTTCGTTTTAAGAAAATACGGAGGCAGGAATTCAAAAAAAGGGACTGTCCCGGCTAATACGGGAATATCTGGTCATCTTAAAAAATTGTTCTTGCCGCGTCGTGTCACCTCCTGTCTTTCTACCATAAAATTCAATGGAGCAAATATTTATTTAGCGCAAGCAGCATGCTAATATTTCAATTACAAAATTTAATACCACAGAAACTTTTATTTTTAATATATATTTTATTTTGCAATTCGTTTGTACACAAACATTGGCAAAATTGCATAAATTTTCTGTAAATTAGTACTTGAGAGGAGTAAAGTCCATTGACCGTACTCCCCTAATGTTACATTATTAATAATTAACAAGCAGCATTAAACATATTTGATAAATATACAATAATGGATATTAACAATGATGAATACATGGAACCAAATTTCTGGCATGGACGATTTACAGTCGATATGCACGGTCTTGAGGATGTTGTCATTGAAGTCGTCTGGTAGTGTCACTATTGTCTAGCAAGTTGATGGCTAGAATATTGAATGGTTATGCAGTCGTTTGAAGGTATTTTTCAACCACAGAAACTGTGGCAGACATTGAAAAATCTCTTCTATTAATTTTGAATGTTTATCTTAAATTATTGATGTAATACGTACAAATATAAAAAGTACACATCTGCGCTGATAATCAATTCAGAAAATTCTGCAAATGTGTATTTCACAATGAAAATAAGTGAAGTACTGGTATCTCACGCCACTGTCCTTCGATACGAAAAGCAGATACCGTACAGAATATCTCAACCTTCTGATAGTAAATAACGATCAACTACTGATTACTTTTTCTTTTATTATTTATTGCTTTCTCGTTCGACACTTTTGTCTTTCGAGTACTTCAAAGCACATTATCATAAAGAGATTTTAGGATATGGCCATCCTTAAGTTGAGATAGGCTGGCTTCTCCGAATATTACGTGTCGCGGTAGAATATTACGAATATTACATGTCGCGGTAGGAAGTATATTCCTTCACGAAGGACCAGATGAAAGACAAGAGCCAAGTCTTTAGCCGATTTGCCCTTGAAAATAGATTTTATTACATTCACCTAATATTTTGTTAAACAATTCTTGCCACAAACGCTCATTTCTTTCTGTATTCAGATTCAACTTGTATATGGCTTAGGGTACGAATTCCAGAATTAAGAAACGGACAACGACTTCAACTTGTATGTGGTTTAGGATAGAGATTCCAGAATTAAGAAAGACACTTCTCTCCCCGTAGCACACCATACACAGTTTCTAACTGTTTTTTGACCTAAATAAATTACAAAATTAATTTTAGACGGAATATATTGAGAAGTAAGAAGGTAGGGGGAGTGTGAAAAAGAGAGATGCTTAATGTTATGGAGATCTCAATCGATGTTTTAGGAATCTTTTTTTATGCGGAGTCTGTGGTTTATTTCTCCCTAAGTTAATAATTATAGATTAGGGAGAATCCGGTAAGTTAATCGGTAAGTAATATTTTTTCTCGGGTTACAAGCTATTGGGGATGTATAAGTTATTATATTAATTTGTACGTAAATATATTGGTCTATTTTTTTACACATTAATTGGTAGTCATTAATGAATTATCAATAAACAATTCAGTCAAGGCCTTTGAAATATGTTAAGAAAGGTCTCCGAAATCATCCCATTCCAAATTGCTGTTCACTGTATTTTCAGAAGAAGATGCGACTTCCTCAACATAAAAAGTGAATTTCTTCATTAAAGATAGGGAAACCACAGTATTATTCAAACCAAGTAGTAAATTTTATTTACGGAAGTCAAATTGTATAAATTCAATATATTTGTCTTTCGGAATCTACGTGATGCGATAATCTAATAATCGTTGCAGCTAAAAGTGTCAGTTACTTCCTCTACGACATTTTGATCAACAGGACTTTAGGCACACTGTAAGAGTACAGAAATCGACAGCAATATCGATCTTCTGCACATGTGCAGTTCGAGTTACGCATCACTTTTGAGCATCTGCCCATGCGCAGAAGATCGAGATCGCTGTCGATTGCTGGACGCTACGATGTGCTTAAAATGACATATTCATGACATATTTAAGTATCTGCTTCGTTGTTATATTCAAATTATCTCTCTTATTTATCTGTCACTATCTACATATCTATCTTCATTTGCGTACCCATCTCATTCTCTCAAATTAGTTACTAGAGTTCCTCGCAATTTTTACGAAGCAATCTTTTCCAATTCCCAGGCTTATCTCAAAACGATGATTTAATGCCAACTGAATAAATAAATCAGGCTTTCTCTAATTAAGTTAATATTTTGGCCTCAAGATTATAAAGATTTAATTAGCACGCTTCGATCAAAAAATGCACGTAAACACATCATTTGCCTTAGTTCTTTTTTCCATTATCGGGCACGACTTTACTTTCTGGTTATTAACTTGAAATTCCTTTCTCATGGGCAACCGCTCTGTTGTTTATTATATATCGCGACCACATTAACATAATTTACTCTAATTTCTCACCTTATTAAGTACTTACATAGTAACGGGAAGTATTGTAATCCTGCGAAAGAAATCAGCGATTTTTCGACAGAAAGGCGCGTTCTGTGGAGCCGTGGTAGCGAAAAAGTGGATGAATCTTGTTCCCAAATGCAGTAAATTAGTTCCTCTAACACTTTGCGTATTCAGAATCTGTTTTGTGACTCTTGATACCGATTTTTCGACATCAGCGATTTTTCGACAGAAAACCGCGTTCTGTGGAGCCGTGGTAGCGAAAAAGTGGATGAATCTTGTTCCCAAATGTAGTAAATTAGTTCCTCTAACACTTTGCGTATTCAGAATCTATGTTTTGTGGACTCTTGATACCGTCTGTCTTCCCGCCCATCTTCATGAGGTTAACGTTAGTGCCTAAAACGTTCAAATTGTCCCATAATTGATATACCCTACTTATTGTAGACGAACGCAAGTCTCTGCGCGTTTGAAATGGATACAGTAATCCGTCAATATTCGCGAGACTAAGTTTCCCAAAAAGCATCGCGGATGTCCAAATCTGCGAATGCTGAGTCTATCTTTTAATGAAGAAAGGTGGGTGGGGTTCTTGGATATCGAAAAACGGTGTAAATATATATATATATATATATATATATATATATATATATATATATATATATACAGGGTGAGTCACGTAACTTTAGCACCTCCTGTAACTTTTGAACGGTTGAAGTTATTGCAATGCAGTTTTCACGAAAGTGCATGAGGGAAAGGGGCTAATTGATACGTGCATTAATTTCTATTTTATCACTTGTAGTTTACGAGATTTTTTTAGGTAACTTTGTTTTTTTCAAATGGAACTATACATATTTTTTCAGTCTACCATGACAAGCGTAAAAAGACGAATCCAATGATGTACATATTGTCATATGTTAGATAAGGATTTTTTTGATTAATTTTGATTTTTGCGACCGGGGTTTAACGGACGTTTTGAATAGTCCACCACACAAGGTCATGCAGCGCTCCACCAGCACACGTGCGCCCGGCGAAGGGAAGGGAAGGGGAGGGATCTTATTTGAAAATACGAAACATAGTATTCCAAGTATTCACAAAACCATTGCAGTTTTTTCCTGAACTGTGCTTTCCATCCTTCTGCATTTTCACATTTTCGTCTTTCTTTGATTGAAGGAATTAAAGGATGGAAAATAAGGATTTGTCATAAGTTTGTATTGTAATAAAATTGTTTATAACTTCAACTCCATTTAATGGGATTTCATAAGATACGTAGTAATGGGATCTTGAAACAAAGCACAATAAGAATAAATAATTAAAACTGTACAAACATATATTGTATATTTTGAGCAAATAATTTCAATGTTAATACGAATATAATAATAACTTAGGGATAGAAATAATCTTATTTCAATAAATACTACTTAAGACAAATCCGTATTTTCAATCCCTAAGAAACCCAAATTACTGAAAATGGATTAAGATGAAAAGGAGAGTTCAGGAAAAAGTGCAACAGTTTTGTGAATATTTTTCGTATCCTCAAGTACTTAAATCCCTTCCCTTCCCCGACCCCGCGTTTGCTGGGGGAGCGCTGCGTGACCTTGTGGGGCTGACAGTTACAATGAAAATATCCGTTAAACACTAGTCGCAAAAAAATCACAATTACTCAAAAAAATGCTTGTCTAACATATGACAAAATTTATATCTTTGGATTCGTCTTTCTACGCTTGTCATGATAGACTGAAAGAATATGTATAGTCCCATTTGAAAAAACAAAGTTACCTCAAATATCTCGTAAAATAAAAGTGATAAAAGAGAAATCAATACATATATCAATTAGCCCCATTCCCTCATTCACTTCCGTGAAAACTGCATTGCAATATCTTCAACCGTTCAAAAGTTACAGGAGGTGCTAAAGTTACGTGACTCACCCTGTATATACACAGGGTGAGTCACGTAACTTCAGCACCTCCTGTAACTTTTGAACGGTTGAAGATATTGCAATGCAGTTTTCACGGAAGCGCATAAGGGAAAGGGGCTAATTGATACGTGCATTAATTTCTATTTTATCACTTGTATTTTACGAGATTTTTGAGGTAACTTTGTTTTTTCAAATGGGACTATACATATTTTTTCTGTCTATCATGACAAGCGTAAAAAGACGAATCCAATGATATAAATATTGTCATATGTTAGATAGGCATTTTTTTATTAATTGTGATTTTTTTGCGACTAGTGTTTAACGGATATTTTCATTGTAACTGTCAGCCTCACAAGGTCACGCAGCGCTCCCCCAGCAAACGCGGGGTCGGGGAAGGGATTTTAGTACTTGAGGATACGAAAAATATTCACAAAACTGTTGCATTTTTTCCTGAACTCTCCTTTCCATCCTGATCCATTATCAGATATTTTGTGTTTCTTAGGGATTGGAAATACGGATTTGTCTTAAGTAGTATTTATTGAAATAAGATTATTTCTATCCCTAAGTTAGTATTATATTTTTATTAATATTGAAATTGTTGGCTCAAAATATGCAATATTTTTTGTACAGTTTTAATTATTTATTCTTATTATGCTTTGTTTCAAGATCCCATTAAAACGTATCTTATGAAACCCCATTAAAAGGAGTTGAAGGTATAAACAGTTTTATTACGATACAAACTTATGACAAATCCTTATTTTCCATCCTTTAATTCCTTCAATCAAAGCAAGACGAAAATCTGAAAATGCGGAAGGATGGAGAGCACAGTTCAGGAAAAAACTGCAATGGTTTTGTGAATATTTGGAATACTATGTTTCATATTTTCAAATAAGATCCCTTTCCTTCCTTCCTTTCACCGGGCGCACGTGTGCTGATGGAGCGCTGCGTGACATTGTGTAGTGGACTATTCAAAATGTCCGTTAAACCCCAGTCGCAAAAATCAAAATTAATCAAAAAAATGCTTATCTAACATATGACAATATGTACATCATTGGATTTGTCTTTTTACGCTCGTCATGGTGGACTGAAAAAATATGTATAGTTCCATTTGAAAAAACAAAGTTACCTAAAAAATCTTGTAAAATACAAGTGATAAAATAGAAATTAATGCACGTATCAATTAGCCCCTTTCCCTCATGCGCTTCCGTGAAAACTGCATTGCAATAACGGCAACCGTTCAAAAGTTACAGGAGGTGCTAAAGTTACGTGACTCACCCTGTGTGTGTGTGTATATATATATATATATATATATATATATATATATATATATATATATATATATATTTGCAGTAGAACTCAGTAAGCGCCGCTACAAACAGAATTCACAATCAACATCAATCACAAAGAGAAGAAATAAAACAATTTTCGAAAGTTTTCAAAGTTGAAAGTGATTGGATGTAAGATTTTTTTATCACCCTTCTCGTTGTTCTAATATCCAAATATGGATGAATTGCTGCTTATATTTCTCTTTCAAATTTCGAAGTTATTTCCATGTTCGGATCACGTTCGTATGCCCTTTCCACCAAAGCTTGTTGAAGTTTTAGAACGCCATTAAGGGATACGGACTAAAATTTAAAACTTCGTTATTTTTATCCAATATTCTTGGAAGTTTACAGGTTTGTTTGTTATAGTAATGAATTTACTTTGTTAAAATTTTATCAATTTTGGTTAAATAGTTTTGAAGATACATATGTTTTTATTATTATATTTATTGCGAAACACGGGTGGATAAAAAATGACCCATGCACATTGTATTTTTTTTAAGTTTGGCTGGAATTTTTTTGAACATATTAATTAATAACAAGTGAATATTTGCATGGCTTTTAAAATATGGACTTTTGAAAAACTTTTAGAATTATTTTCAATGCTTAATTTTTTCTCCCACACTTTTAGTATGTTCTTTTATATTTAGATGTTAGCATTTTGGACATTTTTAATGGTACACACAAAACAATTTACATATTTATTAATTACTATGTACGCAACATTTGAGACAAAATTTGGTAAAATTGAACAATATTTAGGTAGGCGTTGGAAATTTCAAATATAAGAAAATGTAGTTTTGAGTCAAATGAGTGTTATTTAAATTGTAGAAATAATATGTATTTCACTTTTGCAAAACCTTTTGTCTTGCCATAACTTTTCGTTGTTTTTTTTTTTTTTGGTTTTGTTTTTTGTCATTCTACCTTTCGGTTTGAGACACTTGGAACTCACGACATCCATTTTTCACTACACTTTCGGCCAAAACAACAAACACTTACCATTCACAGAAAGTTTTCAATATTCTTTTTAACTCATTAACCCGCAAATTAAGTTTGTGCGCATAGCGCTCGCCCATTGTTGCGTTCGTGCGCGCACAGGAGCCGTTCACCCATTGGAGCCCTCTGGCAGCATATTTGTGCAACTTTTAGTGTTAACTAATTGTTGTGTTGCAAATAATTGCTACTAGAGCGCTCCAAAGCGTAAACCGTTCTTTATATGAGCATTTTTTTGCTATAAGTATGTAAGATTTTTTTTCAATTGAATGTAAGATTTTTTTTTATTTCGTCACCCGTTGTTCTACTATCCAAATAATGAAGAGTTGTTGCTTATATTTCTCTTTTAAATTTCGAGGTTGTTTCCATGTTCAAATCACGTTCGTATTTCCACCAGAGCTTGTTGAAGTTTTAGAACGCCATTAACAGTTTTGACATTGAAGTTGCTCCAGGACTGAGTTTCGCTTCTGTTACTTCATCATTACCTTCGAGGAGGTTTTCTTCACTGATGATTTCCCGAAGTTCCACTTCAGTGAAGTCTTTAAAATGAGAGTTGCACAGATCCTGATTGGCTGTTCTATTTATATTACCAATTTCCTTACCTCTAATTTGACCCAAAGGAATTTAATTATTTTACAAATGTGTATTCTGTTAATGTGACTAGACATTCCAACTTGAACATTTTTGCAGAACGTAATACTTTGAGCTCCGGTGTCTGCTGAGTTCGTTTCCGAGATGACGCTGGTAAAGGAAATGAAATGTGCTCGCTTTCAAAAAATGTAGGACGAAAAGACGCACTCGCGAATGTTCGGAAATCGCGAACAGCGAATTCGCGGATGTCGAGTGGTTACTGCATTTTGATTTTTGGAGGCACTTTACAAAACGCTTTAATTACATGATCAAATTTTTCTCAAAAAGTCTCCTTTTTCATTGAATTTTGTCATCAAACAGCGGACAGTTTTTTTGAAAAACTAGTAATTGTCGAAGAATTTCTGCTTGACGTTAAGAACCGTTCATAAATTACGTAACAAAAAATTTCGAGTATTTTCAATACCCCCTCTCCCCCTTGTAGCGCACCCGTAACACGAGCTTGAAACCCCCCCTAAGTAATTACGTAACGCTTGCGACATCCTCCCCCTTTTAAATCCAAGAAGTGAAAACAAATTATAACACAGTAAAAACAATTTGTATTCATTTTACTTGTGTTGAATATTCAAATTAATGATAATTAAAGTAGAAATTAGTTGGCGATGCTGGCTGCACCTAACAATAAGACTGGGGCAAGTTGTGAGTGAAAGAAGAATGCTTGGGCGAGAAATGGTAGATCAGCTAGGCACACGCCATCCTGGGTGTTGCATGAGAGAGAGTCTTCCGGGTCAATTTAAATGGATTCTAGAGTACTCTTATCAGTTTTAAATATTTTCTTCGTAATCTCAGATTCAAAAAAAGAGTTGAAAAATATTTCCATTTATTGTAACAATTTACTACTAATAACTTTATGTTTGTAAAACAAATTAATTAGTTAATATTTTAATATTTTAGTACAGGCCTCGAAAAAATAATTATTTCAGCAACAGTTGAAAAATGTAAGAAAATATACATCAATGTTACGTAACAATTAATACCCCCTGCCCCTATGGAAGGCAGCGTAACGCTGCCTCAGACCCCCTCCCTCCCCCTTTATCGTAACGTAATTTATGGTTGACCCCTAAATGCAAACTACTCCAATGTATAAAATCCAATTTTTTCTTTAATTTTTTCCATGGGCAAAACAGGGAATGCTTTGAAAAATAACGCAGCTCTCATTTTCGTTGAACTTCCTAATTTTTCGAAAATTGATTCAGTTAGAAATAATACAAGAAGGTATGTGTTGTTGTAGCCAACGTTTGATCATTTCCGCGCCCGAGGTACGTGCCAAAGCTTCACAACAGTTGCGAAATGGCGACCGTGACAATGGAGCACGCGTCGGGGCAGGAAGAATGCGTCGTCAGTCGACGCACAAATGACAAAGACTTAAAACTATCGGCTAAAGCCGCAACGACGAGGTGGCCGAGTGGTTAAGGCGTTGGACTGCTAATCCAATGTGCTCTGCACGCGTGGGTTCGAATCCCATCCTCGTAGGTTGTTTTTCTAAATTTTGATTTTTAAATGATTCTGTGAAGGACTTGGTGAGATAAACGTAACACACACGAGTCCAGATTAGAGACACAGCTGTTATAATGTTTGGCACACGCATGAAAAAGAATGGAAAGGTATGCATATGTTTTTACTTTCCCATATACGTAAAGCGTCTACGTAAGTATATACGGAGTAATATACGTAGTATAGGGACGTAATGCTGCGCGACGGCTCCAGTTTTTTTCTTTGAACCTCTGGTAAGGATAGTGCCTAATGTACTCTACGAGATGACATAAACGCCATATTGCTCTATTATTTTGTTTTTTCAAAAATTACAAAAATGTAATTTTTTGACTTGTCTCTCTTATATTTACATTAATATTTACATTAGCGGCGATTTGTTTACATTACTTTATTAACGAGTACATGTGCTTTAAATAATGTCAAGTAAAGTTTCTCGAAATCTCAACCGTTTTCGGTGAAAATTAGCTCAAATTTCCGTATTTTCAGAAACGCTCAAGCGCCATTTTTTCATAAATGGCTCCAAATGTTTTCTTCACACTTTTGGAACGGATAGTGCTAATTGCACTCTTTAATATGACGTAAATTTTATTATGAGTAATTATTTTTGTTTTTTCAAAAATTACACAAATGTAATTTTTTGAAAGATTTCTCACACCTTTAATATGCAATTTGTAAACACTATTAAATTTGTGAGGGTAAGTGTTTCAAATGACTTCAAATAAAATTTTTCGAAATTCAAAAATTTTCTGTGAAAAAGAGCTTCAAATTTCGCATTTTTAGTAGCGCTTAAACGCCATTTTCTTTAAAAAAGCTACAAATTTTTGAAATAAAATTGCCATTTAGGACGAGGTTTCATTGTTCTTTAATATTCTAAAATTAATATTTCCGTTCTATCATTAAGAAACCAAAAAATTAAGAAAATGTCAAAAAAATGTACTTTGGGCGGCGATATTTGGCAGCTGGCAAGAGTATGTGGCACGTCCGAATAGGTAGCCGAGACCAATGGAAATAGAAAACGAATACGGGGAAGTCTGTGCCATTCTGTAGTCACATTAGTTATATTTGAGTTCTTTCGGAGGTTTGAATGCCGAGGGGATAAGAATCGAATTAAATATATTGATTGGAAATACGTTTACCTAGCAAGATCTAGCGGATGATAGCTTAAACGTAAGAAACTGAAACCAGTACCGAGAGCGATGTGTAGGTTCTGCAAATTTCAAATGGATATTTTGATTTTGGGGGGGGACTTTGCAACAGGGAAGACTTAAAAACATGTTCAAAATTTTCTCAAAAATAGCTGCAAATTTTTTAATTAAACGTTTTACTGGGATATGGCAAAGGCCACTTTAAACAATGGAGCAGGTCTTATTTTCGTTGAAATCTGAATTTTCGAAAATTACAAAATTTTAAAACTTGTCCAGTGTCTTCCTACAACTACAATATTGAAGATAGAGATTTTTCACAAAATCTGTTCTACAAACATATATCATTAAATAATATAATGTACAATTTTTCGAAAATATGAGTAGTTTACCTGTAAATTTTCGCGAAATAAAGGCAAATTTTAAATTCTTTTAATTCTTTTTAATTCTCAAAACGGCTCCATTTTTCTCCAAATGTTTTCCTAGGATAGAGCAAAAGACACAAGAAATGATGCAGGCCTTATTTTCATTAAATTCTCTGAATTTTCAAAACTTGCAAATAATGCGAGAATGTGTTGTTGCAGCATTAGTAGTGTTCTGTTTCTTCATTCATAGGTTACCTGCAAGGGACCATTGATCTGAATTGGAATACGATAATATTTTGAAAAAAATCAAATTGTCAATCATATCAATTATATGAATACAAAATTGCGTGTACTATTTCTGAAATATTGTACACAGTTTATTGCTTCTGAATGGCAAAATGAGATATTTGTATCACATGGATAAAAGTGCTTATTCACAGATCGGATCATTTTATCTCTTGCAAGTTTATGACTATTCACTGAGTTGTGCTTGTTTGTGATCGAATAGTATAGCGTTTTTTCTTCCTACTGGACGCATTATAATTTGGAAGAAAGCTAACACATGATATCCTATACAGTAATCCCTCAACATTCGCGAGAGTTAGGTTCCCAAAAGCCATCGCGAATGTCAAATCCGCGAATGTTGAGTCTATCTTTTAATGAAAAAAGGAGGGTGAGGTTCCTGGGCATAGAAAAACTTTAAAAAAGAGAGGAAAAATATCCGACAAACAATTGCAATAGAACTGAGTAAGAGCTACTACAAACAGGATTCACAATCAACATCCCCAAGAAAATAAATAAAAACTATTTGAATCGTATTTCGAAGTTGAAAGTCATTAGATGTAGGATTTTTTGAAAATTTAATTACCTTCCTCGTTTTAATATCTAAAAATGGAAGAACTGCTGCTTCTATTTATTCCTTAAATTTTGAAGTTATTTCCATGTTCGGATCACAGTCGAATTCCCTTTCAATCAGAGCTTGTTGACATTTTAGAACGCCATTAACCGATTTGAAGTTGCTCCAGGATGGAGTTTCGCTTCCGTTACTTCATCATTATGTTCAAGGTTCGCTTCGATGATGATTTCTTAAAAATTTCCTCTTCAGTTAGGTTAGTTCAGTTAGGTCATTTTAATGAGAGTTGGATAGATCCTGAATGGATTTTATGTTCGTTTGGGAAAAACCCGTACCTCCAATTTGACGCAACTGAATTGAATTATTTTACAATTGTGTTATTCTATAAATGTGAATTGACATTTAATCTTTGACATTTATGCAGAACATATATTTATATTTTGAGCTCCGGTGTCTTCCGAGTTCGTTTTCTAGATTACGCTAATAAAGAAAATGAAATGTGCTCGCTTCAAACCAAAAACGACCAAAAGACGCACTCGCGAATGTTCGAAACTCGCGAATAGCGAATCCGCGGATGTCGAGGGATTACTGTAATGTGAAAACTGCGTTCTGACTACGTAATTAATGCTACGAGAAGCCGTGCAGCTTCCAAATCTGTCACTGCTGGAGGAGATATCAATCAGCTCCAGCTCTTACTGAGGAAAAACGACTAGTTTGTGTCCTTTTCTCAGAAGTTGGAGTTTACTAGTATAACTTCTTTGCAGAAATGTGAAAATCAGTGGCGTAGCGTGACTCACACGTTTGGGGATGCTCAACAATAACCCACAAAATGTCACTATCAACTCCATCTAACAGGCGAACGCAACACAAGGCAGATACACTGGGACTACTTCCACGATCTCGATTGCTTACGACGGTGTAGGCGCTTCCCACAAAATCCTCACAGCAGTCAGGGCTGCCGATGTCTTGAAAGCAAATTATACAATGGCTCAGCTTTAATTCTTATACGCGAATGGCAATAAGACCATTTGTTAATTTATACATTGCAGACTTAAGTAATATGTAATCTATTTAAGAGATAATACAATTTCTTGGATATTAATTAAGAAATAGTAGTCAGGCACTATTTCTACAGTTTGTACCCATGACCAAGTGGGGACTCCCGAGTGAGAGAGAGAAAGATAATTTACTGAACGCCTGAAGTGTGCTGCGCTCTCGTGCACAAACGAGCTTCTTTCCGCAGTAGACGCTCTGGACGCTAGCGTAAAGCAGTCGGGTTTCTCAGGGCCAGGGGTGAAGAGGGGAGAGGGGAACCTCGCCATCTGCGCATGCGTCATTGCTCGTCGCAGTCTGGCGGCAGACGCTGAAGTATTTAGCTTCCAACCAATCAGAGGCCAGCTTCAACAGCCCGCCGAATTCAATCATAGGAAATCGATTTAAAATTAAAACAAAACGTGTTTCGCTTAACAGACCACTTGTAAGATTATCAATACAGTATTTAAGGTTCTTATATACGGGGATGCTCAGCATCTCAGCGTCCCCTGACGCTACGCCACTGGTGAAAATTAACATTCATTTTTTAACAGACTCAATGTACCTTACATATATACTGAAAAATCTTAGGAACAGTATATACCTCCATAACAAATATAAAATTTACAAGCAAATTAACTTAGAATAAAAAGGATGTAAACAAGTGCTTAATCATTTAATGGAGTCAAATATATTAAAACATTAATATTAAAACTTAAAAAAGACTGTCTGGATAGCCGAGATCGCTAAGACATAGTGCCGTGGAGATCTCGGACGGAAGGATTACGAGTTCGAGTCCCGCCTTGGGTATAGGTGTGTTAGTGTTTGAATGTGTGTGTCGTCCTTTCAACCCTCATTATCATCATTTCATCTTCCATACCCCCAGGGCTAACAACCCTGGTGGATACAAATAGGATACAGTTAAAAGCTAATCCCTTAATAAAAACAATTACACGCACGTGCTACCGAGATAATGAAACTGAGTCTCGGTAAATGCATAATGATTGCATGCATGGTCGAAGGCAGCCTATTTGTTGGCAAAAAGAAAAAGAACAAAAGAGTTATTACGTCATGTTAATACAAAACTTAACATTTCATGAAAGTAAATTGTAAAAACATAGTAATATAACATAACAGTTGAAAACAAATAAAGGAATCCGAGAACAAATATTTAAATTAGTGGCGCTATAACAGAAAATACTTCACCATTTGTTCGTTACGGCAATGCAATACTAGAATATAACATGAACAAACAGAAGTGTTTCCGTCCAGCCAAAACTTGTTTTTGCACGCTTAGATTCGAACACAGGTTGTAAGATTCACCATGCCATTAACGTTATCCCTATATCCACAGACGCACAGTTAAGCACGCTCATTCTACCCTTCAAAAACGGAGTTGAACATTTACATTGGTAATTTGAAGAGCCGAGAAAAATTAAAACCTGGATCATATCAACGGATATAATCGCCAAGTAATGACTCGCAAACGATTATTATGCACATGATATCGAAATTTCATCTATAATATGTGTAATAATAATTTCATATATTCCATGTACTACAAATATATTTCGTGTTCGTCGTCGTACACGAACATTATATATCGTATATTATTACACATCGTATATTTCGTCGTCGTACATGAACGTGAACCAATAAAAAAAGATTAATGTTTCTGGTAAAATAATAACAATAATCATGAATTGCGTTAGATAAATAAACGGTCCTCCTACTCGGCAGAAAAAGCCTGCTCCTAGTCGCCGGGCAGTGCCCAGCCCCCCCAGGCCTTGGGACGTACCTTTGCGGTCAGGTGCAGACGCGGCACATTGAAAATTCCGAAGTTTTCCAGGAATTTTCATTAAAACTTGATGGTTCCTGTAAATAAATCGAGATTGCTGCAGAAAACCAGGATCACGTCAAGGGATATAATTGCCAAGTAACGAATGGCAAACTATTATACAAGATATTTCAAACTTATCTACAATGCGTACGATCATAATTTCACAAATTCCATATGCTACAAAAAATGTCGTGTATAATACATCGTCTTACATGAACATGAACCAATAAAAGAGCAAAAATATTAATGACTATTACACTGTTGAGTTATTAGTTCAAATACGGCCAATAACGTGGTGCCTAAAACCAATCACGGGTGCCTAAAATCGAAAAGCCGTCTTACCGCAGACGAGATTCAAATGTTTTGGAAACTAAGGGACGAACTCTAACTAATGTAATAGCGATTTAAACAACCCACCAAGAAATATTTTCCTCTATTTTTACCATTATGTTCATACCGTTTAATCGGTTTATGACTTTTCTTCGTGAAATAATCTAGCCGAATTCCACTCGTGGTTTGTAAATTCTCAGATAAGTAGGCACGTCGCTACGCGACCCGCGAACTTATTGATAAGTTTCGAACCAGTTGTGAATTTATTTACGATAAAATAACAACAATAACGAATTGCATTGAATAAATTAATGGTTCTCCCTCCCGGCAGAAAAAGCCCGCTCCGAGTTGGCGGGCGCAGAGCAAGCCCATGACATAAGACCAGAGCCTAAAATTATTCTTAAGTTTTGGGAAGGGTTTCAGATTTTTGAATTGATTTTGAGATTGATTCTGGGTGGGCGCTGCTAGCTTTAGTCTAAAGCTAGCAGCGCCTACGATTTTGGGAAATCCAGAGGAGCCTAAAATTCGGGAATAGAGCATTTAATTAGCCTAAAATTAGCCCAAAATTTTGGATATGGTTTGGTTGAGATTGGTTTCTGGGCGCTGCTAGCTTTAGATGGCTTGTGACACCTTTGCAGGCAGGTGCAGGCGCGAGACATTAAAAATTCCGAAGTCTGAGAGGGATTTTCATTAAAATCTGAAGGTTCGAGTAGATTGCCGAGATTGCTGCAGAAAACCAGTATCACGCCGGGGGATATAACTGCCAAGTAAAGAATAGCAAACAACTATTATATAGAAGATACTGGAATTTCATCTATAAGGAATGCAATCATAATTTCATACATTCCATATACTACAAAAAATGTCGTGTACAATACGTCTTCGTACATGAACACGAACCAATAAGACAACAAATTTGCGGGCCTGGAGAGCTGAGGTCGATAAGACTGGAAGGCCGTTGGTGCCTCGGTTCGAAGGCTCGCGCGCTCATGTGACTTCACATTGTCCCTACGTGTTGCCCTTACAGTTACCCCAATGTTAAAAACCACAGTGGTCGCTATATGACCAAGCAGTTAAAGTACCTTAAATAAAAATTTAAAAACGATACATTTTAGTGATAAAACAATAATAACGACAACAATACTGAATTTCTTTAAACAAATAATTGGTTCTCAGTCCCGGCAGGAGTCGTCGCCGGGCGCGCTTCCCGCCCACGCCTTGGGACGTACCTGTGCGGGCAAGTGCAGGCGCGGGACATTGAGAATTCTGAAGTTTTCCAGGACATTTTTCATTGTTTCCAGGACACATTTTCATTTTCCTATTGTTAAAACCTGAAGGGTCATGTAGATTTATCGAGATTGCCGCAGAAAACCAGGATCACGCCAAGAGATATAATTGCCAAGTAATGAATGGCAAACAACTATTATATACAAGATACTGCAATTTCATATATAATGCGTGCAAACACATTTTTAGTCCATTCCATATACTACAAAAAAATGTCGTGTACAATACGTCGTGCTACACGAACATGAACCAATAAAACAACGATAAATTTCCCGGCCTGGAGAGCAGAGGTCGATAAGACTGAAGAGCCGTGGCTGGCTCAGCCCGAAGGGTCTCAGGTGCAAATTCCGCCCCGGGCATGGATGTTTGTGGGTGTGCATGTCGTTATGTGTTCCCCTTAGAGGCATGCTGTCATTAAGTGTTCCCCTTACTATTTTAAAAATCACAGTGGTCGCTATATGACCAAGCAGTTACAAAGCGGCCTTAAATAGTTTTTTTTAACGATAAATGTTAGTGATACAACGACAATATCAGCAATCAGACCGAATTGCATTAAACAAATAATTGGTCCTCAGTCCCGGCAGTCGCGGTCCGCCCACGCCTTGGGACGACCTGTACGGGCAAGTGTAGGCGTGGGACATTGGAAATTCCGAAGTTTTCTAGGGATTTTCATTAAAACCTGAAGGGTCGTGCAGATTTATCGATATTGCTGCAGAAAACCAGGATCATGTCAAGGGATATAATTGCCAAGTTACGAATGTCAAACAACTATTATACACGTGATATCGAAATTTCCTCTACAAAGTGCTCAATCCTAATTTCATACATTCCATGAACTACAAAAAAATCGAGTACAATATGTCGTCGTGTATGAACCAATAAAACAATGATAAATTTTAGTGACAAAAAAACAATAACAAAAAGAATAACGAATTGCATTGAATAAATACTCCATTAAACGCCATTATAACGCCAAGGGATATAATTGCCAAGCAATGATTATCGACCAGTCTTATCAACCTCAGTTCTCCAGGCCGGCAAATGTATCGTTGTTTTATTGGTTCATGTTCGTATAGCACGACGTATTGTACACGACATTTTTGTAGTACACGGGATGTACTAAAAATATAATTGCACGTATTATAGATAAAATTGCAGTATCTTATACATAATAACTTTTGCCATTCATTACTTGGCAATTATATCTCTTATGAGCGTCAAAACAATCCTCGTGTCACAATAATCACTCTTCCGTTTTTTGCTTCCCGAAGAAGCGCGCTCCGACTCGCCAAGCGCGCAGCCCGCCCACGCCCCGGGACGTACCTGTGCGGGCGGGTGCAGGTGCGGAGCAGCGTCGGTGGCGCCGCCGGCGGCGGGCAGGAGGCAGGAGGCGGGAGGGCCGCAACTGGGCTGGCGCGAGAGACGGCCGGCGGCGCTGCCTCCACGTGGTCCCGACGGTGCGGCGCTGCGCGACACACTGCTCTGGGCCGCGGCGCCCGCGACCCGCTCGCCGCTCGCTCGCCCCGGCCCGCTCCGCGTTCGCCAGCCGCCCGGGAGGAGGGACGCGGAAGGCCGGAGAAATTTCTTGCTCGGCCACGCACTTTCTTCCATGTATTTTAAACCGGAAAGTCGCTCCATCCGCGAGGTCATATATTTTAGCGGACTGTTGCCGTGGAAGGGGAAGGGAAATGGGGAGGGGAGAGGGATCGAAAAGAGAGAGAGAGACACACAGAAAGAAAGAAAAAAAAATACACGCGACTGGTCTCGAGAAGAAAGTTTGCTGCTGATGTCACTGGAGCACAAGGTCATCTGTTTCCCTTTTAAGACCGAGGGGAACAACCCACGCGTTGTGGTAACGCTCGCAACAGGTTAAATGTCGTGTGTTGACCCGGCTAATGTATTCAAATATAGGACTTTCTCTTGAAACTGTTGGAAACGCGGTTCTGGTGAATCGCTGTTTGGAAGGGTCAGGAGAATCGCTGATCATCAGAGGCGCACCCACGATCTTTCTCGGGAGGGGGAGGGAGGACTACAGGTAGAGTGTCCACACAGCTTGAAGAAGTGTCCACACAGCTATAAGAAAACATTCTTATAAAGAATTGTTCCTTTATGTCAAAAGAAAATGAAATTTTTATTGGCTTACAGCTAATATTGATAACATGCATATGTTGAATGACTTTCGTTAGTACATAAAATAAAAGTTATAGTTTCTAATATTGATCATTGACCGGGGGGGGGGCTAAACTGCCATAAACCCTCCATCTTCCCTTCGGTCGCCACAGCAGATCATTGACAACAAAATTCCCCAATTATGCTATTATTTCAGGATGCGTGTCTCCGGCGCAACCACTTTGATCAGATAACTAAGGAAAGTAGTTCGTTTCATTTATTCGTTTAACGAATGCATCTGACCATCCCAAATAAATCAAGGACATTCAACAGTAGTTCAATTATGTAATTTCCAACACGTGAGACATGTGGTGGCTCTACGTGACCTAAGAGCAGCCTTACGTCCCGTACTCTCCAATGAAGAATACAACCTTCATACTGCCCGTCACATTTAAGCTTGAAATAATACATATATAACAATTCATTGTTTGTCTTAAAATATTTTCTATTGATACGTTATTGCTTGTTATTGCCTTCGATACGGAACTCGATATACACTGCAAAACTTACCTGGATCGACGGGAGAGAAACAGCATAACTCTTTCTATACGATTCGAGACTATACCGAGCATCAAAAGGAAAGTAACATTAATTTTAACAATGATAGTTAATGTAATTATTTATCATTTGGACTGTATAATTCTAAAGAACCTGTAACAAGTACTGTACCACAGCTTCTGGGTTGATGGGCCCATCTCGATCAGGTTTTGCGACCAGTTTCCCTGATCCTTTGAGCAAAGGCTGAAATGGGCCCTTGTTTTGCTTCTGGACATAAATGTAACTTCATTATTTGTGCACGTCTTCTGAATTTCAGTGGGAAATGTAGTTATTGAAATTATTGTTTTCCATATTGTCGCGGCAAAAAGTATTATTTTTTCATGAAGAACATGATGAGGGTAAAGGGCACAAATTCATAGGTAACTTACCTTTGAAAATACATTTTATTATTTAGGAGCGAACATTTTTTGTCAACAAAACTTGAAAAAACAGCTCTTTTTTCTGTATTCAAAATTCGACTAGAATATGGTTTAGGATAGAGATCACAGAATTATGAAAACGTGCACAAATTTCACGTCATAGCTCGTCACACACAGTTTTAAACTGTTGTTGACGTAAATAAATAAATAAATAAAGTTACGAAAGAAATATGAAAACAGTTGATATTCTCTTGTGAAGGGAATTATGAAGAGGAAGTATGAAAGAGAACTACGGAAGGGAAATATGAAAAGAACACCCGAGTCAAGTTAATATCTACTTAATTAGTAAATGAGTAAATTTGAATCATTAAAATTAGGCAAAAATAAAATATTTTCTGTACCACGGGCGTTAACATGTTCTAAAGATCTCAGGCGACAAAATCTCTTCAGCACACAGGCACTCTCGCTTTTCGGGACCGTTGGATCATTAGAACCCTTATAACGCCCTTAGTGCATAAATTGCTATTGTTATTCTCACGGGCGGGCAAAATAAAAATTTCAACTGCAAATCCTGCGAAGGCAAGAGAACATGTCTCGGAAATCTTATTTTTACTTTTTCCCCTACTTCGGAACCCTACCAAAGATTTTCTCAAAAACTGACATTCCGCGATCGATCTGTGTCCGAACTCGAGGACTTGCAAATTTTAAACGGATATTTTGATTTTGGGGGTGCTTTACGGGAGGTCGCAAAATGTCTAAAATTGCTCAATATTTTTTTATTATTTTTTTGTCTCGTAGAACAAAGTAGTTTGATTGGGCTACAAAAACGACACAGGCCTCATTTTCGTTAAATTCTCTCAACTTTCTAAAATTTCAAAAGTTTAAAAAATTTTCGCCACCTTCCCTCAGCTACAATATCGGAAATAGAGATTTTTTCCTATTGAAATCTGTTCTTTAAAGTTAAATATTAAATAATGACAATAAAAATCTTCCAATATTTGAAAATTGCAAATGCAAATGTTCAACTTCGTTTTAAAATGTCGGGAAGGCAACCCCTGCATGCAAGGCCGTGGTGTAGAGGGAACGTGAATAACATGCCGAATTAAGGGCGTTTGTTTGTTTGAATGGAAAGAACTAATGGTGCTAAATTACACACGTACGTTCTCGCCTGTATTTTCCCGCAAAATTATGAAAAAAGTACTCATATTTTCGAAAAATTGTACATAACCTTATTTCCAAATTTATCTTAAAAAATTGATTTCATTCAGAGAACATTCTCTATCTTCGTAATTGTACTTCTAGGTAAACGCCGAAAAAATTTTGAACGTTTGCAATTTTCGAAAAATTAGGGTCTTCAACGAATATGAGACCTGCACCATTCTCTTAAACGTACTTAATACTATCCAACAACAAAATTTGTTCAAAAATTATAGAGCCATTTTCTTTTTTAAAAAAAAAGTTGGAAAATGTCACAGGGGCTTCATGTAAAGTACCCCTCCCGGTATCATACACACTATATCTAAAAGAAATCTCAAAACTGAAATGGCCATTAACATACAAGAATTTTACTACAACATCACCAAATCAGGGAAATCCATCACAATAGAAACGATCCAAACAGAAAAAAATATAGGAGATGACAACAGTATATGCCCCGACAATGATAGGCCAGTTGCAGACTCAGTGTATTGACCATATCCAACACAATTGACGATTTAAGGACATATATTAACAAAATATCTCTTGCAAAATGGAGAAAATATGGAGAGATCAATAAGCCAGTATCCTTCACAAGAAAATCGAGCATGTCAACAACCTTAAACTCAACAGCAAATTAAGTAGGAGAGAGAAAGTCATCATATCAAGAATAAGAACAGGCCACTGTAAAATAAGCCACCTTCACCTGTTAACTAAGAATACTCTTCTCATCTGCTCTATCTGCAGCATCCCAAACACCATACAACACCTAATTGTCGAATGCCCCCAATTCTCACAAGAAAGACAAAAACATCTGCAAGGAACGAACTTCGATTCAATCCTTGACTCCCCTACATACCAAAAAAAAAAATTATAGAATTCTGCAAACATACCAAACTTTCTGATGAAATATAAATGGAATAGTGTATACAACAAGGAGCAATCAATGTATATGCAAGTATGGGTGTACACTTATGTATACGTGTTTAGCGTAACAATATTTAAATATATGTACATATTGAAGTTTGTAAACTGTTCAATATAATATGTTTTATATCTTGGTGATGCAATACATTGTCTGCCGAGTGAACAAGTCTATTTACCAAATAAATATGTTAAGAGTCCAAATAAGAGTATGTGTATTAAAAGTATTAAATGCACCAAATCTCAAGGAATTCCAACCCAGGAAAGGCTATTATGGGAAGTACAATGAAACAAAAAGAAACCAATAACACAACAAAGAATGAAAACCGTTTTTCACTGCACCTTCTGTAATTACTATTGCATTTATGTATTTTGTATTGCATTTTTTTGTTTCGTGGTATATTTTCTATTGTATAATTTTGTGTTGTATCGTCATTGAATTTTCTGGAATCTAAACTGTATATATAACGAACTGTGTATCCTTGTATTACAATGTAAACAATTGTAACCTTATACCTGTCGCTAATGACCATGTAGTTGATGCGACAATAAATAAATAAATTTTAAAAAAAGTACCCCCTCTCTAAAAAAATTAAAATATCGGCTTCAAATTCAAAGGGCCACAACATCAGCCAGATTGATCGAGAAATATCAGTTTTGCAGAAAAT
This sequence comes from Acheta domesticus, assembly GCA_031308135.1. NCBI lineage: Eukaryota > Metazoa > Arthropoda > Insecta > Orthoptera > Gryllidae > Acheta > Acheta domesticus. Next base: position 231,350,122 of record JAHLJT010008446.1, read on the forward strand.
CGGCTGAACGGTTTAGCCGCTAGCGTTGTTCACAGACGGACAGAGTTTTTCCGTCGAAAATTCACCGTTTTTTCTCGCAGCATTACATAACTTTCTACTGCGTAAGCGATAGCGAGAAAGAAAAAAGGTAAAAAAAAATTGCCGGTTGGAAACACTTTTGGAGGCTCAGGTAGTATTTATAATATTGGGTATTCGTTACAAATAATACACGAAAATGTGTGCTGCTGTAGCACTACTAAACGTTCTTGGAGGAGCTCTACTAACGCCGATTGGTTCTGAGTTCTCCAAGCCGCAGCTGCTCCTGCTAGGCGTGCCGAGGTGAATGAACGCGAGTAGAGAAATTAGTGGATCGCCCCGGTGCCGCAGGATGAATGAGGAGACGCAGACCACTTATTCTATGCCGAAAATAAAAAGCTTTCGTTTCTTCATTAAATGCTGTGTTTACCACCTACGACTTTGCCAAAAGGGCCGATTTAACCAATATGTTCAGTTGAATACCTGTGTTTAAAGCATCTCGGAACTCCTAAAAATATTGAAATAAATTGTATAAAGTTAAAATGTTCTGAAATTACTAAAAGCTCATTTCAAATACAAATATACGGTTGTTTTTGTTTTTACTTTCTCGCTCTTACTTCGTTAGAAGTGAAAATATTGTAATAGTGCACTGGAAAACGACGAATTTTCGACACAAAAAACCTCTTATTGTCGGGTCCCGGTAACGAAAAAGTTTAAACATCTTGTTCCTATATTTATAGTAAATTACATCATCTAACAGGTTGTGTAAGAATACATGTTTTGTAGGCCCTTTTTTACCGAAAAAGCTATTTACGGCAAAAGTTTATCAGTGCTTAACGATAGCGCCTACACCGTTCACCCGATTCCTCCAAAATTTAAAATTTCTCGATCGATTTAAAGGAACTCAAGGCCCTGCGAGTTTGAAACATAAATATTTTAGTTTTGGGGGATACTGTACAAGAAGCCTCAACAACTGCTCCAAATGTTATAATTAAACTTTGATAGTGATTAAAAGAGTGGCGCAGGTTTCAGTCTCGTTGACGTTGTTTCTCACGAAAGTTGGCAAAGATCTAACTTTTTTTCCGTCATCTTCCTACAACTACAATATTGAACTAAGAGATTTTTTCTCTAATAAAATCTGCTCTTCAAAGAACCTTCAAACCTTGAAAGAACGTTATGTACAATTTTTCGAAAATATGAGATTCCACGTACACTTGCTTGACATTTAGGTGATTTTACTGATCATTACATTTACTGATACTTACATATGATCCACTGGTCTACAAAAATTAACTTTTTTCTTTCATCAGAATGGAAATAACAAATTATAGAAGTATATTGCATGCTAAATTCAAATATCATTTCAGTTTTTCCCCATCAGGTAGGAGTTTGCGTGGTATTCATTTGAAGGTTTTATAAAAATAAAATCAGTAACTAGATATCTAACTGTAAATGATATACTACTCATTATGAATTGCCTAGAAAGAGGTGGATAGTAATTTTTGGACATATTTTGCATCTGGAACGTCTATCTTCTTGGCCCAACAGTAGTATATTACTACTTGGGCAGCATATTAAAACTTCACTTCCCTAGGTGCCTTTCTTCATTGAAGAAATTTGCTTATGAAAGCGCTCGCTCTGCTCATCGTTGACAACCCCTAAGATTTTCCGGGAGGAAGTCTAAGTGACAGCCAAGGAAGTGAATTTTCAAAGCCATATTACACCCCATAACTTTATAAGAATGCAGAAGATCAGCCGGTTTTTCCGGTGAATTTAACAGTCCTTCAAAATCTTTATCAGCCATTAATGATCGTATTAGTTGTCCTATAAAAATCCCTACTTTCAGTTCAGCATCACTAACGTTTGGAAATTTCGATTTTAAGTACTATCAGCGGTGTGCGCTACACATATTGATGGAGTTTATTGTTCGCATGTAGAAGCACAGCCTCCAAACTGATTTTATATATTTACATGTGATATTTTTGTTTACATGGAATAATTTAATACTTGTAAAACAAAAAAACAATTACTGAGATGATCTTTCGATTCCCTCCATATCATGGGAATTGTAAATTACATGCGATGTTTCCACCTAGTCAACCGTAACACATGAAATGCAGCAAATACTTGGGGGCACACTAACTTTCAAAGTCACCAACTAACAGCATGATTGATTGATTGATTGATTCGTGTTTCCGGGCGCGTCAACTGCTCAGGTCATTAGTCCCGTAAGTGTAGTGTGTGTTTTCCCCGGGAGGTGGCGATGATCTTTTCCCCGCTGGCTGGCGAGATCTGGCGCCGACCTACCGTCGACTAGCGGGGTTTTCCCTCAACCAAGTATCTCCCACCAGCGGGGCACCGCCCCAGCCGGGACAAGTTGTAAGCTCCCGACCGGTCTCCCGGTATGTGTGGTAGTGTAGTGCATGTTAGTGTAAGTGTGTGTGTAAGAGGGCGAGGATGGGACAAGGATGAGGAAGGAAAGATCGCGCGCGGTCCGTGGCCCGTTTGTTAGGGTACTGCTCCGGCATTCGTCTGGTGTTGATCGGAGAAACCACGGAAAACTACCGATCGAGAGCAGCTGCCGCTAGAATTCTCCTCCAGACAGCGACTGAATTCGACCCAGCTGACAAGCTAGAGTCGAAAATCCTGCCGCCGTCGGGACTCGAACCTAGGACCTCCCGGTCAGAGGGACTGCAGTTAACAGCATGATATTACATATGTCCTCCAATACAGCTTGAATAAAATTCACTTCATTTAAGGTAAAGATTCTTATGACAGTTCCAAGAGAATCGTAAAATCAGATTTTAAGTAGCGTGCAATGACAGTACACATGTCTCGCATTATTGGAAAACAGCTACATAATATCGAAAGTTTACAATTTTCGAAAAAAAAAACCTAACATTATCCGAAAATGGGACTAGCGCCATATTTCTTACCGTCCCGTATTACATTCCATTATTACAATGAAGAACATTTTTAAAAAATTCGGAGTAAGTAATTTTGAAAATTTGTTTGTAAATTTCAAGCACAAATTACGCAAAAACCATTAGTTTTTTTCAAAAAGTGTACATGCCCGTTCTTAATGAGCTAGTTCTGTACAACACATTTTGTTTGAGGCAAAAATCTCTATCTTCAATTCTGTATTTAATTTTTTTTTGCAAGTTTACAAAATTCGGGGATTTTAACGAAAATGAGACTGCACCATTCATTTCAACGTCCTTCGCACAATAGTGTGTTGTTGAATACAACAACAAAATTAATCAAAAAATTTGTAACCGTTTTTTTTGAAAATTTTTGAAAATGTCCGAGGTGCTTCAGGTTAAGTAACCCCCAAATTAAAATATCGATTTCAAATTCCAGATGGCCGCGACATCAGCCAGAACAGTTGGGGAATATCAATTTTGGAAAAAAAATCAGCAGAACGGTTTTGGCGATAGCGTTGACGGGCCGACGGACGTTTTAGCCGTCAATCGATTTTCGGTATCAAGAACGAACAAAAAACAGATTCTGGCTACATCACATATTAGAGGAATATTTTTTCTATATTTAGCAACTAGATTTAACCACTTTTTCCGTTTCTAGGGCCCACCAATAAGAGTTTTACTGGCGAAATTTTACCGTTTTCTGGGGCACGATTACATACTTTTTCTTCTTATAAGAAGTTCCTTCTTAAGGGCGAGAAGGTAAAAATGCATGAGATTCACTCTTCAGATTTCTTTTGAAGAAACCCTTGTCGGCCAGTGTATTATTTATTTATTTATTATTTATTTTTATTAACTATTGTTTTCGCAAAAACAGCTCCATTTTTTTTCCGTCGTATATTTGAATGGACGGTTTAAAAAAAATGGCGTTACTCTCATTTCCAACGAAACGCTCTGTATTTTCGAATATTGCAAAAAGTTAGTATTGCAAATCTACAAATTTGAAAATAGAGATTCTTGTCTTATACAAAATCTGTTCTAAACAATTAGCTCTTCAATAACGTAACGAACATTTTTTTGAATAGTAGATTTCGTGTAGTATCTGTTTGAATTTAGTGCAATTAGTAAAAAAATATTTCAGCATATTCTTGACTTACTGCAGGAATAATCTATTATATTACTTGCAATAGAATAATGCAGAGAAATAATAATAATTTCTGCACATCTTCAACGAAATCATTATGTGGACAAACATTTTTAACGACAGAAAATGACATATTTGAAAAATACATTACGATTATTAAAAGCATGAAAACTAATTTATAATAGATCAGTATACAGCACAACTATCTGCAGATTCAGCAAACGTAATCTTTCGACCCGCGAGTCCTGGGCGCTTGAGTTCAGTTCAGCAGTTACGAAACAAAGGTCGTGCTAGCACCTAAGTCGGCAGAAATATGCATTCTAAAAGACAATAACACGAAGTATATGACGCCAAAGTTCGTGTGACGAGGTGGCCGAGTGGTTAGAGGCGTTGGACTGCTAATCCAATGTGCTCTGCACGCGTGGGGTTCGAATCCCATCCTCGTCGATTCTTTTAGTCGATTTACCATTGCAAAACATTACGAATAAAACTTATATGAAATACTCGCAATGTTAGCGGTCTTTATATTTCAAGAACTCTGACCCTGTGTGGATTCCTAAATTTTGCTGTCCGTTTCACATGGCGATTGTGCAGTGATATGAACCCCTTGCGCGTCCATTTGAAGCTGATCGATCAAGTCACCCAGATGTGAAACGTGTAGATTATCCGCGCAAGTGTGAGTTAAAGCAAAACCCACAGGAAAAAGTGTTCATGGGAAACATCGAGTCTGCAAAACTCTGTTTTATAATTTTACGTGCGTCAGCAATTTGAGATTTTTCGACTTCAAAATTCTTTATTGTTGGGCCCTGGTAACGAAAAAAGTTAATAAATCCGGTTCCTTTATGTAGTAAATTACTTCCTCTAACACTTGGTATTGTCAGAATCCATGTTTTGTGAGCTATTGACATCGAAAAAACACTTGCCGGTAAAACGTATGTCTGTCCGTCCCGTCTGTCTATGGTTAACAGGAGCGCACAAATCGTTCAGATTTTCTTCAGTATTGATACTCTCCAATCGATCCATCCGAACTCATGATCCTGCGAATATTTTAAAAATTTATTTTACCAGATCAGTAGAAATACCACTTTATAGCACTCTTGAGGAACGCCGGCTAGAAATTCGGGTAGGTAAGGATAGGGTATCATACATTTACTGTGATCTATAGCCAGAAAGCATTTGCTTATTTGGAACAGATATTCCGGGAGTCCTTAATTTACGTAACTTGAAATAATAATTCATTGTGCCAAACTTTATCAAACGCCTGAGTGAAGTCTAAGAAAGCCGCTATGCAGAATTGCGCTGATAAGCTAGAGCAATTTCTTCAAAAATTCTTAATAGTTGGTGGGTTGATGAGTGAAGAAGGCGGAATCCAAATTGATGTGGCGGAATTGCATTTATTTTATTAAAACAGGAATTTAATTAAGATAAGCTTTTCAAAAATTTTTGCAAATGCTGGCAGTAGACTAATTGGTCTGTAACTTGATGGAAATTTTGTAGATTTATTTGGTTCTATAATTTAAATTAATTTTTTTTTAATTTTAAATTCCTGCGAATATGAAATGAATATTTTGATTTTGGGTTACTTTATATGAAGCTTCAATATGGTTTTCTCCAAAGTGGTTCCCAATGTTTTCATAAACTTTGTTCTCGGATAGCGTAGAGAACTCTTAAACAAATGTCGCGTGTCTCATTTTCATCGAAATTCCTGATTTTGGCAAAAGTTTAAAATTTGTCCTCATTGTCCAACTATTATAACACTGAAGACAGACGTTTTCCTTAACATTTTTTTTCTTCAAAGTGTTCTTATAAAAAAGGCGAAGGTCCGGTTTTGGTAAACTCTCCATATTTTCAACTAGTGGTGCTAACAGCACATACTTTCTCGCCCATATTTTCACGCAAAATTAGGCAAAAAGTACTCAATTTTTTCGAAAAAATTATACATGACCTATCTTGAAGGAAGAGGTTTCATTAAGGGAAAAAAATCTATATCTTTAATATTTTAGCTGTAGGAAGACTCCGAAAAAATTTTGAACCCTTGCAATTTTCGAAAAATCAGTTTCAACGAATAGGAGATCTGCATCATTCTCTTCAACGTACTTCACACTATCTAAACACAAACTTTAATCAAAAACGATCAAGTCCTTTTTTTAAATTTCGAAAAGTCTTAGGAGCTTCATGTACTATAACCCCCAAAATTAAAATATCAGTTTCAAATTCAAGGGGCCGCGACACCAGCCAGATCGATTCTGGAATATCAATTTTGGGGAAAATCGGCTGCACGGTTTTAGGCGTTAACATTGTTCATAGACTTACAGAGAAACGGACTGACGGACGGACGAACAAAGAGGCAGAACGTTTTGCCGTCATTCGATTTTTCTGTATCAAGGACCCACAAAATATGGATTCTGGCTACACCACGTGATAGACGATTTTTTCAAATTTTTGCAACTGGATTCATATATATTTTCGTTACCAGGGCCCTACAATCAGAATTTTTTCTGGCGAAAATTTGCCGTTTTTTTCGCGCAGCATTACATAACTTTCTCTCTTCTCCGCAGCGAGCAAGTAAAAATTGCAAAAAAATAATTTGGCAGAAGTAGAATATTGATGATAGAAATTATTTTTTAAATTTGTTCTAAAAAAGGGAACTTTAAATAAGGTCATGTACCATTTTTTGAAAATAAAAGTAATTTTTGCTTGCAACAAGGACAAATTATAAAAATATTTCAAAAAACTGCTTCGAATTCTATCTTCATTTTTTTCTCGAACACTTATGAAATGGTGCAGATCTCTTTTCTGGTGAAATTCCCTGTATTTTTGAAATCGCTAAATTACAAATAATGCGAGAAAGTAGGTACTGATGTTTCATTACCTCTTTAAATTTGAAGTCACACAATTACTAAGATCTTCAGCATTAGCAGAATTTTACTTGCTCGTGCATAAAAAAACAAATTAAAAAGAGCAGTTATTGCTCAAATTGAAATTTAGTTAAAATTGAATTCTTAAAAAGTATAATTATTCTGTCTCGTTACCTATAAAGAGCATTGAAATATCCTGTGTGAATTCACGTAAACTGTTTTAAATTCATAACTAAGAAGTCTTTCATTTTGTGCCTTTCAATAAATAGTTAGGTCTGATAACAAAATGCTAAATATTCATTAGTGTTAATTAAAATACATGATTCACTACTGATACGTTTATTGGTATCCATCAGCGTTTCTAACGAACCATAACTCCTGCCTTATGAAAAGACAGGTACTGGCGCCATCTCGTTGAGACAAGCGGCTCCACTCTCAGTCAGTGGCTTTACCATGAACACCTGCAAGGAGTAAAGGATGCGCAATAAAATGGTGAGCTCTGTATATTAAATGAATTTGATTTGAGGATTAATTATCAACAATCTCTTATGGTACCGAAAATCGTACAGAAAGTGAAGGATTATGAAACTGTTCTGTTCTTTGGCTCGACAGCCCGCTACAGGCCTTGGCCGACAAGGGTGACCCAGCTTCTCAGCCATGGGGCTAAGGGATTCGTGTGTACGAACGCATCCCTTCATCGTATATATTGATCTTTATAACGTTAGGGTGTGCTTTCTTATCGTCACACAGCGACAGATACTGGGATATGTGTATGGAAAGCGCACAGGTATTATCTGCCTCGGCCGGGATTGAACACGAAGTTTGCATCCGTAGAAAGCTAAACAACGAGCCACCGAGGGACGCATTGTGAATCTAGTTCAATAAAATAACATCATCAAACAATTGCCGGTCGTTCGGCATTTTATTTACACATAAACAAGAGAGGAATATAAAGGAACAATACATTGCATTTGATTTGTATGAAACGGACTATTTCAAAATAAAGCAAATGTTATTTCAAAAGAAAATGAATTTCATTCTAAATACTCGTACTAAGTAAAATATGCCTATGCAAAATGAAAAAAATTACGAGTTCTGAGAAATAAGCCAAAACGACAAGTTCACAAATTCAATTCATATTTTTCTTTTGCATCCAAGTTACAAATTTATCATATTGTTTTGAAATGCGTAGCGGCTACGCTAATTGGATTCCTGTTTTTGGAACTTTCAATTAGGTACAGCAAATTGTCGTGAATTAAGTAAAATAACTGACAAATACATACAGTACTATTATGTTTTCCATAAAAATAATATTACTTAGACGATATCTGTATGTGAATTAATGTTTTAAACTATAATTGTGTGCATTATACCATTTATTGTAGAGACAACCTAACTCGGTTGCCTGCAAACTAATTTTTCGTTGTTGTTTTTTAATTTTTATTTTTATTTTTATTTAAGGTCGCATCAACTACCAGGTCATTCGCTGCCACTATCGTATGTAACGTTATGGTATGAGGATGAAACGATATGATGATGATAGAGAGTGAAAGGACGAACACATACAACCATGCCTGACGCGGGACTCGAAACCGCGGTCCAAAATCACTACGGTACTTTTGCTCTTCGTAAGATAAGTAGAATGTCCCAGAACAATTTGTAGAGGAAAAATCCGCATTATAACAGTGTTCAAGAAGTATTACTTCCTTTAAATTTGATACTAAAATTTATTTTATCTAAATAATTTAAATGAAGGTTTGAAAATAACATTTTCCATCAGAAATGATACAAGAGAACAAAAGTCTTGATTTCACCATTAGCATATCCCTGTCTAAAACCAGGTGAGTAGTGAATACAAAAAACAGGTGAGTGGTTAATACAGTCATGCAATTGAAATATTTTATGAATATGATTAAATATTTGAAGATTGGGAAATGATTTTTTTTAAGATGCTGTTCGCTCAATTCTTCCTAGGTACCCTTCGTATTTGTCAAAGAAAACTAACAGTGAATCTGAAAGTTCTGCTGCTAGGACTACCGGATTGGAAGATTCAACATTTAGGAAGCTCTCAAAACCAGCGATTAAGCAAAAGTTGAGTTCGAGACGAGAATGAAGATTTCGACTTTTGATGAACTATTTACAAAGTTCTATAAATAAATATGGGAAGAAAGTGGTTTTTTCAAAGAACTGACAGTGTGATGAATCTATTACTGCGTCAGGAATACAAAACCGGATATACACTATCGGGTTAATGCCAATAAAGATCTTCAGCTCAGAGTGTGCCATGAATGTGCCATGAATGAACAAAATTATTCATAGAATTTGAATCGAATTAGTGTTATTTTACTGTTTTGTTGGTATTTGTATCATTAAAAAGTTATGAGTGTTTTGTAGTAAGTAAATTTGTTTATCCAAATGACTGTGACATCGCTCTTGTCAGCAAAGGTAACATTATTAGAATGTTCTTTAAGGAATTTTTAGTTCTATTGTAAAGATCCATAATAAATTTGTTGGATATTGTGGGTCTGTTATTGTTTTCATTGTGTAATATATCGCAAAGATCAGATTTGAAGTAGTTAAATAACATTGTTTTGAGGTAATTTTGAATAGTGTTTGAGATATTTCTAAAGTGTTTACTTTTTGTAAAAATTGTAACAGTTCTCAAATTTTTGCAATATTCTTCTAGGTGTAGAACCTTTTCTTTCAGTTTACTTTCATTCATAAATAAAGTGCTGAGATGGTTCCTTCTTTTGCTTCTGCACAATAAAAGTATCTTTCAATCATAAACGTCACAAAGTTTTAAGGGGAACCGAATGGGCTCGCTCACCAATGTTTATGTAAGGAACATTTTCTCAGAAACTATTTAATTTACAGGCTTGAAATTTTATGTGAGTGTAGATTCATTAGTTATAAATACTTTAACGAAGGCGTCTTTAAAAATATTATTCGTATTTTAAATATACATTTTTGTCCATTGTAATCGGTTTTTGTTCTTAAAAATACGAACATTTATAATAATATTGTCTAAAGTATTTAACATTTTATAAATGCGCCCGTTAAAGTATATAAACTGGTGTGCTACATGATCTGTTAAAATTTGAGCATCCTCCTATTAGTTGTTTTTGAGAAAATGTTCCCTAAGATGAAAATTTTAAACTTACTGGAAAGACTCCTAAAGTTTTCAGAGCATTCTTTCTTCATGTGCTGGGTAAACACAAACACCGATATTTGGACGCTATTCCACCGTCATTTGTTACCAAAAAACAGTGTGTCCAACCCTAGAAAGTAAACTATTTCTCACAACGAAACCAGAAAACCAACATCCACGATGTATCAAAACGGTCACGCCCACTTACATGCTACATAAACTTCAAAATTTTAAAAAATTAGAGATAACATATTAAGATGAAACTGGGCTTATTTAACACATAAAACTATAAAGTAATTAATGATTAAAAAAAAGTGAAAATTTATATTTCATAATATTTGCCCATTCTGGCTCCCCTTAACGTTTGTTGGCTAAATAATGTGTTTACCAAATTTGATTTGAGAATTTTTTTATGGACAGCAACATTATTTATCCCAAATCCCAATCCTTTACCATGAAGAGAAAAGATACAAAGTATTGTCAAATTTACACTGAACTGTGAAAAAGAAGCAATTTCCATTTTTTTAAAAATATTTGTTTGCAAAAGCTTCTGCTGTTTGTGTATAACCGGAAGACCGAAGTACTTGCTTGCTTGCCGAGGCGCTTGTACATTCGTGATGACGTCACGATATAGCTGCACTAGCATTTTTAATTCCAAATGACGTTGTCTACAGGCGACTTCTAACAAGAAGCTCAAAGTTCGCGTTTTTATCAGCGCCATCTGTGAGTGACCGGTTGCGACACATTGCCATACCATGTTACCAGCCATTTGGGCGTGTGACGAGTGCATACACTAGATAGACTCATTTGATTGACGTTTCCGAGCGCGTCAACTACTATCTTAATTAGTTTCGTACCGTAATTCGAGGCTACTTTGCATCTACAGGGGTGACTTTGCACCCAACACGAAAAAACAATTATCGATATCCAGGGGTCATTCTTATAAACATTTGCTTATAGTTTTGAATCTGTGACAAAGGGGGCAGCACCATACATCTCCTTAGCTGGAATTGCAGTTGTAACTGCCATTTTACAACTTTTTCTGGAGAAATATTTCACCTACAAACACACCATAAACACACATTCGCCAGAAACAATGTAAAATGGCAGTTACAACTGCAATTCCAACTCAGGAGATGTCTGGTGGTGCCACTTTTGTCACAGATTCGAAACTATTAGAAAATGCCACTAGAAAACGATCATTCTTTTCTCGGGTTGGGTGCAAAGTTACCCCTGTAGGTGCAAAGTAGCCTCGAATTACGGTACGTGTAGTGGTTTAATCACGGGAGGCAGTGATGACCTTCCCCTGTTGGATAGTGAGACCAGGCGCCGTCCTACAAGTTTGCTTTTCCCCAATTAGATATCTCTCACCAGCGAGGTATCGCCCCCGCCGGGAGAAAAGCCTCATCTCCCGACTGGCCTCCCGATATGTGTTGTGATGTAATGCATGTAAATGAGTTGTAGTGTTTGTAAGTAAGGAGACAGAATAGGACAAGGAAGACGAAGGAAAGATCGCGCGCGGTCCGTTACTTGTTTGTTAGGGTATTGCTCCGGCATTCGCGTGGTAGTGATCGGTGAAATCATGGAAAACTACAGATCAGAGCAGCCGGCCGCTAGGATTTCCCTCCAGACGGCGGCTGAATACGAATATGTAGCTAATTAGTGTCGAAAATGCAGCCACCGTCAGCTCTCGTACCCTAAGACCTCCCGGTTGGAGGTACTGCATAGATAGATAGATAGATAGATATTGTTTATTTAGCCTTCTCGGATATTTTTACATAAAATACATATTTACATACATTGCTTACATCAATAAGTATACTCTATTAACTGTTTACAAAATGAATTTTCTACTTTTATGTGTTTTATAATTTTTCTTTTAAATTCTCTAATTTGTTCACAGTTTTTTATTTCAAATGATAATTTATTATATAATTCAATTCCTTTGTCAAATAGTATATTTTTTGCCTGTTCAGTTTTACTAAAATTAATTACTAAATGTTGTGCTTGTCTTGTTTCCCTTGTTTTATCTTTCACTCGTTGGATTTTGTTTACTAAATCTCCTGTTATTTGGTTTTTCATTAATTTAAAAATAAAAATTAGTGTCTTGTACTGAATTCTCTCTTTTATTGACATAAATTTGAGAGTGTCTAGCATGTCTACCACTGGAGTGTATCTATTGCATTGAATTATTACCCTCATGACTCTATTTTGTTGTATCTGAAGTTTTTTAATTTCACTTTTTTGGGCTCCAACTAGTATCGTTGCACAGTAATCAAAATGTGGTGCAATCATGGATTTATATATCAAACATCTTGTATAGCCATTTATATATTGCCCAATTCTGTTTAACATATTAATCTTTTCCTCAGTTTTCTTTACTATATATTGTATATAATCTTTAAAATTTAATTTACTATCTATAATTACTGCAGTGACATCAGTTGATGGCCTAGACCACCTCACTTTAGATTAGTAACATTAATTGTAGTACAAAATAAAAATATTTTTCAGAAACATGACATTGCTTTTCGCTCTGACCGTTTTTCAATTTCTTACGTGTAAGCTAACCGCCGAGGCTTTTACTTAGTGTAAAACTTAATTCAATCAATGTATTTCAATTAGTTCATATCCCCCTGTCGATCCTTCCCCGGCTGCGGTGGTTCAGGGCATTAACCGAAGTGAACGCAGTCCTTCTAAAGAGGAGATCCTACGGTTCGAGTCCCGACGGTGGCAGAATTTTCGACATAAGCTTCATAGCAAGGTCGAATTCAGCCGCTGTGTAGAGGAGAGTTCTACTGGTCGGTAGCTATACTTACGCGAACTACATTGCCACTTTAGTTGGCAGCTTAAAGTATGTCCCAGCAGAAGCGGAACCACACTGGTTGGATATACCTGAATGGGGAATACAATACATGTTGACGTGTAGGTCAGCGCCGAACCTCATTAACCGGGCCTCCAAGTGATCTCAAATAAAACATTGAATCAGCTGTGTCTCTAACTTGGACTCGAGTGGGTTTCGTTTTTCTCACTAACTCCTTCACGTAAGCATTATTTACAAATCAGACGTAGAAAAAAAAATTTCGACGAGGATGGGATTCGAACCCACGCGTGCAGAGCACATTGGATTAGCAGTCCAACGCCTTAACCACTCGGCCACCTCGTCGTTACGAGTAATGTTGGTAGTTTTAAATATTTTTCATTTGTACGTTGACTGCAACGCATTCCTTTTGCCCCGACGCTTGCTTGCACTGCCTCGGCCGCCATTTCGCAACTGTTGTAGCGAAGCATCGGCACGAACTTCGTGAGCGGAATGTTAAAAATGAACCGAGCGATGTGATAACGGAGAATGAAATTGAACCTTACCCATTAATGTACCTCTTAAACGAATCTTTGCCGTGCGCCGGAGAACTAAAGTGTAACGCCGCGAGAACGCTAATATATTTGGGCATAAATGCATTGAAAATATGAGTTGCCTCATAGACATTTAATACTAGACTGGCAACGTCCTCTCTCGTAACACTGGCGCTAGTGACGGCAAAATCTTGCGCTCGTCGCAGGGCCGTAGCCAGGATTATTTCTCGGGAGAGGCTTCCAAAATTTAAAAAATGGATAATATGAAATTTATTAGGGCCTATAATATCTTTATCGTGTTTGTTTAAAAGACATGCTCTTAAAAAATGAAATACCAACATGATTTTAAACATATTTAAACATTATTTCCACATAACATTATTTCGAAAGTTTAAACACAATATTTAATTTATTATTTTATATTCCAATAAACAAACTACAGGAGGCGTCAACTACAAAAGCAATTTTCTGATCTTTCCAGCCATAATGTCAATCATTTGTCCACAGTGATTTCGCTATGAATTGAAATAATGGCTAGTGCACTGAGTCTATTATCACGCATTACACTACTTATACGTGATAATACCTTTTACTCTCTTCATTGTAGAAATTGACCTCTGCACACAAGCAGTTGTTACTGGCAAGATAGCTAAGATAGTAAGTAATAGTATGTAAATATACTGGATCGCCGTTCTCAAAGACTTTCAGTACCTCGAGGTCAGCATCTATGGTTAAATCTTTTTTACACCATAGTTTATACTCAGCTTTTACTCAGAGAGTCATGTTCTGTTACTCAGAGAGTGATGTACGGAGCTAAATTTTCCGACTTGTTCATTTCAGGGATGGAAGCGAAGCCTGGAAGAAGCACCTGGAAACGTGGAAGAATGTCTTCATTTGAAGTAAATCTGTCTGTCTGTACTTTTATACATGTCGATATATTTGGATCAATTTAAAGTTATAAATAAATAATGAATGAATGAATGAATGAAAAAAAGATTACAATTTCAGGGAGGGCTTCAGCCCCTCGAGCCCCTCCCCTGGCTACGTGACTGGCTCGTCGCCATCTTTTGTCACTACAGAATCGTTCGCTGCCTACGATGAATATGTTAAATTAATGAGTTTTTTTTCTTATTTCTGAATTGTTTCCTTTTTGTTTTGTCAATTTCTGAATCACTTCCATCGCGATGGTGAATACTTGTGTTGTGTTTGGATGCAATTTTTGCGAATTCGCGACACAAGGGAAAAGAAATTGGAATTTCAATGAAATTAGTGGTTTAAACTCATGAAATTAGTGGTTTAAATAATGAATTTTACTGACTGCTAACGATTTTTGATGTTAAGATTGTATGATTAAACAGCTAATTAAAATTGGGTAGGAAAAGAATACGTTTGTGTATATTAACTTTTCTGAGGAGAGATTTGTGAAGTTCAACCTAACCTCTAATGCCTTTTTGTTTTGTTCACATTTTTTATTAGATTTCCAACGCGAGAAGATTGCAGAAAAGTATGGGTTAATTCCATTAGGAGGGCAAAACTGGCCACATAACATGTGTTTGCTCCCAACATTTTGGTTCAGAAGACTACGCCAGAACACAAGACAGAGAAGGAGCTGTTCCGAGCATTTTTTCAGCATATCCTTCACATCTTCAAAACTATGTGATGACACCACGAACACAACCAAAACGACGAAATTCATCAGAAAACGAAACAGGCGATTGTCTGCAATTGAGAGGCATCAACAGCGAAAATCTGGCTTCATCATACAGTGTTCCTCAGTCCACAAGTATCTCCACAGAAGAGAAAATTAATTGAGAAACTTAATAAATTCAATGAAAAACCGTGTTGTGCCAAGAAGAAAATGAAAGTATTACTGCAGAAAGTGAGGCACCAGGAAAAAAATAAAGACCGATCAAGAAGATATCATTGGCACTTTACCGCAAGAGAAGTTGCTTCTGGAGAGTAATGCTGACATTTTAAAAAAATGTTTGCCATCAGATGTCTGTTCTTTGATAAATCGAGACAGCAAGAATTCAGGCACTAGTGTGCCTAAAGGTGCTTGTGATGAAAGATTGAGGTCATTTCCCCTGACATTACATTATTTTCCCTTTATTTAAAGCATGTGTATATGTTAGGGGAAAAGTTCATGCTCTTCTCAGTCTAAGAACTATAGGTTCTTGGTACTTTAAAACTGATTTTGAACAATGTGGAATCACACGTGGAACAACAATGTGATTCAATGTGGAATGTTTAAAACCTATTCAGACAAAAGCACAAGAGCAACTGAAAAAAGGTGCAAGTTCACTTGTCTGCCTCTCAATTGATGATATATGTATGTCTAAAAGAACATGTTGAACTGGCTGGTAATAAAATTGTAAGTTATGTGGACCTGGGAACATAAATGAACAGTGAGAGTTTGCCAACAGCAAAAATGGTTTGTGTGATAATGTGTACTGCTGTGAATGTCTGTTGGAAGATTCCTTGTGATAAATTTTATAGATTCTTTGTGTGGAAAGGAGAGGGCATTTTTAGTTTCTACTGCAATGAAACGTTGCACGAAATTGGTGTTACTGTAACATTTGATGCAGTAAGCAACAACCTGAGTACGGCACCAAGTTACGCAACAACATTTAAACATTTGTTGATGAATGTAAATAGCGCAAGTAGTAGTTGTAGTAGACTTTGGAATAATCCCCATCTTTTTGTAAATATTTTTAATTGATGTGAGTATTTCAATTTCAGTTTTTGCTTACATTTTATTGTGATCACGATGTTGATTACAGTGCCGGATATAGCTGAAATTTATCGTACGTGTAAAGAATGTATAACTTTTGGGTCAGCTGACCATCTCGATCAGGTTTTCATTCAGTTTCCCTTGATCCATGAGCAAATACTGAGATGGCCCTTGTCTTGCTTCTGGATATTTTCATCCCCTTCATAAATGTCAATACATACTTGACACTAGTTCTGTTTTTAACATTAAAGTAATAAAAGCGATTTAAAACGTTGATGTACTTTTTTTTTATTTCCCTAAAAATATTTCCTGTTCAATAATGCAGTTTTTATTAGCAGCTGTACATCGGAAACTTATGTTTATAGATTTTCTAGTGCAACTGTAGTGACACAATATGACGGCGGGCGCAATCGGTTGGCTTCAAAATAAATCGTTATTGCCAACGTTGCCCAGACTGAAGATTGTTTTATTTTAATCGCGAAGGCTGAAGCAACGCCCTCTAGAACATGGCGTTGGCCGAAGGTATTATATTCATACGTTTTCGTGAGCCCCGGAATACCTACGCCCACTCCTTTGCCAACATTAGTTGAGTTAAGAATAAATGATAGCAATGAACGTTGTAGACAAAATCTGATAACCAGAAATGTGCGCTCCCGTGTAATATAAACTATGTTGTATTGAAAACAAACTACAAATTTGATATAAAATTTCTTTTGTTAAAAAAAAAAACTCCCCAGTCCTCTCGCGACTAGCGAAACGAAGGCTCAAGAAAACTTGCGCGGATAATAAATTTTCATTTTGGCCATGCATATACTCCAATTTAAACATAGCTGCACTTCAAAGTCACAAACTGAAGGAGAGGGGGACAATGTTATCCAATCGGAAGTTCCAATACCAAAAATGTAAGTCCTAACGAAGGTCCCGAATGAATGACAGTCTCCCCCTCTCCTTCCAGCTCGTGACCTTAAAGTGCAGCTCTGTTTCAATCGGAGTATAGTGAAAGGCTTACCCTAGAAGACGCCATTTCTTGTCCCAAGAAACGTGGATTTTTCCCTCCACGTACGTTGTGATTAAGGATAACCGTGTCATTTCGTGTTTATGATATAATTATGTGATCTAACATTCAATGAACCAATAATTTTCATGATTGCGTTTACAAAGCCAATTGTAGATTAACTGGCGCCTATTGCCAGCACTGAATTTGCCCCTATCCAGTGCTGACATTCTAATTTTTTATACTTGGGTTTTTATTTCTTGGCGGATGGGTTCTTGTCATAACGATGGAATATCTCACGGTATTTCGCGTCGTTCTCGTTCGTGCAGTTAGGAGTCGTATGATCGCCAGCACTGCGCGATCATGCGACACCTGGCGGCACGACGGAGAACAACGCGAAATGCCATGAGATATTCCATCGTGAAGACAAGACCTCATGCGCCAAGAAATAAAAACTCAAGTATAATTCGTTATCTCCAGTGAGTTCCGATAACTTATATTTTTTTATTTCAATAAAAGAAACCGTTCATTAAATGAGGTAACATGCCTCTGCAGAAAAGTTTTAATGCAACATGCTTCTACAGATTTATGAATTCAGGAATGCAATAATTTAACAATTCCGTCTGAAGGTTGCAATAGAGAACACACAACTAGCTTATTTTGTGAATATTCTGTACTTCTCTTCTTAGAGACGCGTGTCAGTAGCCGTATGGTGTCCAAGCACGGTGTAATATATATAGGTGTGTTCACTCCCAGTCTAAAACTGAAGCTTAAGTGAGGCTAGTTCTCATAGTTCTCGCATATAAGCGTTGCAATCCTTGGGTCTCATTTGGCAAGTTCGTGATTGGTCGTGATCCATTCGGCAGCTCTCTGGCCATCTGGTTTTAAATTTCAAATCAGTGATTTGTCGTTTCGCGGTGGAATTGGTAAAGTATAGAGCGAACATTTACGAAAATGGGTAGGAAATATTTTGTAAAACTGTGTAATACCACAGTTTAAGATATCTTAAGATGTATATCTTACATCGTGACCCAAACCGATCGTACGAACAAGCGAGGAAGTAGCCTCAAACTGGCTTCAGAAAATTTGCCCCAAAGGCGGCTAGTTGACACACCTATCTTACACCGTGTGTCCAAGACAGGGATGGGCAAAGTCGTTCATTTATGAGAACGGTTCTTTATACGATCGTTCTTTTTAGTGAACTACTCCAAAAGAACGAAATAGTTCATTTCTTTTCGCCACGTACAGGGATGCCATATTGGGCGGAATACCGCCAATTGGGCGAAAAGCAAGCGTCGACTTGCAGTAAGAAAATGCATTTTGAGAGATTCCGTCAATGAGGCGGAATCCGTTGTATCGTGAGAGGGCTGTAGGCGGTACGCTTTTTTTTAAAAAAAAAAATAGCCTATGCACAAATGTTTGAGTTTTGAACACCTTGCAAATACTTTTATGCAAAAGCCTTGCAAAAGCTTTTATGAAAATATGAGAGCTCGTGTTTATTAGACATACATTTTGCACCTTTTTCTAGAAATTGAACAAGTATTTAAGTCATAAGACTAGAAGTAATAGGTAGGCTTTATGCACAAAAGTATTTATTTTTAAACTTCTTGTAAACGTGCAGCTATTTTGAAATTACCCGCCCCAGTGTCAGAGTCAAGCTTTATTCATCGCTTACCTTTCTTCCCCACTAGGTTATTTGCCGGATTGTCCGAGAAGGGATCTGGAAACCCTGGACGTAGGTTTTTTTTCAGCGTTGAAGTCGCAATTTTTGCCGACACCACAGGTCGAGGCCAAAAAATCAACCGAGACCATGAAAAAAACACACACTTAGCTCACGAAATAACATTTTTCTACATCTGTATAAAAATTATAATATAAAAATATGTGGAAAAGGTCGTATTTTTATATTGCAATAAGGTATTTGATATCTCGGGGAATAGCAATAGGTTAGAGAGGATTACTAAGGGATACTTCGTTAAATTCCCATGAATGAAGTACCTTTTTCACGGTAACAAGACAGTTGTCTTGGAAACTGTCTTTTTTTAATGGATATAAAAAATTGCCTATTTCATGTCCTGTTAATAATGCGCAGAATCTGCCTTTATTGTAGACAGATATAGAATTAGATTTTTATGATACGAATGGTAAATGTTTCATTTTATTTTGCGTGAAATGTTGCAACATGAGGCCTATAAGCCAAGTGACGCAATCCTACAAACTAGATAAAATCAATTTTGCCACGTGTGTCATATACCATTTTTAGACAGCCTTTTTCAGTTTCATTATATTTTAATTCAAACATATAAATGAAATCTACGTTGTATTAAGGTCAGCAGTAGCTCATGCGATGAGACGAAAGTATTTTGTTTTCATTGTTATATTCACAATTTTATCTGAATATAATGATTGTCTCACTTTTAGCGCTAGTGCTAATAATTTAATTATCAGCACGCTTTGCTTACGCACGTGTCACGTGACTTTGGGACAGCTAGGTGGCATATAGTACAAGAACACCCGTCTCGTATTAAATGATTTTTTTTTGATAAGTGTCTAACATGCTTCATCCTAGCGCATTTTTCTCATTTATTACACAACCTTAAGAATGTTGCTTACACCAGAAAAGTGAGTTCTACTCTATTTTCTAGTACATGAAAATTTATATTTTTGTCTATTTTGTCAGACTCAACAGCGCACTGCACTAAACTCGTTTTACAAGTACAATTACATAGCACTACAAATAAAGAATATTCTTATTTGTAAAAGAAATAACTCCATGGGAATCATTAATCAAAATTGCTGTTATAACTCTATGCTAGCCATTCTGCTATTGATAATCCATATCAGCGACACATTTATATACAGCAAGTTATTAAAAGGCAATTTCAAGGATTTGTAGAGGCTATGAAAATTAAAAATAGGCTTTTAATTTTCACAGAAGTTATTAATAAATATCATCAAGTACAACTTACTTGCAAACAACTTACATAACTAGAGAATACACTAGGATTATTACCCTTTAAATAAAATCAGATTATCATTTATTGACCCAATACTATTTTTTTTATAAACTTGGGTTCTCTTCCAATATGTTTAACCTAATTTCAATATATTTAGATAATATTAACTTAATTAAAATCCTAGGTTTTCTAATGATGAAATTGTCCTTCTGAACTTTACATTCTGTGACCCTAACTGCACAATCTTGTTTTTCTGTTCAGAGATTGTTTACTAGCTATCTTTAATATTTGTTTGACTTTTAATGGAGATTCCATATCTTCATCAACGAAATCACCAATATATCTTTGAAGTAATTAAATGAACAAAAATTTTATCATAATCAACACAATAATAGAATGTTAACGGTAAGTTCAATTGCATTTTAAAAGAAAAAGAGAATATTTGAAATTAGACTCATATTGACAATTTCACCTTTGACTTAAGGTGACTTTAACTTACTTTGAAATAATTTACATCAATGAACTCAGTGAGGACACTATTTCCTTGTTTTGTGAGAAATCCTATTGTTGAGAGAATATTAGGTAAGTTGCACACACCTCAAAGGACTCTTTCTACTTGCAGAAATCCTTTCATTTGATGATGTGCTTTCATCATTTGCACTTGTTTCACAGTGCAACTGATCTGCAAAAGGAATACGAGTAGGTGAAGAAGCCTTTGAACTAGATTGTGCTACTGAAACAACAAACAAATGTGTCAGGAAATAAAGCGTTTCTAATTTTTTATTACAATACTACATAGAAAATATCCGCATTCAATATTTCTGTAAACTTACCAACATCTGTTGTTTTGTTACAGGAGATTTTCTTCTAGTAGTTTGATTAATCAAGTGTTCAGGAAAATTGAATATTGTAGGTTATGTATCAGCTTTAGGTCAAATATCTCCAAACGGTTCTCTATCAAAACAGTTTTCTTCAAAATGTTTTGAACAAACTTTTCAAAATTTTGTACGAGTAAAATTCTCTCTCCTAAGTTTTGCAACCACACCTTCTATCTTGCTGCATCATTGGGAAAACTACACGTATGCAAAACAATAATCCATGATAATCCGAAAATGCATGAATCAGCATCTAGATCTTTATAATTTTAGCATAACAAAAATATACACAAAATAATATAAACATCACAAAATATTAATACAAATTAATAAACTACCTATAAAACCGCCCTCCTTTCACGTACTTCTCGTTGCAGCCAAAACATCAACAATACTGAAGCATGGTTCTTTTTGCAAGAACTCTTAACAAACCTCAAACACGTGTGGATCGTTAACAGTAAGCAAATATCGTCAACATTCCAAAATTGCGCTGTAGCACCAGAAATACAAACAAGACGCAAAGGTACATTACACACAATACGAGCAGCCGGTATCCCCAAAGTCACGTGACTTCCGACCCCCGCATGTTCAAACCTGCGCAGTGGGCTCATGCGCACTCTAGTTGTATCTCTCCTACGTGACCGCTGAACTACGGGAGAGAACTAATTGAACTACTAAACTAATGAGCGATGACCGGCGAACAAAGAGAACGACCTTTCTGAACTAAATGAACTAATTAAACAAAATGAACTACGAACGATGACCGGCGAACTACGAACGATGACCTGTGACAGATGAACTATAGTTCACTAAGTGGTCGTTCCGTATCGTACCGTTCCTTTTCAAGAATAGTGCAATTGAACTAGTTCGCGATGGACACATCCCTACGGCGTGTCCGATTCAGAAAGACGCTTACCAACAAAACATCCACTTATGAGATGTGGAATGCTTTCAACCAGAAGATAATTTCTTTGGTCAATTTGTGCAATACAAGATATTGGTTTGTGAGCATAACAACAACATAAATTTAGCAAAATGCGACGAGGATGGGATTCGAACCCATGCGTGCAGAGCACATTGGATTAGCAGCCCAACGCCTTAACCACTCGGCCACCTCGTCGTTACGAGTACTGTTGATAATTTTAAGTCTTGTTCAATCATGCGTTGTCTGGCGTTGCATTTCTCCTGCCCGGACGCTCGCTTACGCTGCCTCGACCGCCATTTCGCAACGGGTGAAGAGAAGCATAAGGATTTCCTTTGTGCACAAAAAGTTTAAAATGACACGATCGGTGTTACATTGAAGAATTTTATTGGGCATGATATTTACTTTCTCGCCCTTAAGAAAGAGCTTCTTAAGAAGAGAAAGTTAAGTAATCGTGCGTCAGAAAACCGCGAATTTTCGCCTGAAAAACTTTCATTGGCGACCTCTGTTAACGAAAAAGGGGATAAATCCATTTGCTAAATATATAAAAATAATCCTCTACGATGTTGTGTAGCCAGAACCCGCTTTTTGTTGGTTCTTGATACTGAAAAATCTACTGACGGCAAAACATCCATCTCTCCGTCTGTAGTCAACGTTAGTGCCTAAATCATTCAGCCAATTTTCTCCAAAATTGATATTCCCCAATTGTTCTGGGTGATTACGCGACCTCTGAAATTTGAAACCGATATTTTAATTTTGGAGGGATCTTTACATGAAACCCCTCGGACAGTTTGAAGATTTTCAAAAAATGGCTAAAATTGTTTGATTAAATTATGTTGTTGAATAGTGCGAAGGACGTTTAAGTGAATGGTGCAGGTGTCATTTTCGTTGAAATTCCCAATTTTTGGAAAATTGCAAAACAAAAACATTTAAACTGCAAAATTGAAGAGGGATGCTTGCTTCAGTCGAGGGATGCTTGTTTTAGAGCAAGTCTGTTATACAAAACTGGCTCATTAAAAAAGTCACTATATATTTTTTTGGAAAACAAGTAGTTTTGCGTAATTTGCTTCGAAATGTAGAAACAACAAAAAACTGCTCCAAAGTTTGTCTTTAAACTTTTTCCACTTATGTAACAAGGGACGGGAAGAAATATGGTGCTAGTCCCATTTTCGTATTTTGCGCGTTTTTTTTTTCCTTTCTTTCTTTTCTTTTCGAAATTGCAATATTTCAATATTACATAGCTCTTTTCAATAACACGAGAAAGTACTTAGTGCCTTATTTTACGTGGCGAGACTCGAGCCATCAGGCCCGCTCTTCCGCCTGACCACGCAAATTTCTACTACGCTCCTTTCACCCCCTAGCGGAGAAAGAAGGTATTATCTCGGGCGACGAAACAGGCGATTTGAATTTAGCTCAGAGGCGTCATTTAGGCTTGAGGATATTTTACATGCAAGTAAATCTACTAACATGGGACAACCGGCTTTACTTCCCCTCCGAAGGCGTACGAAGGACTTTTTCGCCCTTAGAAATCCACGGCTTGGCTCGGGTTTGAACCCGCGAACTTGGGTATGATAGTCCGGTACGCTAACCGTTACACCATCGAATCCGCTAAAAGTATGTGCTGTTGGAGCACTACTATTTTTATTTATTAGGTAATTATTATGTTAATAATTCCATTTCTTGAGAAATATATGATGAGATCGAGGCCATTAAGCTATTAATATACCTACATCCTACCGCGTTCTAACCTTTCGAATTCTGGTAACCACCCCAAATGGAAAGGTGTCTCCATCGCATCAAAGCGCCGGAAAAGAGATCATAACGAAGACGATTACATGCTAATCTATTAAACCCTTTTCTAAACTATTCATTTATTTCATGGAGTGGACGTCACATATTCTCCTTCGAGCCTTTGGCCTCCTCAGCACCTGAAATCAAACAACGCCACACAAGATCGTCCGCACTGTCGCCTCTGCGTTTACTTCTCGGACGCCCCCCTCTCCAATTTGCCCCCTAAAGTGCTCATTTAACTATTTGCTGCTTTACTTCTTTGTTTAACGATTTACTTATTACTTAATGACCTATTTACTTATCAATTTACTCAATTACCGATTGATTTCATTATTGCATATATATATATGACACAACTTGTTTTCATTGTTATGATTTCAATATCTTCTACTATATCGCTTTATTATTTATTATGTTTTATAATTTATTGATTTAATGTCCATCACTTGAATGTAATATATTTTATTATTTTTAGATTTTTAAAAGAACCCGACCTGCGTCAAAACGACAAAAAATAATTAAAAAAATATTTCAGATAGTTTTAGTAAGGTCAGAAAACTACTACAATCATCCAACACGTCCTTAAAAATCTGGCCATATTAATCCGTATCAATATCAGCATCAAGAGATCTCAAATTTGGAAAATGGCAGAAATTTTTGCTTGCAATCTCATTTTTTCATAAGATTAACTTCACTTCAAATCCCTCCATAATTTCCTTTACATCAGGTATATTAAGTGATCACTTGCTTGTCATCTCATATTTAATCTATGCAAGTGAACCACAACTCTGTCCAAAAGGCCAGGTCGTCTGTGATCTGAGCAAAATGTCTACCTTTGCCATCGTGTCGTCGTCAATACTAAATGAGCATTGGCAGCGTTTGTAGCCCCTTTTTGCCTTTGGAGGGGAAAGGACAGGAGAGTGAGAGGAAGCTGCCTGTGCCCGCAAGAGCGCCGAGGCTTCCAGGCGGGCGAGTCGCTCGTGCCGTGCGGGCGCAAGTTGAAGCGCCTGGTTTAAGAGCTAGCGTTGACCACAGACGGAAGACAGACGGACAGGGACGTTTGACCATCAATCGATTTTTTTGGAAACAAGAACCCACAGAACATAGATTATGGCTACACGTGTTAGAGAATTTTTTTAAAAATATATTTCGCAACTGGACGTATCCACTTTTTCTATACTAGGGCCCGGGAATAAGTGTTTTCTGCTGAAAATTCCCCGTTTTCCGGCGCACGATTGCCTAACTTTCTCTCTTTACGAAGTACCTTACCTTCGTGAGGGCGAGAAAGTAACTTCTTATGAAGTAACTTCGTAAGGGCAAGAAAGTAAAAATACGACCACATCAACTTGAAATCTTGTAGAAAATGTTGCTTTAAAAGATACGAGTGAGAGGAATGAACGACCCAGCAAAAATAGCTAGTCTCTTAAACCCATATTTTTCGAGAATTGCTAACTTACCGTTTCTGTTATTTTTTAAAATTGCACATATTGTAACCAATATTGCGCGAAAACTACTAAAATTTTTAAAAATGTACAAGGCCTTCATGAAAGAACTCACTATGGAGAACAAATTTTATTTGAAGAATGTCTGTCATCAATTTCGTAGTTGTAGGAAGACGCGGAAAAAATTCAAAATTTTGCAATTTTCGAAAATTCAGAGTTGACCGTGAAAATCGAATCTATGCCACTTTTATAAGTGTATTTTATTCTATTCTTACTAGAAATTTAAAGAAAAAATTTACAGCTGTTTTTCAGAAAATTTTGAAAATGTCCAGAGGGCTTCATTTAAAGTATCCCAAATTTTGAAGAAACATTTTCCATATCGCAGCGCCTTGAGTCGAGCCAGATCGACTTGGGAATATCCAATTTGGAAAAAATACTACGTATGTATTAGGTGGTAGTCGTGTTCACATACAGACGGACAGACGGACGTTTTGATCTAAAAAAAACACTTTTTCGGTATCAGGGGACCCCAAAACGTGCATTTCCGTTGAAATCTCGAAATCGATTTTCCGCAGATTTACGTAACTTTCCCTATACGACGTACACTACTCCGTATATATATATTTCAGGAAAGTAAAAATACAATATTTTTTTCAGAAAAAAACATTTCAGTTTCTTACCCTTAATCCACATCATCGTCGCAAGGCAAAAATATTTCCATTCAATCTATTTGATTTAGTTCGTATCACTCTGTCACCAAACCAACATCAGCTGAAATAGCTCAGCGCAACTGATTTCACTCAGTGCATCTGACCAGAAGGTCGTAGGTTTCTAGTCACGACGGAGGCAGGATTTTCTATACTAACTAGATAGGCCAAATTCTGCCGCCATGTGGAGGACAATTCTAGTGGTCGCCTTCTCTGATTGGTAGTTTTCGGCGGTTTCTCCGTTCAACAACGTGCGATCTTCTCGTTCCTTGTCCTATCCCCTTCCTTTACATACACACACTTACTACATCTGCACTCACTATACTATCACATATGTCGGGGACTAGTTGGGTGCTTAGAGATTGTCTCGACAGGGCGGTGCCCCACTGGTGGGAAATAATTGTATGTGGAATACCCCACAAGTCGACGTATAGGTCAGCGCCGGATCTCACAATCCGATGGGGGGGAGAGAAAAACAACACTTCCCATGATAAAAGCATTCTCCACATTTACAGAACTAATAACTGTAGCAGTTGACGCACTCGGAAACACGAAATAATTAAACCTCCGAGTATCTCAAATAAAAATATAGTCACCTTATTCTTGTCTCCCCATTATTTTTCAAGGGTATGCTAATCATTATGCAAACTCTATCTAAATTGGACAAGTGTGGGTTATGTTTATCTCCCTAAATCCTTCATGTAAGCATTATTTAAAAAGAAAATAGAAAAAAAAACCGACGAAGATGGGATTCGAACCCACGCGTTCAGTTTTACTAAAATTAATTACTAAATGTTGTGCTTGTCTTGTTTCCCTTGTTGTTTTATCTTTCACTCGTTGGATTTTGTTTACTAAATCTCCTGTTATTTGGTTTTTCATTAATTTAAAAATAAAAAATTAGTGTCTGGTACTGAATTCTCTCTTTTATTGACATAAATTTGAGAGTGTCTAGCATGTCCACCACTGGAGTGTATCTATTGCATTGAATTATTACCCTCATGACTCTATTTTGTTGTATCTGAAGTTTTTTAATTTCACTTTTTTGGGCTCCAACTAGTATCGTTGCACAGTAATCAAAATGTGGTGCAATCATGGATTTATATATCAAACATCTTGTATAGCCATTTATATATTGCCCAATTCTGTTTAACATATTAATCTTTTCCTCAGTTTTCTTTACTATATATTGTATATAATCTTTAAAATTTAATTTACTATCTATAATTACTGCAGTGACATCAGTTGATGGCCTAGACCACCTCACTTTAGATTAGTAACATTAATTGTAGTACAAAATAAAAATATTTTTCAGAAACATGACATTGCTTTTCGCTCTGACCGTTTTTCAATTTCTTACGTGTAAGCTAACCGCCAAGGCTTTTACTTGGTGTAAAACTTAATTCAATCAATGTATTTCAATTAGTTCCTATCCCCCTGTCGATCCTTCCTCGGCTGCGGTGGTGCAGGGCATTAACCGAAGTGAACGCAGTCCTAAAGAGGAGATCCTACGGTTCGAGTCCCGACGGTGGCAGAATTTTCGACATAAGCTTCATAACAAGGTCGAATTCAGCCGCTGTGTAGAGGAGAGTTCTACTGGTCGGTAGCTATACTTACGCGAACTACATGCCACTTTAGTTGGCAGCTTAAAGTATGTCCCAGCAGAAGCGGAACCACACTGGTTGGATATACCTGAATGGGGAATACAATACATGTTGACGTGTAGGTCAGCGCCGAACCTCATTAACCGGGCCTCCAAGTGATCTCAAATAAAACATTGAATCAGCTGTGTCTCTAACTTGGACTCGAGTGGGTTTCGTTTTTCTCACTAACTCCTTCACGTAAGCATTATTTACAAATCAGACGTAGAAAAAAAAAATTTCGACGAGGATGGGACTCGAACCCACGCGTGCAGAGCACATTGGATTAGCAGTCCAACGCCTTAACCACTCGGCCACCTCGTCGTTGTGCCTAATGCTAATAGTTTTAAGTATTTGTCATTTGTACGTCGACTGACGACGCATTCCTCCTGGCCGACATTTGCTTGCGCTGCCTCGGCCGCCATTTCGCAACTATTGTAATGAAGTATTACCACAGACTTCGGATGCAGGAAGGTTTAAAAATGAACCAAGCGATGTGATATTGGACCTTATCCCATAAATACGACGTGAGAGAATAGATGTGTCAACCTACCGCTTTTGCGCAGATTTTCTGAAGCCAATTTAAAGCTAGTTTACTTCTCTGTGTGGTACCTCGCTCCTCCGTGCTGGACCCGACTTGAATATTTATGATGGTGTCACACGCCTTTCGTATTTTCTGGTATTTTCGTCACGGGAAAGAGTCATTGGTCATTGAACAAATATTGTCAGGGAGACGCTAATGTAAATGTATTGAAGTATTTTAAAATATATTATGTAAATGTAAATGTAATGTAAGTGAGACGATGTTAATTTTTTTTAAATGGTGTTCTAGCGAGAGCCAAATGTGTATTTGCAACTAACTATTTGGAGTACCAAAGAATAAGGATTTACATTTAAAAGCAAAAGTTACAGCTACATTATGTACACTACTTGCCCTCATTGAAAAACAATTTCAAAATCATATATAATTTTGTAGTAAAAGTAATTTTTTTGCAATAATAATTTTGCACAATCTCTTAACAGTTTATTTTAAGAAGCAAATTCTTTCCCGCTACTGATGCTTATATGTAAATCTTGCAATTACTAAATTATACAAAACTATAGCCTACATTTTCGACAAGGTTTTATAGTTTTAAGCGTATATCTGTCCTATAAGACGACACCCGAACTACCAATAGCTTATGAATTTTGTTATGGTTAGCAATCATCTTTTATGCAACTGGCAACATTGCAGAACATCTGGCAGCACTGGCTTCTGGCAAACATTCTCACCGTTTAAGATATTTCAGGGTTGCCAGATTGGGCGGAATTCCGCTTGTGGGTTGGAAAACGACTCTCTCTTACGGAACAAAATTGACTTAGCAGAATACCACCCAATGGGCCAGAAATGCATCAAAACATGTGCGATTTTGAGCAGGTTTTCAGATTACGACGAAATTTTCAAAAAAAAAATCACAATGATGTTGACAGTGTGTTTGATATTTTAGTTTTTTACTTGATGCATGATTTTTTCATTAATCATTTGATAATTCTTTCAAATGTAGTTTTAGAAGTAAGTTGTGTTAGTTTATAAATCCTTTAATATAGGGTGTGTTCTAAACGTCTTAGTAACTTTGTCGTGCACAACATGGGTCATAGCACATTGGTAGTACTTGCAGTTAATTTTAGAACGCACAATTTAAAACGAGTCATCTTTTGGAAGTACGATGTCGCTGACAGCACTTTCCATTAGGTCGTAAGGAATATGTCTGCATATGCTTGTGGGCTGGTTCACGGGCCTACGACGGCGGCGATTTCGGCGGCGGTCGCGTTCACGTGATCGGTCGCATTTATTTTTATTTATTTATTTATTACGCCAAAAACAGTTAAAAACTGCGTATGACGAGCTATGGGGAGAAGTGAATTTTGTGCACGTTTTCATAATTCTGTGGTCTCTATCCTAAACCATATTCTAGTCGAATTTTGAATACAGAAAAGAGAGTTTTTTTCGAGTTTTGTTGACAAAATATTCGCTCCTATATAATAAAATATATTTTCAAAGGTAAATTAGCTATAAATTTCTGCCCTGAACCCTCATGTTCTTCATGAAAGAATAATACTTTTTGACGCGATAATATGAAAAACGATAATTTGAATAAACTATATTTCCCACTGAAATTCAGAAAGACGTGCACAAATAATGAAGTTACATTTATGTCCAGAAGCAAAACAAGGGACCATCTCAGCATTTGCTCAAGGATCAGGGAAACGACGAAAAACCTGATCGAGATGGGGGCCATCAACCCAGAAACTGTGGTACAATACTTGTTACAGGTTCTTTATAATTATACAGTCCAAATGATAAATAATTACATTAACTATCATTGTTAAAATTAATTCTACTTTCCTTTTGATGCTCGGTATAGTCTCGAATTGTATAGAAACAGTTATGCAGCAGAAAAGATTTTACTTGGGACTTAAACTTTTCTATTGAATTTAATCGTTTAATGTCTTCTGGCAAAGTGTTGTAGAGTAATGTACATGAATTGTATGTGAATTTTTTGTAGTGAGCTGTTGATACTGCCACCTGGTGAATATGATTACTACGTCGTGTGTTATACTTATAGACATCGGCGTTTGCTGAAAATATATTCCCGTCCTTAAGTAAGTCATTTTTGACAAAAACTACTGATTCGTAAATCAGGAGACAAGGTAATGGTAAAATTCCTAGATTAATAAAGAGTGACTTACAAGAATCACGTGGGTTGGATTTGTTTATTATTCGTACAATTCTTTTTTGTAATCTGAAAGTCTGTGAACTATAAGATGTGTTTCCCCAAAATATTATGCCATATCTCAGGCGGGAGTGAACATTGGCAAAATATACACAACGAGCTGTATGAAGGCTGACGGAATTTGAAAGAATTCTGAACGCGTAGCATAATGAGCTTAATTTTGTGTTCAATTCATTTAAGTGGGCATTCCATTTGAGGTTTGACTGAATTGATAGACCTAAAAATTTTGTTACATTAACATCAGTCAATGGCACACCGTTCATTTTCAATGGAGTACAGAATTTTTTATTTGATATGGAAAACTGCATTGAAACTGTTTTATTTTCATTTACTTTTAATTTGTTATTACGGAACCAATTTGAAACGTCTGATATTGTACTATTTACGGTTTCTTTGTTGCAAAGAATATTTGTATCATCCGCAAAGAGAACTGTTCTTCCGTTTCGAATCGCTAAGGGCATGTCATTTACGTATAATAGGAAGAGAAAAGGGCCTAAAATCGATCCTTGCGGGACTCCACGTACAATTGGCAAAGAACCGGAAAGGTGTGTACATAAAGTTCCATCATTCCAGTAAGGTATTTCTACTCTTTGAGATCGTTGTTTAAGGTACGAACATAGCCAATCTAGAGCAATACCACGGATTCCATACGAAGGTAATTTTGAAAGTAAAATGTTATGATCAATGACGTCAAAAGCTTTTGAAAGATCTAAAAATATTCCAATAGTTGCTTCGTTTTGATCCAATGATGAGGCAACATCCTTAAGAAAAGAAAAAATGGCTGTTTCCGTAGATTTTGATTTCCGGAATCCATGTTGGCAATTTGAAAACGCGTCGTGTTTATTGAGAAAGGTTTCCATTCGTACATAAAAAAGTCTCTCTAATATTTTTGAAAAAACTGACAAAAGAGAAATTGGCCGATAATTTTGAACTTCCTTTTTGTTGCCTTTTTTGAAGAGCGGCTTAATCTTAGCTGTTTTAAAAATATCTGGAAAAATTCCGGTGCATAAGGATGCATTAAATAAGTGAGTTAACGGGTGTATAATGGCTGGCGCGCACGTCTTTAACAAACAATCCGGACATTCATCTAAACCGGCCGAATATTTATTTTTAATTTACCGATTATTTTGAGAATTTCATAGGAAGAGGTTTCGGAAACGAACATAGTGTCTAAGACTTTTAGGGAAACGTCAGATGTTGAATTTTGTGGCTGAAAACCCTTAGTGAGATCGACAGCAATTCTCGAAAAGTATTGGTTAAAGAGACTAGCTACTGTTGCCGGATCGTTCACATATCTACCGTTATCTTTTAAAACAACATTCTCTACAAGGTTTCTAGTTGGTTTGGTCGCATTTTTACTATATCCCACATTGATTTTGTTTTGTTATTTGAGTTCAAAATATCCTGATCGTGTTTCATGATTTTAGCCTGCCTTATGACTTTTCTTAACAATGATTTGTATTTTTAAAGTACAGGAGGAAATCTTGAGATACGTTATGATGCTTAGAAATGAAAGAAAGAATTCGTTTGTTTTTACATGATGTTCTAATCCCTTGTGTTATCCAAGAATTGTTTTTGCGTGAAATATTTAATTTTCTTTCCTGAAGAGGAAAGCAAGTGTTAAAATGTGCAAAAAGCAAGTGTTAAATTTACAGTGTGCAGTGACATCGAAAGCAAATTAAGAGGATTATGAAAACTTAAATTTGCCTGGAGCTGGCGCCCTAACTCACAAGAAGAAATCTAAAACGGAGAAGAATAAGGATAAGATGAAGAGGCATCACAAATTGTGAAATCGCAAAGACTTTTTTCAGATTTGATAAGTTTGTACACGAACATCCTTATTTCCGCGGGAAAACCAGAAAAACATTACATTTTCAGATATTTTTGCAAACTTCTATTGAATTGGTATTTCTCTGGATCTTGTATCCGCACGTGAATTTATTCAAGTTATTGTATGTTAATTAAATTACTTCTGTAAGATAACGAAATTATTCACTCTAATTATAATTTCATTAATACAATTGCCACCTGCTACTAGTTCATTCATGTAATGAATTGTTAATGTTATTTTTAATTTGTTACTAAGACTTTTGGGTATTTTAAAATAATGTAATTTTTTAATGTTTATTGTAAGCACTTACATGTAGCCTATTATAAATCATTAAATTTATCAAGTAAATCATTTCAATTATTACTATAAGTTAATGTAATTGAATTTAATTCTTGTTATAATATAAATTCATTGAATGTTAATTTAATCATTTACATTCATTTTTAACATATAATTTACGAAGTCACTGTAAATTAATGAAATTATTAGTGTGAGTTAATGTAGTTACAAAAATGTAATTCTTAATATAATTTAAATTAATTGCTAAACAGACTTTACTTGATACTTTTTGTAAGTCGGTAAGCAATAAAAAATATTATTTATTACTATTATTATCATTATAAATTAAGTTTAAAACTTCAAGAAACTAATTACCTTTTTAAAACAATATTTACTAAAACTTTAAATGCAGACATAATGGTAAGATGTAAAATAATGTTGCACAAATTTTATTAATTTTATTAATTTAATAGTATACACATGGAGTGCTGACAGATTCCAGCAGTATTGCTAGTAATGATGACCTTGTGAATCCAAATTATTCAATAAAACTGGAACTTCAGCTAGATTGTGGTTTCCTAATGTGAATCAATCAACATTTGTCATTTTAAAACAACATCCTCTTCAGGGCTGAGGTATGATTACTTGTTTAATTGATAATAAATAAATTTAATACATAGGACAAAATTCCGTGTTCTAATATTTTTTCTTGATGATTGAATGTTTTTTATAAAATATTTTTGGTTGATTATTTGGCTGTTTTCAATGATTAGGTTCCTAAACATAAGTCAATAATATTTTCACTACTCCTGAAGTATGTAGAACTTCTGAGGAAAAATATTGTTAGTGACTTGAACGTACGTTATTACGTGCATTCTTTACATAATAGGTATTTATTGCCACCCGCTTCTTGTATATCAAGAGGGTTTATTCTAACCTTTGTGCCGTCATTACCGACTGGTTACCGCTGCTATCGGAACCTATGTCTGCGTGCTGATGATGAATCGGAATAAATAACAAAAAGTATCACTAGATAGCGCGCCTGTCACTTGTTCGAGTTACGTCACGTTCCCGAACTTGCTGCAAATTAAAATTATGCTCGTGTGTGCACAGGAGCCGTTACGGCCCTCTGGAAGCATGCTTCTGCAACATTTAGTGCAAACCAATTGTTTTGTTGCTAAATAATTGCTACTAGAGGGCTCCATAACGCAATCCGTTTTTTATAAGGAAAAGCGAAACCGTAGTTAGATCTTCACGGTGTATGCATTTAAGTCCTAACTGCATAGCAAATGTGCATATAAATTTCTTTTACTTGCAGAGTCTGGTATATTAGGCCTAGTTTTCACAATATTTGATGGGTGCCAATTTCTGGTAAATGGCTATGTAAAACATTGGTAATTTATCATTTTCGAAGGTGTCAATTACTGGTATTTTTTCAAAAAATATTTAAAAATAATTTCAGGAGATTGAATTTACTTTTATGATATGATTAGGGTTATAATAAAAAAGAATAAGGATTTGAGAATTAAAATATTATATCTTAATATTACTAAAGGGGACAATTAAGAAAACAGAACTTTTTCTCTTAAGGCTGTCTAATACTGGTATCTTAACCATAAACCCTATTAATTCAATTAAAAAAACATTGAGATATTGGTTTCTAAGCATAACAAGAACATAAATTTAGCAAAACGCGACGAGGATGGGACTCGAACCCACGCAGTCCAACGCCTTAACCACTCGGCCACCTCGCCGTTGCCAACGATGTTGATAATTTTTAACTTTATTCACCCTTGCGTTGTCTGACGTTGCATTCCTCCCACTCGGACGCTCGCTTATACTGCTATTTTTCCAAGCGTGCCCCTGGCACGTATCAACTGTTGACGGTTTCATCCAATCGAGAGTGTAAACGTCATCATAGTGACGTCACTGTGGTGACGTTCAAGTTCCCGGTTGGATGAAACAGTCAACAGCAGATACCTGCCAGGGGCACGGTTAGAAAAAACGCACTACATGCTGCCTAGACCGCCATTTCACAACAGTTGAAGAGAAGCATTAGGGCTTCCCTTGTGCGCAGAAAGGTTATGTGATACGATCGTTGTTACATCGATGAATAGTTTTGGTTCGTCCCTTCTTACTGACGCATGTCAGTAGCCGCATGATGTCTAACATACAGCCAGAATTTCACTAGGCGCGTCCCGTACAGCAAGAGGCTCACCAACAAACATCGAGTTATGAAATCTGAAATGCTTTCAACAAGAAGAGAATTTCTTTGTCAGTTTGTTCAATACAAATCTTTCCGTTGGGTTTTAAATATCACAGGACTGCCAATGCAAGATGCGCTTGCTTTTTCGGTGATGTACAGACAAATCGCACAACGTCTTGTGTGACACTGAGCAACTGGGCCATCCGACTCTTCGCCTCTACGCTCCGCGACCTTGAACAGTCCCTGCAGTTGCTACTGCTCTCGCCCTCCGTCCCGACTGCTGGTGCAGTCTTGGCTCCCGATCCGCCTTTTTTTGCCGTATTTTTTCAGCACTGCGGCGCCTTTGTAACAAATTAACTTTCAGGCTATACTGTTTTGCGACCGTGCATAAAAAGCTTTAAACTACGTGTTGATTCAAAAAACTAAAGAAACAAAAGTAACAAAACCGAAAACTAACTCAAATGTAAAATGTGGATAGTTATACTGCGAATAATAGTTCTGTCGACTTGATAGCTCCCTGCTGACAGGGGAGAGGGGGTTCCGTTATCCAATCAGAGGCTTCAAATTGTGATGATGTCACTACAGAGTTATCGTACGTTTACTAAGACACAAATGAAATCTAATAGCGCGAAGCAACTGAAAAATGAAGAGCGCCGAGCGCCACGAGGAGCGCCATTACTTGTTTGGTCGTTACGTCGTGAGTGCGGTTGTGTCGTCTAGTGTTAAAGGCTTACTTAAAAGCTGACACTTACGTAAAAGCTGATATACTTATGACATATGTATCATCCACCTTCAAGGACATTTCTAATTTTTTATCTTTATGCCAACGCATTCAATAGGACGCCTCATTGAAAACCTTGTAAATAACATGTAAAGTCAGTAATTTCGAGTTCTTCAACATTTTTAAATTGTGAACGTTTTGTGAACAGTATGTACTCAAACCAAGAATGTCTTGTGTTTAGATACTTCTCTCTTATATATCTTTCATAATAAACACTATACATCTTCCTTCTTAAAACGAGTCTCGCTTGCTTACTTTTCATCTGCTTTCCGCGTTATGCAAAAATGATTCGTTATTCCTTGCATTGGCGGGATTAGAGTAAGGGACTGCGATAAATTTGTGTAACGGTATATTATCAAATAAACTAGGGTCATTATTACAATTCTACCAAAAATACAGGACGTTAGACGAGTATGCCTCAACAGCTGATCTGACGCAAGAACGACCACGTGTCTGCCGCCCGAGTAAGTGGCAACATCGCTCTCCCCCACTCCCGGCTGTCAAGTCGGCAGAAGTATTATTCGCAGTATAGTGGAAAATAGTTCAAGCTCAAGTAATTTAATTTTAAAAAACATTGAGATATTGGTTTGAAAGCATAACAAGAACATAAATTTAGCAAAATTCGACGAGGATGGGATTCGAACCCACGCGTGCAGAGCACATTGGATTAGCAGTCCAACGCCTTAACCACTCGGCCACCTCGTCGCTGCCAATGTCATTAATAATTGTAAGACTTATTCATGCATGCGTTGTCTGACATTGCATTTCTCCCGCCCGGGCGCACGCTTACGCTGCCTCGACCGCCATTTCGCAACGGTCGAAGAGAAGCATTTGGGGCTTCCTTTGTGCACGAAAAGCTTAAATGACACGATGGTTGTTACATCAAAGAATGGTATTGAACATTATTCCTAATCGTACCCCATGAACGAATCAACCTCCTCCAACGCCAGATCGGAGAACCAAAGCAGAACTCCGCGAGATTGGATAACAAAGTAATTTGGCAAAAAGTGCACTGACGAGGGTTTTACGTTAATCGTGGTGGTCGAAGTCAAAACGTCGTCAACTCCGAAATGATTAGCGAAGACTCCTAAAAGTCTTAGCTAAGAAGACGCCACGTTGTTTCCCTAGTGTAGTGAGTTTATTCCTCCACGTACGTGGCGATAAGGTTAAAGACCACCGTAACCTTTAATTATGATAAAATTATTTGTTGTACCATTTATTATACCCGTAATTTTTGTGCTTACGGTAATGAACACCGGGGGCATATTATATATTGTAATAATTATTGGCAACTATTGCCAGAAATGTATTTGCGCTCCTGCGTACATACTCAACTTTAAATCATTATGATTGTGACTTCGTGTTATAACAAATTAGCGTGAAGTAATTTGCTGAGATTGCTGTGTATATAGTGAACGTTTGTACCCAACACATATTTCACACTGTGCTTCTATCACCAAATATAGAAACTTGGACATCGACGGGACATCTACTACAAACTTTGTAGAGAATGTTGTTATAAAGGATAATTATAGAAGTGTGAAATAAGGAACAGTCGCCAGTCGCTACAACCAACACTTTCCGAGAATTGGGGAATGTGACGAAGTGACATGTAAAAGAAAGAAATAAAAATCAACATAATCATATCTTTCCCCCCTCCAAAAAAAATTCACTAAGATGTTCGTTTCCATAACGAACGTCTCCAACGTTCCCAACGAAATCTTCAGAATAGTCGGTAAACTAAATATAAATATAAATACGGATTTAGAAAATCAATTAACAGCCATTTTTTAAGAAATTTCTTCATTATTGGATCAAAAGGAAGAATCAATTGGGACATTTTTATATATTGAAATTTTACTTTCAAAATAATCTTCATGTGGTATTATTGGCCCTTCATTAGATATCTTCATTCCTTACATGTAGATTTCAAAGGTCTCTCTCGTAAAATGACAGTTACATTGCGTAGATTGCTATTGCATGTAGCATTATTTTGCGACCAAAGTGTCTTCAACACTCATTTACATTCATTTTGTGATTCATTACTTTTGATTTATTTAAAGTAAAAAACAGTTAAAAACTGTGTGACGTGCTACGGGGAGAAGTGAATTCTGTATACGTTTTCATAATTCTGTGATCCTTACTCTAAATTATATACTAGTTGAATTTTTAAGAAAGAAATAAATGAGTGTTTTTGCAAGGATTATTTATAAAATATACGCTCCGACGTCATAAAATCTATTTTCAACGGTAAATCAGCTATTAAGTTGGGCTCTTATCCCTCATTGTGTCCTTCGTGAAGGAATAATACTTCCTACCGCGACAAAATGGAGAACGATAATTGGATTTGTATTTTTGTATTTTATGTCACATCAACAAAAATGTCTCATGTGGTATTTACTTTAAAATCTCAAAAAATAATTGAAAAAATTTTTACATTTTGACTTTTGGGGAATGAAAAGGTTCCTCTTATAGAAAAAAACGCTCATAAAACCAAAGGTTTGCCGCTTTGGAGCGCTCTAGTAGTAAATATTTAACAAAACAACAATTAGCTAGCACTAATGTTGCAAAAACATGCTACTAGAGGGCTCCAACGGCTCCTGTGCGCGCACGAACGCAACAATGGGCGAGCGCTATGCGCACAAATATAGTATGGGTAATTATGAGCGTAGGTCAATAAAATTCAGTTATTCTTACAGTGCCATCGTTTCGGCCATTTATTTAGCCTACTTCAGTGCTGTAATTGTTTGGGTATTAGGGGACCTGTTATAAATTATGCCATGTTATAAATTATTTATAACATGTCACCTAATACTCCAACCATTACAGCCCTGAAGCAGGCCAAATAAATGGCCGAAAGGTTGGCACTGTGAGAATAACTGAATTTTATTGACCTACCCTCCCGATTACCCATACTATATTTATAAGAAGAGGTCAAGATCAACAGAATGCGCACAAATTTAATTTGGGCGTTAATTGGTTAACTGTGCGCCGTACATAGGGCGAAGTGTAGAAGAGTCGGAAAATGGGCGTGTTTGTGGCTGGGCGCCCGTCTTATTAAAACTCTTAATTTAATGATTTCTTTGGCACATTTTCTGGCATACCTTGTGTTCAGCTCTTTCGGAGCAATGTTAGTTGATTTTTACAAAATTCAATGGCATTGAAATGTGATGCAAAATGGTTAAAATTTTAATGCTTCGTATTTCTTGATAACTCATTGCATTGTCAATGCTTCTACCCTTATATGAATACGGTAGCTTTGTAGACAACTGTGTATAATCAGTATCATGCTGCACATAATGTTATGTTCTTCAATGCTTCTTTACTTAGTTCCTCAGAAAAGTATTTGAAGTGACTAGTGAGATCCCGTGCGATTAAATCGCACGGTTAGTCAAATAACCAAACTGTTTTCTGCTTAAATTCTTTTTTTGTATTCCAGCATTATAAACGACCTAACCTCACTAAGATCACTAACCTCTCATATTTCAAGATTTCTATTCAATGTAGAAAATCACGTTCACGTGCTTACACAACCTACACTAAATTGAAACAAACAAAAATGCTTGAGATTGCATTTCCCGCCACCGTCCGAGTGTAATTTTCTTCCGATAGATCGCGCGGCAATCAGATATTACAGATCCCGAATTACTACTTTTTTTAATATTTAGGTATTTTTAACGCCCTTTTTCAATACGAATGTCACATGTGCAGGTGAAAAGAAACACGATTTTTCAATCCATTGCTTCTTTATACAGATCGGTTTCGTATGTCGCCCAATTTATTGAAAAGACCAAACAACCCTTTGAGAAATAATATATAAGATTGCTTCGCCCGTGAACTCGCGACAACCATTCATGAACCGGCAAAGTGACGTTCACAAATGTTTTACGTATTTAAGAATTAAGACGGGAAAACAGACAGTTAAAATGATAATGGAGCCTGGTACCAAGAAATAATTGCCTATATCTTCACAACCAGGTTTCTTAAACTAGTGGAGCTACAACAGGACATGTTTTTCGCATTATTTGTAAAAGCTACGCAATATTTTACTACTACATTAACCTGCAAAAGTATTTCCAACCAGCAAAATTATAACCTCGTGCAAAGATTCGAACCCAGATACTCCGTTTTTTCAGGCCAAATACTAACTGCTACACTAGGCAGTCGCTAGAGAAAGGCACCCGTCGCTTAAAAATTAGTTTCTCCCATTGTTCTAAAACTACTAAAATTGTATATGTAATTTTCGAAAATTCAGTGTTCGACGAACATGAGATCTCTGCCATTTTTTAAGTGTCCTTGTATCTATCCTTGAAAAAAAATTAAAGAAAGGATTGGAGCCGTCTTTGAGATTTTTTTTTTAAATTGCTTCAACTTCAAGTAGAAATAGGGCGAAAAATATCCTTTTTATAAATTGTGTATGTCCTTTTTTAAAGATATTATTTTTTTAGAACATTTTCTTTAAGAAAAATCTCTATCATCAATATTGTACTTTTACAATGGTCATTTGTTTGCAATTTTCGAAAATACAAAGCTCGCCGAAAACAGGATCAGCAGCATTTTTACCGTCCTCTGAGGACGAGGAAAACAATAATTACCGAAAAAATTGGGAGCCGTTTTTTTTTTAGGAAATGATTGTTTGAAAATTGCTCATTTTTAACGCAAAAGTACTCAAACCACTCAATTTTTTCGAAAAATTGTACATGATCTTATTTCAAAATCTGTTTTTGAACAACAGATTTCATTCAGGAAAAGTCTTTATCTTTAATATTGTAGTTTTAGAAAGACGCAGAAAAAAATTGAAATTTTGCAATTTTCAAAAAATTTTAACATTTCACGACATTGACATTACATTAGACTTTGTATTTGATAATTCCATTGAGGCTACCTTTCATACTAATCACCCAAATATTTAATTTAACTCAGGTGTTGGAAATACAACATCTTTTCTAGAAATGTTCAGCTTCAGATTTTTTATTTCCGCGAACATACTTCCTACATTTTGTACGTGTAAACGCAATTTTATAGACTCAGTGAATCATATGAACACTTTTTTTTTCTTTGTTTGCTTATAATAACACCTGGGCGGGTCTTTTTCACGTTTCACGTCTATCAATCAGCGTGATCAATCAGCTTTAAAATGACGTGCAAGTGAACTACACAAATGACATATGGAACGTCCAGCAAAATTTGGCATTGTCAGAGGAGTTCTTGAATAATTCTGAACTGTAGTAAGGAGATTACTTCCTGCACTTTTCATTCATTATTTTTACAATTATAAATCGACTAAAAGAACCGACGAGGATGGGATTCGAACCCACGCGTGCAGAGCACATTGGATTAGCAGTCCAACGCCTTAACCACTCGGCCACCTCGTCTCACACACACAAATATGCATGTATTTAGTTTTGCAGTACATATTCTTGCCGACTCTTCTTGAGTGACGTACGGCTTCGTTTCGTAACCGTTGAACTGGCGCGTTCGGGACTTGCGGGTAGAAAGATTACATTTTGCTGACTGTACGTAATTGAACTGTGTAATCATCTCTTATACACTCATTTTCATACATTACTATAATCGTATATATTTTTCAAATGTACCATTCTCTATAGCTACATTTTTTGGGGATACAGTGTTTTCGTTGATAATGTGTAGAAATTAATAATTATTCTCTGTATGCTGCTGCAAGAAATATAATCGATTATTTCTGCAGTACGTCACGAAGATGTAGAAATTTGTTTTTATAAATTGTACTAACTTCAAGCAGTAATGAAGGCAAAATTACTGTTTTTTTTATTCAAAGATTGCACGTGGCGTTATTTAAAGATGTATTTTTTTAGAACAGATTTCATCGAAAAAATAATCATTATCATCAATATTGTACTTTTGTTAATTTAATAAATGTTAATTTTTTGCAACTTCGAAAATACGGAGAGTTTGCTGAAATTGGATAGTTCCAATTTTTTTACCGTCCTCTGAGGACGAGGAAAAAATGTAAATAAAAAATTGGAGCCATTTTTGAGCAAATGTTTTTTTATAAGTGGTATTAACTTCAAGCAGATATTATGTGAAAATATTTTTTCACAAAAATATACATGGTCTTTTTAAGGAAAGATGATTTTTTTTAGGAAAGATTTCATTTGAGAAAGAAATTACTATCTTCATAACTGCAATTTTGCAATGTTAATTTTTTGCAATCTTCAAAATTACAGAGTTCATTAAAAATAGAACAAGCACAACTTTCTGTAGTCCATTGACACATACGAGGAGGAAATTTAAAGAAAAAATTGGATATGATTTTAACAAAATAATTGTTTAAAATTTGCCTCTATTTGACGCAACATTACGAGAAAGCTACTTAAATTTTCTAAAAATTGTTGCTTACCTAATTTAAAAATCTGTCTTCAAAAAACTAATTTCACGAAAATTATATCTTCAACATAGTAGTTGTAGAGAGAAGAAAAAATTTTGAAATTAAGCAATTCTTAAAAATCTAGCGATTTCAACGAAAATTAGATCTGCACCATTTTGTTAGTGTTTTCTAGCTAACGAAGAACAATGTTTAATCAAAAAAAAAAAAAAATTGGAGCCATATGTTAGAAAAGTTTGAAAATGTTGCTGTGGCGTTATTAGAGAACCCCCAAAAATCAATATATCCGTTTCGAACTCATGAGCGTGAAGTTCTTTCATATTGATCAGAGAATTTAAAGTTTCGCGAAAATCGTCGGAACGGTTTAGGTGCTAGACGAATGAACGGATGGACGGACAGACAGTTTTGTTGTCAATCGATTTCCCTGTGTATAGGGCCCACAAAACTTGGATTCTGACCACACAACGTGTTAAAGGAAGGTACTTTACTATATTCTGGAACCAGATTCAATCCACACTTGTGTTAGCAAGCAGGGCCCTATAATAGAGTTTTTCTGTTGGAAAAATCGCAGATTTCCGTTGCAAGATAACAATATTCTCCTTTCTCATGTATGTAGTAAGACGAGAAATAGAAAAAAAAAATGGTGACCGGCCGAGTTTACCTCAGAGCACCAGCATTACCGCTGATTGCGATGGCTCTGACTGGGAGATCCTGCAGTTCGCGTTCCATCTGTAGCGGATTGTCGATACCAACTACACGCAGTTATGGGGATAGGAAATATCGAAATCAGGCGCTGGCCGGAGGAGAAACTCTAGCTGCCGGCGGCTTTGATTGGTACTTTTCCATAGTTTCTCCAATCAATATCTGGCATGAGCCGGAACAGTATTCTTGTAAACGGGTCACGAATCACGCACGATTCTTCCCTTTTATTCCTTGTGCTCTCTTCTCCCATACACACACAGTTACATTTATCTGCTCCGGTGGGGGAGATACTCAGATGGGAAAACTCCCTGAATTCTGGCGTCGGCGCGAGATCTCACCATCCAGCGGGCAGAACATCACCGCCACCTCCTGGATGTACATTCACTACACTAACTGGACAAAATCCATAACATTGGATGTGCCCGGGAATAATTAATCAATCAATCAATAAAACAACTGGTAGAGGAGCCCTTGGGACAATTGCACACTGGGCCCAGCCAGCTAATACTGAATGCATTCGTGTTAAATCCACCAGTGGCGTTGCCCCTCGAAGCGCGTTGCAGCGTGGTACCGGAGCTTCTGTGGCCAAAAGACTTAGGGGTTATGTGCCCACCGGTAAATACCGGTGGACAAATTTTGAATTGTCCGCATCTGAAGAGATCATTCCCTTCTACGAAGAGAAACTGATCCCAGAAATCGCGAATCCTCGTTGGTCCCCACACATGATGGGTCACTTGGGGAGTCACATGACGCACGTCACCTCCCTAACTGTCTCTCGGGATGGTCTCGCGACACATTCGGCGCCACCGTGGCACCAACCGGCTCGCCCCGCGACAGTGGGCTTTGGCCCTCTTGCCCTACGTTCCACAATCGTCAGGTGTCTACGTTGGCCCGCTGGTTACGGCGAGCTGAGTAGCGGACGCCACATCTGTGTGCATGATGTGTAGTTTGGGCTGATGGTGATGCGACGCTGCCTGTCACATCTCGGTCTCTCCATTGGCGCTCCTGTATTCCCTCTCAAAGTCTGGCTATCGCCTCTTCTAAACAACTCTTCTTTCGGTAGAAGGCTTGGGAAACCGTGATCACATGCTGACGGCCATGCACTCCGTAGCGGGGTGCGGCGGGAAGGCGGCTTGACCACATGGAAGTTTGCCAACTGTGCTGATCCAGAACGTCAACATAGTATGTAACGAGACGTGGGTTAGTACTGACAAAGATCTCTTAACCGCATGCGACTATTCATAGCTGTCTATTTTTTCACGTTTGTTGTGTTGTTGCGAAAGTGGTGAATGCTTCTCGAAATTATGTTTTATAGCACGCATGTACTCACAC
Source organism: Acheta domesticus (assembly GCA_031308135.1). Classification (NCBI taxonomy): domain Eukaryota; kingdom Metazoa; phylum Arthropoda; class Insecta; order Orthoptera; family Gryllidae; genus Acheta; species Acheta domesticus. Next base: position 231,393,890 of record JAHLJT010008446.1, read on the forward strand.
AACGATTAATCATAGATTCAAAACTGAGATTATTAGAATCCAACAATTTTCATGTGAAAAGATGCAACATGGAGACCACGTGGTTTGTGTTAGTCGACGTGACAAGATATAATGTGTGAATACTCCCATTGTCGAGTACGGAAATTTCTAAAATCTGAGTTCAGTTCGCATGTACGCCAGAAAACAGCGACAAATCGTCATCTTATTTAACAATTAGGTAAGTTCATTTCTATTAGTTTTCAATATATTTTTGGGATTTGTTTGCAGTGGCGTATCTACGGTATGGCAAACATGGCACGTGCCATGGGTGCCACTCACAAGGGGCGCTATTTACAGTATACCAGTTAAAACAAATAACAACAACCTTAATTTCAAGCATCCCCACAGGGGCGCAAATTCTATGTTTGCCATGGGCGCCTGAACACCTAGATACGCCTCTGTTTGTTTGGTTATAAAGGCAAAAAGACATGCAATAAAAGAACAAGAAACGCGATATTGGAAATTATCAAATAATAAACAGCCGGTTTGTAGAGCAGAACGGGGGAATGGAAGCATACTGAGGAAAAACTGAAATAAGAATACCATAGAAACAATTTGATTTTATCTTGTTTTTAATCTAAATTCTGTTATATCTGATCCATAAACTATATAAAACAGAAATCAAACGGATGTTTCCGTTAAGAAAAAAAGAAAGAAAAAAAAAAAAACGACTCGTTTGGCTCTCATTACCCAGTCACCTGGATAATGGGAGCCCTCCATAGGGTAATTGGAGCCTGACAAACTTAATCTATAATAAGACAAGCCTTAAGTTGTGTGTCTTAACGAAATTGCACCATATTACTATTCTTTCCACTCCTGCGGATCTGCAAATTCATCATTTACGTTTTGTACATTAAAAATACATTAATTTTTCTTTACACAAAATTTTTCTAGCACAAAGTAAGATAGAGATATGTGGGGGTAAGGACAACACGTTCACAGTTTTTTCTTGCAAAACTTATACGCTTCTAGGGCAATATGGTATGATTGACTATACTTCGGTTTTCTTTTCTTGGTGGGTGGAGGGGTGTCATCAAAATGGAATATCTCATGGTATTTCTAGTCGTTCTCCGTTGTGCGGCTAGGAGTCGCATGATCGCCCGCACTGCTCGATACAGTCGCGATCATGCGAATCCTAGCGGCACAACCGAGAATGACACGAAATACCGTGAGATATTCCATTTTGATGACACACTCCCACGCGCCAAGAAAGAAAACCGAAGTATAATATCGACATAACTGACCTTCCTTTCATTCACAATTTCATCAAAATGATCTAGTTATTGAAGGAGAATAATTTTGTTGCTCCACGTGTTCGAAGGGCATGATTTAACAGCTTCTGTGGATCCACTTTTTCAGAAATTTTGAATGGTTGCTTTCTTGCGAATACAACTAGTGGTGCTCAACAGCGCATCCTTTCCCGCGTTATTGGAAATAGGTAAATAGTATTGAAATATTGCACTTTCTGCGCTACTAACATCTTAGCTATTATTTGAAAACTTCCAATTCAACCAAGAAGCGAACAGCTCACTGTTTCTATCGCAGTGTTATCAGAACTCCGTGAATTCTATAAGCTGTATAAAACTATAATACAAAAGTTTTGTAAACTTCGATTGGAAAAAGAAGCCTGATACCCTGGACAATATATAAATGTATTTCATACTCGTATTTTCAAAAAATTAAGCTTGACCTTATTTGAAGATGTAGTTTTAATAAATACATTGTATTGGGGGAAAAAATTGTATTTTCACAGTTGTATTTGCCGAAAAAGAAGCGCGGTGAATTCCAAGCGCGCTATTATGTTAGTCAGGAAATTATAGAATATACTCATATTTTCAAAAAGTTCGACATGGACTTATTTGAAAAATCTGTTTTTGATGAGCATATTTTCATTAAGAAAAACAATTGTATCTTCGTAATTATAGTTGTCGAAAGACGGCGAAAATTATTTTTTAAAATTTTTTTTTGCAAAAGCAGCATTTTAACGAACATGAAACCTGCACCATGCTCTTAAGCATCCTCTATGCTATCTTAGGTCCCAATTCAATCAAAAACGTTGTGCGGTATTTTAAGAAAAAATGGTTTAAAAGGAAATAAAAAAATTGTTTATGTTTGACACAAATTTTCGCTAACAAATACTTACGTTTTTAAAAATATTGAACATGACCTTATTTAAAGACCTGGTTTTATCAGTGGCGTAGCGTCAGGGGACGCTGAGATGCTGAGCATCCCCGTATATAAGAACCTTAAATACTGTATTGATAATCTTACAAGTGGTCTGTTCAGCGAAACACGTTTTGTATTAATTTAAAATTGATTTCCTATGATTGAATTCGGCGGGCTGTTGAAGCTGGCCTCTGATTGGTGGGAAGCTAAAATACTTCAGCGTCTGCCGCCAGATTGCGACGAGCAATGACGCATGCGCAGATGGCGAGGTCCCCCTCTCCCCTCTTCACCCCAGGCCCAGAGAAAACCGACTGCTTTACGCTAGCGTCTACTGCGGAAAGAAGCTCGTTTGTGCACGAGAGCGCAGCACACTTCAGGCGTTCAGTAAATTATCTTTCTTCTCTCACTCGGAGTCCCCGCTTGGTCATGGGTACAAACTGTAGAAATAGTGCCTGACTACTATTCTTAATTAATATCCAAGAAATTGTATTATCTCTCAAATAGATTACATATTATTTAAGTCTGCAATGTATAAATTAACAAATGGTCTTATTGCCATTCGCGTATAAGAATTAAAGCTGAGCCATTGTATAATTTGCTTTCAAGACATCGGCAGCCCTGACTGCTGTGAGGATTTTGTGGGAAGCGCCTACACCGTCGTAAGCAATCGAGATCGTGGAAGTAGTCCCAGTGTATCTGCCTCTGTGTTGCGTTCGCCTGTTAGACGAAGTAGTTGATAGTGACATTTTGTGTGTTATTGTTGAGCATCCCCAAACGTGTGAGTCACGCTACGCCACTGGATTTTATGAACACATTTCATTAAGAAAAAAATTGTTTCTTCATAATTGTAGTTGTAGGAAGATGCCGAAAAATTTTTGAATTTTTCAATTTTCGAAAAATCAGAGTCTTTATCCAACATGAGAGCTACGCCATTCTCTTAAATGATCTTTAGACTATCCAACAACAAAATTTAGTCAAAATTGTTGACATTTTTGAAAATTTTGAATATGTCCCAGGGACTTCATGTAAAGTACCCCCCCCAAAATTAAAATATCGATTTCAAAATCAAGGGTCCACGAGATCAGTCAGATCGATCGGCGAGTATCAGTTTTGGAGAAAATCGGCTGAACGGTTCAGTCGCTAGCGTTGTTCACAGACGAACAGACGTTTGGCTTTCAAATGGTTGTTCGGATGGTTATTAAGGACACACAAAACAGGGATTCGGGCTGCACCACGTGTTAGGAGATTTTTTTTCTTAATTTAGCAACTAGATTTATCCACTTTTTCGTTACCAGCGCCCTGTAATAAGAGTTTTCTGCCGAAAATCCGCCGGTTTTTGGCGCAGCATTACATAACTTTCCCTATACTAAACGTACGTATAGTAAACGGGAAAATAAAAATTAACACCTCTGTCACACTTTATAATACGTTTTAAAATACTTCAATACATTTACATTAGCGTCCTGACAATATTTGTTCAATGACCAATGTCTCTTTCCCGTGACGAAAATACCAGAAAATACGAATGGTACGTGTCACCATCATAAATATTCAAGTCGTGTCCAGCACGAAGGAGCGAGGTACCACACGGAGAAGTGAGGAACTAGCCTCAAAATTGGTTTTCAGAAAATCTGCGCAAAAGCGGTAGGTTGACACATCTATTCTCTCACGTCGTATTTAAGGGATAAGGTCGAATATCACATCGCTCGGTTCATTTTTAACCTTCCTGCGCACGAAGTACGTGGTAATGCTTCACTACAATAGTTGCGAAATGGCGGCCGAGGGCAACGTAAGCAAATGTCGGTCAGAAGGAATGTACGTTTTGTACGTCAGTCAACGTACAAAACACAAATACTTAAAACTATTGACATTAGGCACAACGACGAGGTGGCCGAGTGGTTAAGGCGTTGGACTGCTAATCCAATGTGCTCTGCACGCGTGGGTTCGAATCCCATCCTCGTCGATAGTTTTTTCTATTTTCTTTTTAAATAATGCTTACAAGAAGGATTTAGTGCAATAAACACAACCCATACTCGTCCAATTTAGATAGAGCTTGCTTAATGAATAGCAGACCATTGAAAAATAATGGGGAGACAAAAATAAGGTGACTATAGTAAAGTATAAAGTAGTGGTAAAACTGCCTGCCGCACTCATCGCGTATATGACCGTTATTTCCCCTCTTTCTGAATTTATCAAGATTACAATAATTTCAATATGTCGTATGTGATACTACTAAATGTACTGACCAGTGGCGGATTCAGGGGTGTGCGACGTTTAAACAGCATAGATGTGATGCATCTGCACTTCAGAGTTCAGGGTAATACGAGTATTTATTATATCCGAAACAATATTTCGTCGTCTGAAACATGATGGGTGGTTAGACTTGTCAACTCTGTCATGTTTTTCTACACTCTGATTATTTTCTCCCGCATGTTTACTCGAAGTAAACATTTTATTTCAATTTTTCAAGAGAACTTGCTAAAACAAAAACTAGAGGAGTGACAGCATTCAGTTCAAATTACATTTAAATAAATTACATTTAAATAAATGTAATTGTATTTTTAACTTAAAATATGGCATTTTTGATTCCTTGTGTCTTAATAAGAACCAAGGGAAATACATAGAGTTGTCCAGATGAACCGTGTGAATGAAAATTAATGCAATGAAGGATATCGAATGTCTATGCATGCAAAGAGTTAGGTGGTTTCAAATGGTAAATGTTCGGTAGAAATGAATACCACCATTTCTCGAATCAGGGAAAGTGAATCAATTGGAACATAATATAAAACTTATTAGGGAAAAAAAGAAGAAAAACTCGCGTTTCAGATGCCTGAGACAAAATATTTCTGAAGTGAACGGATTGTTGTTCTAGAATAGTTTTTGCCCTTTTTTATCCTCTTTACTGAACTACATGCAGTTTCTAGAGCACACGTATGGAAATTAATAATTTGATAGAATTTCTCTCTAATTAATTAGTTGATAAATAATGACCTCTAATTAAATTGTGAACAGTAGGAATCGATTATGATATTTCATTTGTACAATTATTTTCCCAACGAATATTCGTTTGTGGACTTATTTTAATATACTCGTAATTATTGCATTGCTGAACATAGAATGATTCATTGTTACAATCGTGTAGGAGTAAAATAAATATCTCGAAACGCTCTTACATTTCGATCTTTTAAAATTTGACTTGAAAGTAAATTGCTTTGGTCATGAATCTTATATGCCTGAAGAACATTTTCAATTTGTCATTTGCCTTTTACTAAAACAAGTATATCGGTTACCCGACGTATTAAATTGATTCTACTCTCCCTTCACCCGCTCCGCCTTTCTCGAGTGCCTTTCTAACTCTGATGTTGCCGATAGGGCTAAGATGAAACACTGTCGCTAAGTAGGGCGATCTTAAAGGTGCCTTTCCGTCTATCGAATCTGTAATACGCGACTCCTAGTATAAAGCACTACTATACTGATACGATACTACGTGTTCTGTAACCAGGGTTAATAGCTATTTATTTTTATTTATTTATTTACTTAACGCAAAGAAGTTAAAACCGTAAGTGAAGTACGATGGGGAAAAGTGTAATCTGTGCACAGTTACCCTCACTCCAGAACTGTGTGTCAATTGAACTCACTGATGTGTGTAAAACTGTGATTGCAAATTACTGCAACAATATCGATGTCTGATAAAGCTACATCAACGAATTTTTAAAAGTCCATGCTTAAAATAGTAGTATTTCAATTTAAATTTGAGTTTTTTCATGTTCAGTCACTTCTGGAATACTTATAATTTTACCTCTGAAACTTCACTGTGTCAAATTTTGTATCTTTCAGGTTTCTCCTAGTTGTAGGTGTAGGTGTTCTAGGTCTATACTTCGGTTTTTCTTTCCTGGTGCACGGAGGGATGTCATCAAAATGGAATATCGCACGGTATTTCGTGTCGTTCTGCGTTGTGCCGCCAGGAATCGATAGTCGCGATCATGCGACTCCTAGCGGCACAACGGAGAACGACGCGAAATACCGTGAGATATTCCATTTATGCGCTAAGAAAGAAAAACCGAAGTATAGGTGTAGGTGTAGGGTTGTAGGTGTTTACAATTGTACGGTGCCAAAGTGTCCTTCAACAGCTTTCTCGTCAAAATTATTATTATTATTATTATTATTATTATTATTATTATTATTATTATTATTATTTGAGAAAAAAACTATTTTGATAAAGATAACATAAAACTTCCATACATTTGTTTACTTTGTATTAATTAAATCGTCGAACGCTCCAAGTATATCAAGGAGGGACGAAACATTAACTTTTGGTTTAAACGTGGGCACCATTGAGAACAAATTCGACATCATGACCAAGTGCGAAGCAATTAGCATGCGAATAAAGTCGGTTTGCGCATTGAAACGCTCTAGTAGCAATTATTTAGCAACACAACAGTTAGTTAGCACTAAAAGTGCAAAAATATGCTGCTAGAGAGCTCCAACGGCTCCAGTGCGCAAGAAATGAATTTGGGCGTCAATGCGTTAATATTTAATGAAAATTTATTTAAACAGTCAAATACATAAGAAGAGTATGATTATAAATAATAATAATAATAATAACCATAATAATAGTTTATCATACAATGGAAATGATTTTTATTTGTGCTTTTTAGAATTATCCTTTTAATTTTTTAAACAAATTGCTTAATTTAACATGTTTGGTAAGTTCTCTCCATCTATTTATATAGTATATTTTGTATTTATTACATGTACTTCCCTTTTAGTACATCCGGTAATGGAATACAGCTCTGCGTGTTGGGATCCTCATAGGGCTGAACAAATAAGCTTGTTAGGCCGTATCCAAAAGAAAGCGATAAAAGTTGTAGGAAAAAACATTTTCCCCCTAAATTTAGCAATAGGATTTGTCCCCTTTTCGTTACCAAAGTCCAGCACTAAGAGTTTTTCTGGCGAAAATCAACGATTTTCCGGCGCACGATTACGTAACTTTTTCTTCTTACGAAATTCCTTCCTTCGTAAAGCGAGAAAGTAAAAACAATATCAAACTCAGATGTGGGAACTCCTAGGCAAGCGTCGAAAGACAGCTAGGCTAGTAAATATTTTCAAAGCATACATTGGATGTAAAACGTTAAACGGCATTCGAACTAGAAGAGGGCCTCAATTTTTCTTCTGAAACTTCACTGTGTCAAATTTTGTATCTTTCAGGTTTCTCCTAGTTGTAGGTGTAGGTGTTCTAGGTCTATACTTCGGTTAGATCATCCATCTAAAATTAAATACAGGAATCAAAAACCGACGTAGCTAAATACTCTTTTACCAATTGGACAATAACTGACTGGAACACTGCTGCACTACTAGCGACTTTTTCCTCTAGTGTCCATAGCTTCCAGAATCGCCTAGGCTTCTAGGGAATTGCGTGTGATGTCAGTATTTGTGTGTTGTTTCTTCTTAGTTACTAATTAGTAGGTATATATTCCCTATAATATGTATTTTTAAATTGTCTTTGTATGTTTTTAAATGTTGTTCCCAGGAAGGTCTTCAAATAAGATCCTGTACAATTTTTCGAAAATGAGTAATTTTCACGTAATTTCGCGTGAAATATTGGCAATTTTAAAACAAACATTTTCTCAAAAACGACACCATTTTTTTCTTTAACTTTTCTTCTCATGTATATCAAGATCGGTAAAACGGTGTTAGTTCCATTTTCGGCGAACTCTCTGTATTGTCGAAAATTGCAAAAAAAAATGTAATACTTTAAAAAATAGGACGTTATTGATAGATATTTTTTCCTTAAATGAAATTTGTTCCAAAAAATTATATCTTTAAAAAACATCTTGTAAAATTTTATAAAAAAATTGGTAGTTTTCGCGTAATTTCTGTTTGAAGTCAATGCAAATTAGAAAAAAAACACTTTCTCAGAAATTGGTCCATATTTTTTGTTAAATTTCGTCACGGTTAGATCAAAGGACGCTTAAAAATGACGCATTAACGTTGAACTCTCTGAATTTTTCAAAATTGCAAAATTTATACATAATACGAGAAGGTATGTGCTTTTGTAGCACCACAAGTTCACTTTCTCTCTTTACATCACAAGAGATAATATTGTAATCTTGCCCCGGAAACGGCGATTTTTCGATAGAAAAACTCTTATTGCTGGGAAAATACGATGAAGCATGTTCCTCTATATACTATATTACTGCCTCTAACACATAGTGTATTCAGAATCCACGTTTTGTGAGTCCGTGATACCGAAAAATCGTTTGAATTCAAAACGTCTTCAAAATTGATATTCCCCAATCGATATAAACAAACTCGAGGACCTGCGAGTATGAAGAAGATATTTTGATTTTTTGAGTACTATGAAGCCTCAATTACATTTTCAAAATTTTCAAAACAACTCCAAATTTTAATTAAACCTTGTACTCGGGTAGTATAATGAGCTTAAAGGAATGGCACGGGTCTCATTTTTGTAGAAATTTCTGATTTTCCGAAAATTGCAAAAGTTCAAATTTTTTTGGGGAGTCTTCCAACTACTACAATATTGGAGACAAGGATTTTCTTCCTGAACGAAATGTTTTTAAAGACAAATCTTTAAATAAGGTCATGTACAATTTTTCGAAAATATGAGTAATTTTCAGGTAATTTTGATCGAAATATACGCAATTTTTAAACTAATATTTTTTCTAAAACGAATCCATTTTCCAAAATTTTGTCCTTCAATTAAAAAACGGCAAAACATTGGTGATATTCCCATTTCCGGCAAACACTCTGCATTTTCGAAAATTGCCTAAATTAACATTGCAAAAGTACAATATTTTTGATAAATATTTTTCTTAAATGAAATCAGTCAGTAAAGATGGCTCAGAACATCAACTGTTGTCACTGCAGTACATCTGACCAGAAGGTTCTTTGGTTTGAGTCCCGACAAAGACAGGATTTTCGGCACTAGCTAGACTGTTAGATCGAGTTCAGCCGCTGTCTGGAGGGGAATTCTAGCGGCCGGCTCCTTTGATCGATAGTTTCCCGTAATTTCTCTGATCAATACCATAACAAACGGGCCACACAACGCGCGCGATCTTTCCTTCCCATTCCTTGTATCCTTACCCCTACGCCACTGCTTACTCTTACACGCACTACACTAACACATATGTCGGCAGCTTAAAGTTACTGAGATCCCACTTTGATTTTTTCTGGAGTTGTGAACAATACTCTAGTGTGCTTATAAATATTTTTTTAAAAAAAATTAGGACAACAAGTTTACAAAAATATTCAATTTTCAATTTTTTAAATTGAAAATTCAGGAAATTAAATATTTTGCAAAATCTCAAAAATTAAACACGTTTTAAGTTTCGAATGGAATTTGAACGGAATTTCTATAATTAGTGTATTCAAATATATATCTTTAAGTAAGTGATGCGCGCCATTTTTAGCAAATTTCATTAGGAAATATTTCTGAAAATAATAAAGTTAGAAAAAATAAAAATACACGTGTTAACTTATTTGATCCATATAATAAATAGAAAAAATAGAAAATAATTAAAAATATGAAGGTCAAATTTTGTTGTTGTTTTTTTTTGTGCGATTTGACGTGGAATGGCTCAGGTAAGGTTACTTTTTCAAAATTATTTTTCAATCCAAAACTGCTTTTTTTCCATTTATTTGAACATTTGTGTTCCTTCCTAATACATCATCAAGTATCCACTGAATTAAATAATATATTTAATGAATGAAATAAATTTTTTTTAAATTTTACGGTTAATACACACCATGTCAAAAACTGGTATGCAGAAATTAGATACATATCCCGTGTTTGACACCACCTGTCAATTACTGGTTTTAAGATTTATTGTGAAATCTAGCAGTTCTTAATACTAAAAACATGCTACTTTTAAAATAATTCTATCTTAGTTTTTCGGAAGAAAACGCACTATTACCAGTAAATAACAGGGGGTGTCAAATACTGGTTGTTCATATGTCAAATACTGGTTTAAGTAATATTTAAATTTTTTCACATTTTTTTACAGAATACCTACATTACTAACTTTGCTATCAGTATACGAAAGTACAATAATTTGTGTACTTGAGCATGAGTTCCAGGACAGAGATTTTGCCAAATGTAGCCTCAACACGCACATGTTTAGAAGAACAAGATCCCAGCTCTGAAGAAGTAACCCCAAACATTGTCGCGGAAAAAAAGTATTATTCTTTCATGAAGAACATGATGAGGGTTAAGGGCACAAATTCACAGCTACTTTACCTTTGGAAATAGATTTTATTATATAGGAGCGAAAGTTTTGTCAACAAAACTTGAACAACAACGCTCTTTCCTATATTCAAAATTCGACTTCTGGCTTAGGATAGATCACAGGGTTATGAAAAAGTGCACAGTATTCACTTCTCTCCATAGCTCGTCACACACAGTTTTTAACTGTTTTTGACGTAAATAAATAAATAAATAAATAAATAAATATTCCTAACATTTCGAGCCCTTTCAAGAAAGAATTTATTTTAGCCGGAAACACATTTACAATAAAGGAAAACTAGTGGTGCTACAGAATGGCACAGACTTTCCCGTATTAGTTTTCTATTTCCTTGGGTCTGGGCTAACTATTTGGAACTGCCACACACTCTTGCCAGCTGCCATCTATTGCCGCCCAAAGAACATTTTTTTGACATTTTCTTAATTTTTCTGTTTCCTAATGGTAGAACGGAAACATTAATTTTAGGATATTAAAGAACACTAAAACCTCGTCCTAAACGGCAATTTTCTTTTAAAAATGTATAGCTGTTTTCAAGAAAATAGCGTTTAAGCGCAACTAAAAATTCGAAATTTGAAGGTCTTTTTCACAGAAAATTTTTGAGTTTTCAAAAAACTTCATTTCAAGTCATTTGAAGCACATACACTCACAAATATATGCCATTTATGTGAAAACGGCGTTTGAGCGTTTCTGAAAATGCGGAATTTTGAGCTAGTTTTCACAGAAAATAGTTGTGTTTTCGAGAAACTTTACTTCACATTATTTAAAGCACATGTACTCATTGATAGAATAATGTAAACCAATCGCCGCTGATGTAAATATTAGCCACGTGAGAGGCAAATTAAAAAAAATACATCTTAGCAATTTTTGAAAAAGAAAAAAAGAATAGAGCAATATGGCCTTTATGTCATCTAAAGAGCACATTTAGCACTATCCCTACCAAAAGTTTAAAGAAAAAATTTGGAGCCATTTTTGAGAAAATCTTGTTTTTGTATTTTTTTAAAACATTGCACATATTTCACACAATATTGCGGGAATACTACTAAAATTTTCAAAACGTACATAACCTTAAAGAAAGAACTCTCTATGAGGAACAAATTTTATTTGAAGGAAAAACCTCTAACTGCAATTTTGTAGTTGAAGATGTCGAATAAAATTCAAACTTTCGAAATTTTCGAAACTTCAGAGTTATCGGTGAAAATATGACACATGCCACCTTAATAAGTGTATTTTACTCTATTCTTACAAGGAGTTTAAAGAAAAAAATTGCAGCCGTTTTCCAGAAAATTTCGAAAATGTCCGGATTTCAAAATCAAGGGCCCACGAGATCAGCCAGATCGATCGGAGGGTATCAATCTTGTAGAAAATCGACTGAGCGGTTTCGTCGGTAGTGTTGTTCACAGACAGACGGACAGACGTTTGGCTTTCAAATGGTTTTTCGGTATTAAGGACACACAAAACAGGGATTCTGGCTGCACCGCGTGTTAGGAGATTTTTTTGTTAATTTAGCAACTGGATTTATCCACTTTTTCGTTACCAGGGCCCTCTAATAAGAGTTTTTCTGCAGAAAATCCGCTGTTTTTTCGCGCAGCATTACACAACTTTCCCTACATTACGTACATATAGTATACAGGAAAGTTAAAAAATTAACACCTATGTCACACTTTATAATACGTTTTAAAATACTTCAATACATTTACATTAGCGTCCTGACAATAGTTGTTCAATGACCAATGTCTCTTTCCCGCGACGAAAATACCAGAAAATACGAAAGGCGCGTGTCACCATCATACGAATAAATATTCAAGTCGTGTCCAGCACGAAGGAACGAGGTACCACACGGAGAAGTGAACTAGCCTCAAATTGGTTTCAGAAAATCTGCGCAAAAGCGACAGGTTGACACACCTTTTCTCTCACACCGTATTTAAGGGATAAGGTCCAACATCACATCGCTTGGTTCATTTTTAACCTTCCTGCGCACGAAGTCCGTGGCAATGTTTCACTACAATAGTTGCGAAATGGCGGCCGAGGCAACGCAAGCAAATGTCGGCCAGGAGAAATGTGTTGTCAGTCAACAAATACTTAAAATTATCAACATCGTTAGCATCGACGAGGTGGCCGAGTGGTTAAGGCGTTGGACTGCTAATCCAATGTGCTCTGCACGCGTGGGTTCGAATCCCATCCTCGTCGATTATTTTTTTCTAGTTTTATTTTTAATTAATGCTTACATGAACGATTTAGGGAGACTATTCCACTCACGAAATTTCAGGCAATAGCGTGCAAGAACTGAAACCCTACCAGCTAATTAGAGAGACATTACCATACATATTTATCAGTTATTGATTATCACCCTAGGAGGTGATAAATTTTGCGCCTTGTTTTGTCTGCAGATAGAGGTTATGTAATTTTGCTATTATTTTTATTCCATGGTCGGGTGTGTATTTTTTGTTTGAAATTGTTTGAGCACAAAATGTTGCAGCAACGGTTTGGTTCGACGTCAAATGACGAAATAGAGGAAATTATTTGTAAATCCAATCCAAATAATACACTCAACAACAGGGAATATATTTGGAATCAGTATGAGAAATTTTGTGAGGAAAGGAAATATAAATTAACCGCAAGTAATACAAATCAGGAAATATCAAATCAGTTGTCTACGTGGACGAAAACGTACGCAGCTTAAATTGGATTTGACACAAAAAAAGAAACAGAAAATAATTAATCATTCTTGTCGTTCAACTGCAGTTTCTGAAATGGTCCAAGTTGGCAAACAAGAGCAAGAAAAAAAATGACAGGACACTCTAACACATCGCCACTCAAGACATATTTCCAAATGAATGAGGAACACCATTCTTCAATTATTAATAAATTAAGACATAGTAGCGCTTCAAATTCAACATCTTCCTTAAAAATAAGCGAGCAAAACACGTTTCCTTCGAAATTAAACTTTAAAGATTGTGTATTAAATTACTGTTTTCAAGTAATTTCGCTCTCAGTTTGTCTTATGTTTATTTTGTTGTTTATAATTGCCCTTAAGAATATATTTCTGTTCGACGTAAAAATATTTGAATAAAACAATGTTAATTATTAATAGTACATTATATTTATGAAATTTCATTCGTGAAATAGTCTTAGTAAATTTCACTCGTGTCGGGGATTTATCGACAATTTCCAAACCACTCGTGGAATTACCTATGATAAACATAACCCACACTTGTCCAATTTAGATACATCTTGCTTAATGATTAGCATACCCTTGAAAAATAATGGGTTTAGATGTGCCCCAAATCTTCTAAACACCTCTTTTTTCGGCATTTTCGCTACTTTTTAGAAAATAACGAATAAATATTTAATGTGGTTTTTATTAACGGATTTTTGACTGAGGTGGTGCCCACGTTACCTCACAACAATTGTATGATCATCAAACAATACTTATTTGAATAAAGAAATGTTCCATTTAATACTTTAATAATTTCATACTTAAGGTTAATACTTATTTGACTCAAAAAGTTAGCAAAAGTGACTTAGTTGACTCAAAAGTGCAAAGTTAGCTCAAATATAGCCAATTTTGCGTTAAAACCATAGAAATAGACATTTTCAATTGACCATTGTTCCGTAAATATTTACCCAAAATACTTTTGTTTTAGATAAGATTAGAACTCAAAATCTCTACTTTAAGAACTTTGCTTCTCACAATTTAACTATTTCACTGCAATTGGCTAAAATTGCGCCGCGCGCAATCATTATCATAGTGTTTTTGAAAGCCTCGTAACTTCCAAATCAGTTTGATGTCTTTACAAGTATGTTCAATACAGCCTGACAGTGAATAAGAAATCAGTCACCGTATTGCGGCTCAAATGAGGGTTGCTCTCAGTCATGGGGTGCAGCATAATTTTAGCCGATTGCAATGAAATAGTTAAATTGTGCGAAGCAAAGTTCTTAAAATAGAGATTTCATGTTTTAATCTTCTTTAAATTAAAAGTATTTTGGATAAAAATTTACGGAGCTATGGCCAATTAAAAAGTGTCTATTTATATCGTTTTAACGTGAAATTGACCATACTCGGACTACTTTGAGTCAAATAAGTAATGTTTGATGGTCATAAATTGTTGCGGAATAACGTGGGCACCACCTCAGCCAAAAATACGTTGATAAAATACCATTCAATTATATTTATTCTTATTTTCTAAAAAAAGTAGCGAAAGGACGAAAAAGTGGTGTTTATGGGTTTTGTGGCACCCCTAAACCCATTTTAAAACTTTTATTTGTGCCGTTGTTATTCTTGAATCGAAAACTTTTTTTTCGCTACGCCTCCACAAATATCTTCAATACAGCCTAATAGTGAATTCAGAAATCATATGCAGCAGTGCGGCACAAATGTGGGTCGTAAATAATGTTCTAGAGACTCTAGTGCACAGGAACCGATGGAGCCCTCTGGCAGCATGTTTTTGCAACATTTAGTGCTACCCAATTGTATTGTTGCTACATTATTGCTACTAGAGAGTTCTAAAGCGCAATCCGTTTTTTTAAATAATCCATATAAGAAAAAGCAAAACCATGCTATAAGAAAAAGCAAAACCGTAGTTGGAACTTAACTGCATATGCAGATAGGTTCTAACTTAACTGCACATGCAAGTCTAACTACATAGGTAATGTGCATATATTTCTTTTACTTGCAGACTGGTGTATAAGGTCTAGTTTTCACAATATTTCACGGGCGTCAATTTCTGGTGTCAAACCAACGCCCTCTAGAAATACAGTTAATGCAAGATTCCGTTGGTCAAACACCGATATTTTATCATTTTCGAAGGTGTCAGTTACTGGTATTTTTTCAAATAATATTAAAAATAATTTTCGGAGATTGAATTTACTTTATGATATAATTAGGGTTATAATAAAAAAGGATAAGGATTTGAGAATGAAAATATTATATCTTAATATTACTAGAATGTAATATTAATGGAACAATTAAGAAAACAGTATTTTTTTCTCTTAAGTTACTCTAATACTGGTACCTTTACCCCATTTTCAAGCACACCATTCCAAAGGCCAAAGAGTCACTTGTCGCTGCCGCCATAACATTCTGTCCTACGCTGTCCTTTTCGTCTCTGATTTTCAAGCACAAATTACGCGAAAATTACGATTTTCTTTTTAAAAAAATCGTACATGATCGTTTTTTAAAGAGCTAATTTTTTACAATAGAATTTGTTTAAGGCAAACATTTCTATGTTGAAATGTTAACATTTTGCAATTTTCGAAAATACGGAGAGTTCGCTGAAAATGAGAGTAGCCCCATATTTTTTACCGTCCCTTAATACGTACGAGAAAATTTAAAGAAAAAAAATGTTTTAAAAAAATAAAAATTGCCTAGATTTTCCGCAAAATAACACGAAAACTACTCATATTCTCACTATTTATTTAAAAATTGAACATGAACTTATTTCAATATCTGTGTCTAACGATCTATCACATTAAGGAAAACAAAATCTATCTTCAATGTTGTAGTTGCAGGAAGATGTCAAAAAAATTGTACTTTTGCAATTTTCGAAAAATCAGGAATTTCAAGAAACATGAGATCTGCACCAATCTCTTAAGCGCCCTTAACGTGTGAACAAAGTTTAATAAAAAATTAGAGGCATTTTTGAGAAAATTTTGAAAATGCTTTTGAGGCTTCATGTAACCATGTAACGTAACATTCATACCCTCAAAAATCAATATCTGCATTGAAACTCCCAAAGTCTCGAGTTCGTTCAGACCGATCGGGGAATATTATTTTTTGGAAAAAATCAGCTGAACGGTTTAGGCGCTAGCGTTGACCGCAGACGGACAGTCGTTTTGTGGTATCAAGGACCCACAAAATATAGATTCTGACTACACCATGTGTTAAAGTAAATTATTTACTATATAATACAAACATAATCTTTTTCGTTATCAGGGCCTATCTGTCGAAAATTCGACATCTTCCGTCACATGATTTTAATACTAATTCTTCCTACTTTCTCGCTACCGCTTACGCAGTAGAGAGAAAGTTATGTAATGAAAAAAAGCGATTTTTCGGCAGAAAAAAACTTTGCACTTTGCTTTAACGAAAAAGTGGATAAACCTAGTTGCTAAATTTAGAAAAAATCTTCGAACGTGTGGTGTAGTCAGACCCCCTGTTTTGTGGGTTCTCAATTACGAAAAATCGAATAACGGCAAACGCTGTCTGTCTGTCTGTCCGTCCGTCTATGAACAACGCTAGTGGCTAACCCATTCACTCCATTTTCTCCAAAATTTATATTCTCCAACCAATCTAGCTGATGTTGTGGCCCCTTGAATTTTAAACCAACATTTCATTTTTGGGGGTAATTTACATGAAGCCCCTGGGACATTTAAAGAAAAGGCTCCACCGTCTTTGATTAAATTTTGTTGTTCTCTTAAAATATTTAAGAGAATGGTGCAGTCCACATTTTCGTTGAAAACTCCGAGTTTCCAAAAATTGCAAAAACTCCAAATATGTTCCTTAAAGATTGATTTTGAGACAAGGTCACATACAATTGTTTGAAAATTTGAGTACATTTCGCGTAATTTTGTGTGAATAGGCAATTTTTAATTTTGTTTAAAAATGTTTTTCTCAAAAACGGCACCAACAATTTCCATTAAATTTTGACCTCGGATCGTGTATTGGACGCCAAAGAGAATGGTGCAGTTCTCGTGTTCGTTGATAATTCTGATTTTTGAAAATTGGATTTTTTTTTCGGCGCCTTCCTACAACTACAATTATGAAAATAAACATTTTTTAAATGAAATGTGTTCATCGAAAACATCTTCGAATAATAATATGTACAATTATCCGAAAATAAGAGTATGTTTTTGCAAAATTTTGTGCCAAACAGGCAAATTTTTTTATTAAAGTTGGCCCTTAGATGGAGTAAAGGACGCTTAAGGAGAATGGTTCAGGTCTCATTAGTTGAAATTCCTGATTTTTTCGAAAATTGTTCAGGTCTTCCTACAACTACAATTTTGAAGACACAATTTTTCTTAAGAAATGTGTTCATCAAAAACAGATCTTCAAGCAAGGTCATGCTAAATTTTTTGAAAATAGAGTATTTTTTGTGGAATCTGGCATCAAACAGTCGTCCACTTCCAATATCCTGTGCTTCGTGAACGTAAAATGGATAGTGGTTCCAGGCAGTTGTACGTAAGTTAGAATTTGTATATTATTTCAGATTTCTTTGTTCGTTTCTTACATTTGAGCTTTTGTTATACATTTATAAAGTATTTAAAACCTATTTGATAATCCATATTTTTTGTCCGTGTTGCGAGAAATGTATTTGCATTCTGAATGTATGATTGTATTTTCTTTCAAGCAATCCGCAAACCTTTATAAAAATTGGCCCAATTAGGTTTTCTCTCTTAAAAATACAATTTAAAATATGAAAGAAAAATTGCGTCTTCAGGGAAGATCAGATTGATTGCAACAACGGCATTCCGCGCCGCAAGACGGCAGCTTAAGATCTGTTAATTACATCTCATTGGTGGGACATGATTTAGCTGTATGAAAAGCAGTTATAATTGTCAAATTTGTGTTGATATTTGCTTGAAAATGTTTAGTTTTCGCACTAAATGTTCTATGATTTGATGTGTTTAAAAAACGATGACAGATGTGTCAACTAGGAGAGAAATTACTATATATAGTATTATACAACCATTACTGATGGCGAGAAAGAATGTGCTGTTTTAGCATCACTATAATTAGGGAGCGGATTTCTACGATTTTGCATATTTTTGTCCGTTGCTTCAGGGCATAGCTAAGTAAAATTTATTGATATTTGGTTAGAATTGGATGCTATATAGATTAATATGCTACTGCATATTTGTGCATTTTGGCAGATTTTTCTTGTTTTGGTGCACATTTGTTTTAGTATAGGGGCATATTTTGTTAAAATAGAGATTTATCTCTAAAACATTTCAACTTTTCAGATGATCTTTTTATTTGTGAGTATTTACCGATTACAAAGAGCTTGTCACAGTTTCCGTTTGTTTTTTTTTCTCCTCTTTTCTTCTTTCCTTTTCTTTTCTATAAATAATAAAATACTTGTGCAAAAATAGGAAATTTCTTGCTATAAGGTAACAGGAGGGGGGTAACATTGTCACATCTTTGTTTCTTTTTAAGTTCTACAGTGTTGCATCAACCTTTACAATAATTATTTTGACAATTTAGTTGTTCACAAAAGTACTGTTTTTTTTAAATTTTAAAGTCACAGCTTCCATAATTTCAAAGATTTTATTACTTTTTAAAAGTAAACAAAGTGGCAATGTTACCCCACAGGGTGTCAAACATTGCCACCTCTATTTATTTCCAAGTCTCTAGCAAAGTTCAAATGTGTGAAAGTTGGATAGGAAACAGAAACACATAAATATGCATCAGAACATTATTAGTCTTTGGTTTTTGACAGTTTAAATACTCTAAATGGGGATAAATACTGCTTTGAGATCTTAGTCTAAAATAAATTTTATAAACTGTTTTACATTGAGAAAAAATGCGATAGAGAAAAGTGCTTTCTCCTTTCTATGTTTAGTCTGGGAAGCTCAGCAACAATATCGTATTTTGGCATAACACACGTCATTTAAAGTAGACCTGCT
This sequence comes from Acheta domesticus, assembly GCA_031308135.1. NCBI lineage: Eukaryota > Metazoa > Arthropoda > Insecta > Orthoptera > Gryllidae > Acheta > Acheta domesticus. Next base: position 231,412,978 of record JAHLJT010008446.1, read on the forward strand.
AATTCCATACAGTTCAGTAGCCTTTTCCTACTTAATTTTCCACTATTTACTTTTTCCATTGCTTAGTGCATTTTAACTTCATCATAAGTTTGTAAACCTTAGATATTTAATTTTTTATTTGTCTACGTGGCAAAGTTACAGAGCAAGTATTGCTACAACAAAAAAGTTTACAATTTATCAGTCACTTACAAGTTCATATTACAAACTATTAAGTAAGTAATTTATAAGCATATGACTTCTAATTGTAAACTTACACACACACACACGCACGCACGCACGCAAGCAAGCAAGCAAGCAAGCACACCCACCCACAAATGTCAATTGTTTCAATGGATGAATTTCTTCTCAAAGGATATAAACATAGGGGCAAGATGGTCAGAGTGGCAATGTTACCCTGAAAGTAGAATATGCTATTAATACATTTTATCTTGTTTATAATGAATAATTATTAAGTCAGACATAGCATGCCCAGGACATGATATATTTTCCTATCTACGTCCTTTACTTCAAGTCAATTAACCCAAAATTAATGAAGTTTCGATTCCGAGATTTGACTGTATCACAGTACACCATACACATTTACGGATATTTGAGGATACAACTGTAACCCACTGCAACAAACGATTGTATATAATGTTTCTAAGAGAGGTAGCTAACTATGGGAATTCAGCTAGCACATAAATTTACAATACAGACTGTGCTACTTAAATTTTTTGAAGTTGTGGCAATGTTTCACCCATGGCAATGTTACCCATTGTTATCTTAATTTTTTAAACCAGGCAGAAGGAATGCAACAAGACATACAATGTACTTCATGAATATTTACTTTAATCATATTTCCCCTGTGAAGTAAGGTAAATAATATTCTGCGTGCACAAAAATATAACTTTTCATTCCAAGCACACTTCTCCTGGATTTAATCAAGAAAGGTTAATGCAGGAAATGAAATATTGTTAATTTTAATTGAACATTAAAACACATATTTGACAATTTTTAGGTCATAAATGCATATTTTTAAAAGAATGGATAAAGATTTTTTAGGGCATAAAATTCCTCTCCCTAGTTATAATGCTATAGCCTTGTTTTCAAAACGCGATTTTTCAAAATTTAAAGTGCTAAATTTTACCATCACTATGTATGCCATAAAATAACATTTTATAAATGATTTCTTGTAATGGAAAAGGTCGTTTATAACATTGGTATACAAAAAATTAATATTCAGTCTTATACGCAAATTATTTTCTCAGGTTCACATATTAATATTTTTTATTGAAATGAATGGAAACCAATTGATTATTTAAAAAATAAATATGAAACCAGTGTCATTTGCAAATATCAACACATATGGAGACAATGTATCTACAGGGCATAAATTTCCACAGATTCAGAAAATCAATGAATCAAACCACAGTGAGAGATGAAGCAATGTTGGCTTTGAATAACAGTGTCAATATGATTGCGGTCTGGGCTGACAGTCCTTCAGCCAGAAAAACACAATAATAGTGATAGGAAGAGAATTGTATTGTTGTTTATATAACTAATTTGGGTTGAGAAATAATAAAAAACAATAAAGCCTGAAAATTTTGTGTCAAAATAACACAACGCAACTAACCCTAGAGCTTTGTAACACTATTTACACAATAACCCAAGCTAGAGGTGTTTTCTTATTTCAAAAAAAGAGTCTCTAACTTCATTGAAAAAATTAATTAATTATAAATTCTCCAGATAAATATATTTTGTGCCTCCATAAATTACATTTCACAAATCTGGATGGTTCTGGATACCCTTTATCACAAGCTTGCACCTGCTCTAAATGATTACATAAAGCTTGCATTACTTACTTTTAATTTTTGTAATAAGTAAACAAATTATATCATAAACAATATAAAATATAATACTACAAACAATTTGTATAATTTTATTAATGATACAGACTAAAATTTATGGAATTTTCGTAGTGTGTTTTCATTTCTTATTGAATATTTTTTGTAGTTTGTTTTTCACCAGCCAACAACTTCCCTTTCAGCAGTCATATTACGTACACCAGGCTTGCACAGCATTCTGCACTTTTACGGACCTCAGGAGCCCCACACGAGCAACCCGGGTGCAAATGCGAAAATCGATGAAGGATGGGGATGAGACCCATTCTAGGAGTGGGGACCACCAATTACAATGTGCAATTTGACCATAGTATGTAAATTGAAAGAGCAATTGGTGAGAACATGACAGTCAAGTACAGTTCAAGTAATATCAACTTTTGTGTTACATTGGAAATGTTTGTTGTTGATATATGACAATATGAAATCTGAAACTGCAACAAATTAGAGCAGTGAGAGCGTTTGATTTGGCCACCAAGTATTATAATTGCTTGTAAGGCTGATAATATAATTCACTTTGGTACAATGTAATGACAAATTTAGTATTTTGCTAAACACAAAATTATGATACTGAATTGTTTTTGTTTGATGATAGCAATAAGCTATTTTTTCATTAATTATGTTTAATTGAATAAGACATTTCTATCAAAACTAAAACATTATTCTTCAAAAAAATTATATTTCTGCTCTCATTTCTGACAAGAGTACATTATATATTTCTAATATCAAATCAACAAACACTATTTATTCATCGTTTACACAGCATATAAAACATTAAGCTCTTTGCATTCTAATTAACAAGACCCATGATAATCTCATGATTGCCCATAACATATCGTCAAGGAGGTTTGCTCGATGTCTTTCATTCAGATTCATAATGGGGAAAAAACGGTCACAAATGTGTGTGCTGCTTAACATTACCCTTCTTGGAATTGAATATATTCGGTTTTTACATCAATCTTAATGTGAGAGATTGGTCTCATAATTTTCATTTTGCTGTCATTTGGAGATTATAACATTCCTAGTGAACAATTATTATTAAATTTTAAACATTTGTTAGTCAGAATTAAATAATAAAGTTTTAAAAAAGGCCACTGTTTTAAAATATTGCTTAAGTCATAACGAATATCAACTAAAAAAATTAAGGAAGGAATATACATAGTGGTGGATACACAAAAGGGCACAGAAGAATGTTAACAGTGAATTATAACCCTCATAGCTTGAAACACAGGACATTACCCTTTAAATAAATGGGAAAATGATTTCACAGCATGGATCATTGCACTAGATGCCCTGACATTCAATCTACGCACTGTGTCATCCAACTTCAGTGGTCTCCCTTCCCTGCAAAGCTTCCTACCTCCCACTACTTGCACTGTCTGTGCTCTTGCAGGCAGACACCCAGCTTTTAAGTACAGAATGTCTGTGGGAGCAGGTATTGTGCAGGCCTGATGTACCCAGAGCAGAGTCCACCCATCAGTAAAAAAAACTTGTAATTGATATAGAGTTAAGTTTTATTTAATTTAGAGTAGATAAAAAAGAGGGGTCGCAAATGCTCTGTTTTATCATGAAAATGACCTACCTTAAACAATGAGGAGTGCCAAGCAATACCATACATTTTTTGCAGTCAATGGATACCTATATGCAGTTTATGATGAAAATGATGAGTTTCATAATGTTCAGCTTTCTTCTCTTTTGGTGGCAGCTTCTTACAAAATTCTCTTATCAAAAGGATCAAAATATTCTTTTATCCTTCTAAAATATATGCAAAATTTTATTGTGAAATATTGATGAAATATGTATTTAAATACAAACATACTTAAGTAAACCAGGCCCCAGTTCTCATTCACTCCAATGCTTGGTCAGCAAAATCATGGCAATGTGGTGAAGGGTGGCACATATGTAGCAATGTAACATGTAGCAATGGGGGTTAATATTTTTTCAGATAGTACTTCATAACTTATACTAATATTCACATATTTTTTGAATTAACTTTCTTGATATTTTAATGTTTAGTAGCCTTGGTATAAGACTGATGTGGCTGCTGATTGATCCAACTATTAAAGTTTCATCCGCTGACTCTGTTTACAGGATGTTATCAAAGCACTGCCACGTTATTATAGTTTTACAGTTCTTCCAATTTCATGTTCAAAATATATAAATTTTCCAAACTGATGTCCAAAAGTGTAATTTTTTTAAAAATTAATAACATAAGTTCTCTGAAGAGGTCTAATTTATTTTGATACAACTTCAGAAAAAAATGACTATTAGTTCCAAATGCTGATTGATAATAGACTCAATACACTGGTTCTTTTCATCTCTCTTGTAAATTAGAATAAAACTGTATAAAAAGAAATAATTCAGTAAATATTGAAAAACAAACTTATATATCTGTGACAACACTAAATTGATACACTTCCCCAACTCCCATTCAATGCAGCATAATGCTGCTTTAAATCCACATCCTGCTTTTCCGAATTAAGTAATTTATGAACCGCCATATATTACAAAGTCGCACGTTTGTTTGTAATTTTGTTACATGCCGTTTTCTCTTAATTTATATTTTTGTTACTTAAGCCCACCATTTTTACTTCAAAATCTGTTATGCACTTTGGCCAATATAGGTGAATATTCTGTGAAATGAAGATAATTTAATTTTTTATAGCTCTCACCTAGAAAATGATAGAACTAATTTTTAACAGCTGTGTATAATGTGTTGTCATTTGGTGTACTTGTGAGCTTATGAGTAAAAACAAAACTGTATAACGTACTACTATAAATACTGTATTCATCATGTACATCAATGCAAGAATACACAACATTGAATCTGTATATTGATTATCATGTATAATCAGTCATAAAAACCATCATTCATAGAAATCATGCTTGATATGTACATAGAAAAATTCCATGTCAATACATAAAAAAATTACACAAAATTTACTTTTTCCCTTTCTTTGGAAACTTACAGAGACATGCACACAACACATTTTAACAATCATTTTCATTATATAAAACTACCAGTTAAACTATGTTATATTTACAGCAATATATCTTCAAATTGTATGAAAAGCTTATTCTGATCATTATAAACAGTCCTCTATGTGTATGCAGAGCTGTAGCGAACATTTAAATACTTCAGATATTCATAACATATCAATAATCACACAGTTTTTACATTGTTGCTTTGCAACTTGGACTTTAATTGTGCAGTTAATGCAGCATTTTCTTGTTTCATTTGTTTTAAATCAGCAGACACACGCTCTAAATTAGCTCCAACATTCTTTGCACTTTCAATCTCGATCTGAAACAACAAAGTCCATGCATCACAATGGTAATAATTGTGTTAATATGCTACACACCACGCCAAAAATACAATACATGAAATGAGATTGAAGTCAATCATTAGAACCTTTTATAAATTTTGCAAATATGAGAAAATTATTCAATGAACTCTTCAAGAGCAAATGAAAATAGAACAATTCTTCCCATAGATTGAAGGTTTTACAGTGAATGTGCATTATAAATTTAGAACATACCTCCACAAACACAAACCAGAAGTATTACAGCAAAAATTACAATCCATACTGTATATTTGCTCATTGGACCAGTTTTGTAATAAAGTCATAAATAAATAACTATTGGCCTCTCATTCTTAGTCTGTTCATTAAATCACCATTTATTCATTTCTTTAGTTAATTAATTAATTCATTCATTCATTCACCATTCATTTGTTTGTTTATTCATTCATTCATTATTCATTTGTTCGTTTATTCATTCATTCATCACCATTCATTTGTTTGCTCATTCATCACCATTCATTTGTTGGCTCATTCATCACCATTCATTTGTTTGCTCATTCATCACCATTCATTTGTTTGCTCATTCATCACCATTCATTTGTTTGCTCATTCATTTACCATTCGTTCAGGGGTGCTAGAGTTCCCACGTTCGGCTTAGTATAAGTTTGGCAACATTACATGATAAAATCTGGCATATTTGCATGAGGGATGAAATTCACTGGAAACGTGTATTCTGAGTGATTATGGGGCAGTTGTTATCATACACAAAAAAGTGAGAACTTTCTTTCTTGAGAATATTATGTATTGAGAATACTATAAGTATATTGTATTCTTCTAATGCAACAGTACTTTTAAAATATGTAGTTTCTATTTTGCAGCTAGATTTTTGCATCATTTTCAGTTGTATCTTATTCTCAAATATGTTTTCCTTTTGATCTCTTGAAAAATGTTTAAATGAAGTTTTATTGTGCTTTTTTTACATTTAATTCATAAAACAAATGTGTACTCTTCCTTAGAGCAAGAAAACACACTTTAGAAACCTTGCTAAATTTGAAGTATACTTAAAGAAACAAGAAAAATAAATTTCTCTCTCCAAATAAAAACCTGAAAAATAGGTACACGTAGCGGTAAACAATTAATAAAGTCAGACCTTCAAATTACAGCTATTGCTGGAATCGCTTCTACAATAAAAACACTAATGTTTTTTTGTTTTTTTTATTGAAATGCTAATACCTGTTCTTCCAAATCACGGATTTCTCTAACAGTGGCTCCTGTTTCTTCCACCATTTGCACTAATTCACTACAATCTGAGTGCAAGGTTGCTAAAAGCTTGTAAGCTCGGCGTGCTACTTCATCCTTCTTGGCATCCTTAACATAAAGATTACAAAAAGAAGCATTAAATTAGATAACTAAAGATTTCACATTACATAGCTCACACTACATAGCTAAATATTTTTTTAAAAATTTGTCTCCTATTTCGTAACAATTTTGAAATTAAAATCAAGTATCATAAAGGTGGCTCCACACATTCGGCATTCGCTGAGCGGCAAGCTACTGCTCGCCTGATATCCACCAGCAGATGTGTTTGGCGAATGTTCGCTCCCTTTTATGTGTCCAACAAACTGACACGTGGAGGGCAGAGTGAGTGCCGAATGTTCACCATTCGGCAAATAGCAAGTGACCCATCCACACTACTCGGGACTGGGCAAGCGGTCGCTCGCTGTTCTCCAAGTAGCGAATGTGTGGAGCCGCCTTAAGAAAGGTATATAGAAACTAGAATCTCATTCAGAGATGATCAAATTTTTACATTAAAATTTCAAACTACATCCATTCCCTGATGAAATTACATTTTTTCATGACCACAATACAAAAGACGTAAAACACTTTCCAAAAATAAAACAATGTAACAATATTCAGATGTTACTGATGCACATGAAAATGGATCTGAAACATTGGATTTATCAAAAACTTTAAGAGACAATAGAGAACTGATGAAATATATAAGCAACACAAATTGGCAAACATGAACCCAAGAGATACAGCCATATTTACACTAACAAAGGAAAGAAGCAACCAACAAGAATATCGGGAAATAACACAGATTCAGATAACAAACAACAGAGGAAAACAATGAAAGATGTAAACAATGTAAGAAACAAAAGCATCTACCACAAATACAAACTGATAACATAATGATTGGGAACAAGCAGTTCACAATAAATACGACAACAAACAGAACTACAAAAAAATTCAGAAAAAAGAAAAAAATAGAGCAAGGAGGGAAAGTTCTGGCCCCAAGTTGTATTAACGCTTGCACCTCTTTTATAGACCACAGGAGGGACAAGGTGCCAATGCACTTCAAAAATCAAAATAAAACGGAAACAACAGACATGGAATGCTTATGTGACACAACTGAAGGCCCAAAGGACAACTGGGAGTCAAGATAGAATCAAAACAAAAGTAAAAGGAAAGAAAAGAGAGAGATAAGAAAGAGAGTGAGAGAGAATAAGAGAGAGAGAAGAAATAATAAAGACAGCAACATGGAATGTTAGAGAAATAAATGATAAAGAAACTAGAACAGGAGTTCGAAGAAAGGACAATAAAAACCTCAATAATAACAGAAACAAGAAAGAAAAAGATATATGCTGACCCCCACTTCATATAATGAGGAGTTGAAGAGAGCCAATTCAGCAGTAACAATACTTACTAGCTGGACACATGTGAACGTTCGACAATAAAAAGGGCAACAAAAATTAAATTTGCCAGCCCAGTGGCCGAAATCACTAAAGCCGTAGTGATCTCACACCAAAGGGTTGCAGGTTTGAGTCCCGTCTTGGGCATGGTTTGTTCTTTTATCCCCTATCACCACCATATGGTTTCATCCTCGTAGATACCATAATGTTAAAGTCTAATAGTGGTTGCTAATGACCTAGAAGTTGATACGACCTTAAATAAAAAAAAGAAATTCAATTCAAAATTGTCTTCCAATATCTCTCTTGTCAGTTTTCTCAAAAATATTAGAGTCTTTTCTATATACAAATGGAAAATTTTCTTTGGAAAAAATGTGTTTACAGGCTCTGAACATGGATTCAGAAAACAGAAGTCCACAATCATTTTTTTCTTTTCTTAAAGATGTTGCTTTATCAATAGAACAACATGAAGCACTTACTGGAATATTTTTTGATCTTTCTAAATCTTTTCATGTCATTGATCATGACATTTTGCTTACAAAATTATCTTCATATGGACTTTGTGATATTGCCCTAGATTGGATATCATCATAACTTAAATGCTGATTGTGAAGAGTAGATTGATTGATTGGGGATTCCAGGCACGTCATCTACAGAGGTCATTAGTCCCGTAAGTGTAGTGCGTGTCCCCCCCCCTCGGGAGGTGGCAGTGATCTTTTTTCTCCACTGGATGGCGAGATCCGGCACCAACCTACTGTCAACTAGTGGACTTTCCCCTCAACCAGGTAACTCCCACCAACGGGGCACCGCCCCAGCAAGGACAAGCTCCAAGCTCCCAACTGGTCGCCCGGCATGTGTGGTAGTGTCTGTGTGTGTGTCTGTGTCTGTGTGTGTGTGTGTCTGTGTCTCTGTGTGTGTGTGTGTCTGTGGCTGTGTCTCTGTGTGTGTGTCTGTGTGTGTCTGTGTCTCTGTGTGTGTCTGTGTCTCTGTGTGTCTGTGTCTGTCTGTCTGTCTGTCTCTCTCTGTCTGTCTGTCTCTGTCTGTGTGTCTGTCTCTGTCTCTCTGTCTGTCTCTGTCTCTCTGTCTGTCTCTGTCTCTCTGTCTGTCTCTGTCTCTCTGTCTGTCTGTGTCTCTGTGTGTGTCTGTGTCTCTGTGTGTGTCTGTGTGTGTCTGTGTGTCTGTGTGTGTCTGTGTGTCTGTGTGTGTCTGTGTCTCTGTGTGTGTCTGTGTCTCTGTGTGTGTCTGTGTCTCTGTGTGTGTCTGTGTCTCTGTGTGTGTCTGTGTCTCTGTGTGTGTCTGTGTCTCTGTGTGTGTCTGTGTCTCTGTGTGTGTCTGTGTCTCTGTGTGTGTCTGTGTCTCTGTGTGTGTCTGTGTCTCTGTGTGTGTCTGTGTCTCTGTGTGTGTCTGTGTCTCTGTGTGTGTCTGTGTCTCTGTGTGTGTCTGTGTCTCTGTGTGTGTCTGTGTCTCTGTGTGTGTCTGTGTCTCTGTGTGTGTCTGTGTCTCTGTGTGTGTCTGTGTCTCTGTGTGTGTCTGTGTCTCTGTGTGTGTCTGTGTCTCTGTGTGTGTCTCTGTGTGTGTCTCTGTGTGTGTCTGTGTCTCTGTGTGTGTCTCTGTGTGTGTGTCTCTGTGTGTGTGTCTCTGTGTGTGTGTCTCTGTGTGTGTGTCTCTGTGTGTGTGTCTCTGTGTGTGTGTCTCTGTGTGTGTGTCTCTGTGTGTGTGTCTCTGTGTGTGTCTCTGTGTGTGTCTCTGTGTCTGTGTCTGTGTGTGTGTCTGTGTGTGTGTGTGTGTGTGTCTGTGTGTGTGTCTGTGTGTGTGTCTGTGTGTGTGTGTGTGTGTGTGTGTGTGTGTGTGTGTGTGTGTGTGTGTGTGTCTGTCTGTGTGTGTCTGTCTGTGTGTGTGTGCGTGTGTGCGTGCGTGTGCGCGCGTGTGTGCGTGCGTGTGCGTGCGTGCGCGTGCGTGCGCGTGTGCGTGTGTGTGTAATGGGTGAGGATTGGAGAAGGAAGAGGAAGGGAAGATCGCGCGCGCGATCCGTAGCCCGTTTTTTAGGGTATTGCTCTGGCATTCACCTGGTGTTGATCGGAGAAACCACAGAAAACTACCGATCAGAGCAGTTGGCCGCTAGAGTGAAGTAGGAATACCCTACTGGCACGAAATAACATTATTTACTCAGCTGTCCAATTCTTTGACAACTGAGCATGGGATCCCATAAGGTTTGATCTCAGACCCTATCCTCTTACTTTGAACATAAACAATATGCTCTAGTGCATTAGAAACAGAAGAACATATCTGATTACTGATGATGCAAATGTTCTTTGCACAACAGAAACAATAATTTCAAATGTTCAAATTGGTTTTGTAACAAATTAACAGTAAACTAAGGAAAAACAGGTTCAATGTGCTTTTGCATTTTAAACAAGTAATCACATTGCCATTGAAAATAAACAATATGCAATTAGCTGACATTATGGTAACAAAATTTCTGGGTCTCTCAATTCAGTCAAACCTCAAATAGAATATCCATATAAATAAAATGAACACTAAATTAAGTTCAATATGGTACACATTTATAATCCTTTGAAATTTAGTAAGCCTTCATGCAGCTTGTTGAATGCATTTGCAAATGTACATTACCACTTGGGATATGGCATAAAATTCTGAGGAAACACATCCTGTATTACTCAGACTTTTAGATTGCAAACAAAAAATGTACAGATAAAACAATGTTGTCTGAACTGCCACACTAATTACCACCCAATTTGCAACACAAGAGCAAGAAAGGAAGAGAATACTGTAGTATTTGTGTGCTGTACTTCCAATCCCAAGATGAATAATAAATATCATGAATTGATAAAAATTTTTGTAGAAACACTAGCCAAGTCCACAGTCTTGAAATGTCACAAGCCTCAAAGTGTCTTTGGCAAAGACACTTGGAGGGAAACTAGTTAACCTTTATGAAAAACTTACTGCTAACCACAAAAATGATGTGTTGAGTATTAAGAATGAGATTGGTAAAATCTCAGGAGTAATCCAAAGTTAACATCAGGGGCTGAAGCTTTCAAGTAGGACCATGGCGTCAACAGAGATGTATGCAACATAATGGAATCCAAGAATGCATTTACAGCAAAGAAGATAGAAACAATGGTGGAGAAAGTGAACTTTAAATTGAAAACCAACTCGGCAATTATTGTGCAGACTGATGTGTGACATAGCTGCAATAGGAATGTTATTCTTTATGGTGTACAGGAGACAGATTGCAAAGGTAAGGATTGATCCTGTAGTCACCTGAGAATCATGAAAAACTGATGAGAGTGGAGTCCCAGGCCAATCATGTAGTGAGATTAAGGAAAATTGATGAAGGTATAAGAACGGATCTCCTCAAATCACCACAGGCAAGGGAAATGTCAAAAAGTAGCAAGAAGCATAAAGGAAATAAACACTAAATTGAAGTACTCTAAAAACCTACTCAGAAGTACAAACAATGAATCCAGACAATAATTATTACAGAATTGTTACTGGACTCTTGATATTCCTGATTCACTAACATCTATTCCTAATTTTTCAATTTACCACAGGGCTACTTGAGGGCAGATGGAGTGGCGGAGTTATTATATATGTGAGGGATATGATAAGCAAGGCAAGAGTGACAGAGGTTCATGAACTCAATGATCCTAAGTCATAGCGTCAGGGTCATTAATTCTTCAGCTACAGAAGCAGAAGTAGAAGCAGAAGAAGAAGTAATTGAAAATTTTCAATTTCACCTAAATTGTATGGACAGAGAAGAGTGCAACAGCAAATACCAAAATTAAGAAATACTTCTTAGTTTCATTGATTCCAAACTTACCTAGATGATTTCTGAACCTATTCACTATAGAATAAATCAAACACCAGCTATGTCAGTCTTGGTGCTAACTGATGATGACAATGTTATTACCCCTCCTATTCCAAGAGCATAAATAAGCTTTAGTGAGCACTTGGTCTTTGTCACAGATCTTCATGCTGAGGTATACACTGTTGAAGAGAAACTATGAAAACTACTCAATGAAATGGGACTTCTTTAGAGTAGACAATAACAATTGAAGCAAGCTTGACTGAACAGTGCATGGGATGAGACAGAGTGTATTGTGATGTGACATAAAAACTTCTAAAATCACACTCACATAGAGCCAATCATAAGAGAAGTTGAGATAAAATCTGGACCATATAAAAATCCCTGGATAAATTAATATAATAATAAAATTAATAACCATTATTTAATAAAAAAATAAATAAATTATAAACAAATGCCATTCACATCATTCCTGCACATCTCTCTTCACTGAGCTTGGAACCTTACCATTGCTTTGCCTATTTATTAACAAATCTGTAGTTTTTGTCAAAACCGACGGACTTTGCGAGCGGGAATATATTTGCATGCAATACAAATATTTATAATTATAACACAAATCATAGGAATCATATTCATCAAATGTCAGTATCAACAGCTCACTATAAGAAATCCACATATAACACATGAACGTTACTTTACAACACACTGCCAGATGACATTAAATCAGTGGCGGCTCATGCTTAGGTTGCACGGTAACACAAACTCCAAATAACCAAAAAAGATCTTCTAATATCTTACGAATATACATTTTCCTTTTAATGACTTTCAATATTTAAGACATTGCAGCAATCGATGTACATGAAATCATATTGAAATCAAAGAGCCTCCAACTGGCCCTCTCTGGTGTCTGGCCCTTCGATTTAACATAAGGAACATGCTGCTTTTGGTGGTGCAACCAAATGAGTGGTGCTGTCGAGCTCTGCACGGCAACCAAGGGGGTCTCAGGGGATTACCAATATTCTATCTTCGTCTGACTTGCTGCAAGTAATTTTATGAAATTCACTTGTTACTGAAAGTACATAAGTTCAGTCAATTATTGATAGCATTTGATGCATCGTTTATGATGTTTAGAGAAGGTTTTTTTCATTTGATATTAGATTTATTGATTCAAAATGTACACTTGATGAATTCTTTGTGTAAAGTAGGAAGAAGTCCCTTTCTGCCTCTCATGGTAGATGCACATTTCTGCCCGCAGTTAGAGAGTGGAGAGTGCTGGTAGGTGGAAAGCGTTGGTTGGAATACGACATGTGTATGGCAGGATCTTTATTACAAAATGTACTCGGGTAGTAAATTTTCTAAATAAAATAATTTTATTTGAGTGAAACGTGTCGAAGCTTGTTGCAATGTGCTGGAGTTGAACTTAAGTGCCCAGTGGAAATCAAAGTGAGAACTATGTGCGTGGAAGGTGTATATATCTAACACGGACACTACACACAAAATTATGTAAGTAAGGTTTCAATACAGACTCTTATTTGCTGTAGTTTAATTAAAACTACTGCAAATACGAGTCTTTATTGAAACATTACTTACAAGTAAGCACTTCAAGTAAAATAATTAAATTTACTTGAAGTGCTTACATTTTTATTATATATTCGTATTTTGAATTTTGGAAATTACATTTCCATTATTGATGGAGGTGCAACCTGCAGTCTGTTGGGGCACCAGCCACCACTGCATTAAACAATTAAAAATCGATACACACTTTTAAGTACAAACTAATTTTTTCCTGCTGCACTACTCTTTCTCTACAAATAGAGACAGCACTGACCATCCAAAAAGGAAGTATTTATTTTAACAATGATCTTCAATGCATTAGTTAACATTTGTACTGTATAGTTTTAAAAAGAACTCCACCTGTGGTGTCTGCTAGGTGGATTAAGATTAACAGTGTCAATCCCAAGCCCAGATAAAGAGGGTTCCTGAGTGAGGTTAGCAGCCAGCTCAGGGTAAAAAAATGACACCGCTCAGAGCTCGAAGAATTTGCTCAGATCAATGCTACATGTATGACAACTCTGTCAAGGAAAAGGACCACGAATTGGAAAAGGAAGAACATAACACAGACTAGAATTGGAACATAAGATCGTGGAATACAAGCGAATATGAAATACTAATGGAACTTGGGAGGAACAAAATTGACATATGTTGCCTCACAGAAACTAAGAAAAAGGGACAACAAATTACACTAAAGGGTTACAACACACACTTATATACAGCAGACCTCCAAAACATCGTAGAACAAAGGAGGGTGTAGCAATTATAATGCATAACAAATATGTAACGTAAACATATCTACATCTCTGAAAGAATTGTATCTGCAAAATTGGCAAATAAATCTAAACCAATCAACATTATATTCATATATGCACCACAAAATAATAAACCATCTCATGAAAAACAAAAATAAACATCCACAAAACAATCAGCCGAATCGATCCTAAGGAACCGGTAGTAATAGTGGGTGATCTGAATGTGAGAGTAGAAAATCACATCACCCCGGGAATTAAAAACAGGTTCAATGAACATGATCTCAATTAAAATGGAGAAACTCTTATAGATTTCTGCATTGAAAATGAAATAAGAATAAATAATACTCTCTTTGATCATAAAGAACAGCATAAAACCACATGGACATACACAAGGGGACACAAATTCTCCATCGATTTTATCCTTACTAATCGGGAAATTCACTCAACCAAGATACTAGATGTACGGAGCATATCAGGAGAGGACACTGGCAGTGATCATAACCTGGTATTAATAAAACTATGAATGTTCATTAAGAAAAAAAATATTGCATAAGAGGAACAGGAACATATACAAAAGATAAACATAGAAACACCAAGTGCTGGATTCACCAATATCTATATAAAAACAGAGAGGATGACAAAATATCTCAAAATTCAGTCCTCGATAAAGACAACACAGAAATGTCTTGGCATAAAATAAGAACAAATATTATTGAAGCTGCTAATGAAGCCACAGAAATAATAAAAACAAATGCAAAAAAGAAAGAAAACAAAAAACGCCTTGGTTTACAAAAGAAGCGAAGGACATAGCACAAAAGGAACGAGCGGCATATATAAAATTCGAACAGAATAAAACACTAGAAACACATAAAGAATATAAATATATCACGAACAAAGTTAATGCAAGGATTAGAGAAATAAAGAAAGATTACTGGATCTCCTTCATCTTGCGACTTCAACATGATTTCTGTGGGTGACAAAAAGATGTCTCGAGATTTATTAGAGGCCAGAGAACAGAAATTAACTCATTAGCACATATAAAGTAGCTGATGAAACATGGATAAAATACTTTGGAGAAGTACTCCATGATGACACCCCAGAGATAATACTTCTTTGAAGATTTTACATCAAAGGAATAGTGCGTAGAATGTGAAGAAATACCAAAATACTTGGAACACTAAGAAATCAGAAGTCACCAGGAGAAGAAGGAATATACAGTGGAATCTCGTTACCATTATCCTGGTCACCACATTTTCCTGCTTACTACGCTCATATTTTCAATTCTCAGTCCCAATTCCATTAAATTCCTCGTTTACACATTCAGCATTCCCACTTAGCACATTCAAAATTTGTGGGTAACTTGCTTCATGAGACGCATGTGTTTTCCAGCACCATCTTCAATGTGTGTTGTTTTCAGGTACTTTTGGGTACCACTTTCACTTTCAGTCAGACTTGTCTGATTCAAGAGCGGGTAAAACGTGTTTCGCTGTACCCTCTGCACCATCTTCACTGTGTGATACCACATGTTACCAGTAGTTTCCGTGTTACGCATTTCTTTGATGTGGTACCATGATGCATTACTTTGAGTGCTTTTTTTAATTTATAATTTAATTTAATTTCATGTTATTTATGGGTAAATTAGTTCACCCCATGGATATTTGCTTGTTAATTACGTATACATTAGTTTTCCGCATTATGGTGGTTTTGTACACGGAAATGTGGAAAATAAGCATAATTTGAGTGTTTTTCCTGCTTACAATGTTCAAAATTTTCAGTCCCTTAAAAAACATACGAGATTCCACTGTATAATGAGCTTATTGAAAATGGAGGAAGAACCTTCTAAAGAGAGAATACTTAACTTATTGATACAATTTCAAATACAGCAACAATACCAAAGGAATGGAAACAAGCATTCTTATCCTTCTATTTAAGAAAGGAGACCAACACAATCCAGATAATTACAGAGGGATACACCTCCTCAGCAGCTCATTGAAAATCCTCACAAAATATACACCAAACACTCTCGTGAATATGATAGAAGGGGAAGAACAACAGCAGGGTTTTAGACACGGTAGATCATACACGGACACAATTTTTATCATTTGACAAATCATGGAAAAAGTTCAAGAATTTAACAAAACAGCTTCCGTGCCTGAGCAAAGCATTTGACAATATAAAACTAATTGAAGTCACAGAATACTACAACAAGAAAAGGTGACCTCTAACCTCTTAAGTATATATACAGAAAACAAAGTCAACATTACAACCAGGTGAAAATATTACCTGCTATACCTGCATCGAAAGGAATAAGACAAGATGATTCATTAAGCCCATTGTTATTTAATGTAATAATGAATAGTATTATAAAACAACTAAAAACAAAAAAGGATATAGTATGGGAAAATACAATATAAATATCATATGTTACACAGACAACACATTGTTAACAGCAGAAAATGCTGATGACTTATAACAATTGTTGTATGAATTCAATAAAATTTGTAAGAATTTTCATTTTAAATATCTACTCAGAAGACGAAAGCTATAACTATTGCTAAGAATCCGATTAGGTGTAAATTGGTAGTGGATAACCAAAATAAGAGAACAAGTTCTAGAAATGAAGTATTTGGGAATAACTTTAACAAGCTCACAGCAAACAGAGAAAGAAATCAAAGAGCAAATATTAAAGGGCAATAGGATTGCTGGCTGTCTCAACCACTCAATATGGTATAATTCAGCTGCGGATTTGTGCCTGTTTGCAGATTTTTATCCTTCAATTAAAAATACAGTATTTTAGGTTACTTATTCATTTTGAGGCATTAGTAGTAATATATTTTAATACACCTAATGTTTCAAAATGAATAAGTAACCTGAAATACTGTTTTTAATTGAAGGATAAAAATCAGCAAATAGGCAAAAATCTGCAGTTTAGGTATAATAAACATCTAAAACAGAACTCGAAGGTTAGAATATATCAATCAATAATTAGACTAATACTAACATAGGCAGGAGAAACAAGAAGCAAAACAAAATGTACCCAACACAACTTGAGGCCATTGAAATGAAAGTTCTCAGAAAAATTACACATCATACTCTACTGGATAAGGAAAGAAACAGAAACATCAGGGAAGTATGCAAAATAAAGTCCATTACAGAATGGGTAGCAGACTAAAGAAAGGAAAGCAACAATCGTTTTGAGAGAATGAAGGAGAAAGAATCATGGGGATTGCTGAAGATGAAACGCCGAGGAGAAGAAGAGAAATTGGCAGACCAAGGAGAAGACGGAAATTCATTATAATTCTTGGAAAGAAAGTCTTAGACTTTTTAAGAAGATGAAGTTTTAAAAAGCTTAAATATATCTATAACAAATGATGTACTTCTACTTCTGGGTCAATTACCCCCATCTTGATCAGGTTTATTGTCCAGTTTCCCAGATTAATTGAGTAAAAGCTGAGATGATCCTTTGTTTTGCTTCTCAACCAAAAATGTAGCTTCATTAAACATTTTTTATTTAGCACTCCTTTTGCTAAGAGTTGAGCTGGAGATGTGGGTTGCCATTTTGATACTAATACTAAAAACAAATGTATTGTTGTTTATTGATGCACATAGGATTTCTATAACTGTGGAGTGAAAATATCTAGTTTTGTCGTACTTTTATTCATTACTCAGCTATACATAATAACACAGTGCAGGAAGAGACTCTCCCCCCACATAAGTAGCAGTAATTTTTCTTGTTCTTTGATGAAAAATAAATCAAATGACATCTAATGTAAAACATTTAAAAATCCATCTAATAGAAGAACCAAATATTAAAGAAATGTAACAATGCAGAGAAAACAACAAAACCCTGGACTATTAACATATGCGCTGTTGTAACATCACTATTTGGTACAAGTGTGTTTAATTTCAAAGAACAAAACAGAACGGGATATTCTAGAGAAATTTTTTGGATTATCAGAGCTTTACAAGAGAGAGAAAAAAGAAGAAAAAACAAAGGAAAGTAAAAAATTATTTCTCAGCATTTAGTAAGATCTTTATAAACAAATTTCATGGGGAGAGAAAAAATTCTCAGTTATGGTCAACAAAAATGCCACATTATAAGAAATTTCAAAATTTGTCAGAAATGCATTTAAGTACGTAAAAGGAAAATTCATAATGATCTAGGGCTGTTAATAGTGGCAATTGAGATATTACCTCCCACCAGCTTGAAAACGCATGGCCTACTTATTTCTTAACACAATCTCTGAAAAAGTATTATTGTAAACCTTACATTGGCATTATTGAAAAAACATTTAATTTTATCACTTTCTTTCAAGGCACCAATTGAAGTGTGGATATCAACAATATTTAATTGCATGTTATGAACTATTTTCTGGCACAAAATTTCAATATCATATGAAGTCCTATCGTCAGAGACTTACCCTAAAAATACGTTCATCTGCATCAGTGAAAGAGCGATCTAATCTTCCAGTTAAATTATTGATTTCTTTCTGCAACTCTCTGGTATCATTTATAACTTTATCTATTTCTTCCTTTTGCTTCCGAATATTTCCAATAATTTCCATTATTCGACGAGTATACGCAGATCTGAAATAAAACCAAAAGCATTAAGCAAGATGCGATGAATTACTTATGAAAAAATACAAAAACATTTTTGATTTTATAAAAATATAGTAACAATACAGGGGTTCCGGAAGGAAACAAAGATTTTGGGAGGCCACAGAATCGGTCATCATAAGCAAAAGAGTTTATGTGAAAACAAGGTCCAATTCTGAAAGATCACCAAGATAAGAGATAGTTGACTGTAAAATGTCTATAGATTTGTCACTGAATGTTGCCTTTTCCTCCCCCTCCTCTGCACCAATTTATGAAGTATATTATTCCATGAAATGTCAAGTTAGTAATTATGAACATTGGTACTTCACTGGAATAGTGTTGCACAAACTGCTGCCCTACTTCAAAATTAGAGAATATACTGAAATGTTTTTACATAGGGACCTTTGTGTTGGTAGTGCCACTACTGCTAGTGAAAAATACACTTGGCAGTTTCCTCTGCACATAATTCCAATTAACAGAGCATTTACAATTATGTTAAGGACATTTCATGAATGTGGTAGGCTACCTAAGGGCTTGTCCTTTCATCTCAGCAGCACATCAACATATGGAGAACAGTATTAACACACGCAAGTAGTACTCAGACTGTCTGGTCACAGCAGTGTTTCATGAAAATGCATTTGGCAAAGATTTCATGAAGACAGCTTGTAGCCCTCGAAGTGGGGTTAAATCTACACCCAAGGACAAAGCCAAATGTCTAGAATATTTTCGCAGGTTACATTTTTAATAACAATTTTTTCAAAGAATTGCACCCCGAGCAAGATTGGAAGCCAGGTCTCCTGGTTTATGCCCAGAAGTAACTTACCCTGTTTTATGCCATTACGCCCAGAGCAACTGGGTGTAAATTAGGAGACCTGGATTTGAATTCTGGTCATGATGACAATTCTTTGAATAAATTTAATTATTAAAATACATTTGTTACTCAGTAATGTCACAACTTTGTATTCTTTACGTCTGCGGAACATACTTCCGAGCATAAACGCATCCAAAAAGGTGACAAAGTGATGACAATTATATAATTAACTATCAATTGTTTCCATTCATACTGCACACATACTTTCATCCGGGATCATCAACATGCACTCCAACAAACAACACAGCAGGTACTTACATAAAGTTAAAAGTACACTGATGTGAACAAAATTTTTGTCTGTCAAGGAAATTTTCAAGGATGTTTGTAATATGTAAACTGTAGCAGTATTAATTTGAAAAATTAATACTGATGTTACAATGACTTCTATCTTAAACACCTTCAGAAAAAGACCATGTTTAAAAAACTTTTTTTGCATAATACATGTACAATGACATTGCAAAATATTGATGTTTCCTCCTGGGATACCCTGCATATCACAGGAGGATAAGAAGGAGCACATGAGTTGACAAGTGGTGGACATGTAGGATGAGATGTTAATTTGATGCGTGGAGAGACGTCTGGTATGGTGGAGAAAGAAGAGAAGAGCTGAGGAGACGGAGTGAGGTAAGGCGAAATGGAGAGCAGTGGCATGCAATGGAGAGAGGTAAGATATGATGCAGTGGTGTGATCAAGATATTAGGCATGAACAAGAGGAGAGGCAAGAGAGAGAGAGGAGAGGCAAGAGAGAGAGGAGAGGCGAGAGAGAGAGAGGAGAGGCGAGAGAGAGAGAGGAGAGGCAAGAGAGAGAGGAGAGGCGAGGCGAGAGAGAGAGAGGAGAGAGAGGAGAGGCGAGAGAGAGAGGAGAGGTGAGAGAGAGAAAGGAGAGGTGAGAGAGAGGAGAGGTGGGAGAGAGGGAGGTGAGAGAGAGGAGAGGTGGGAGAGAGGGAGGTGAGAGAGAGGAGAGGTGGGAGAGAGGGAGGTGAGAGAGAGGGAGAGGTGAAGTGTGGTCACATGAGTTAATGTCAGAAGGGGAGGAACACTGATGTGTGTTGAAGAGATGAGGTGAGGTGAGATGAGATGATATGAGCTGGATGTAATGACGTCAGATGAAGTGACTCAGGTGTGAAGTGAGGCAATGTGAGGCAATATGAGGAGGTGAGGTATGGTGTGGTGTGCTGAAGAAACATAATGAGAGAGTACCTTAAACAGAAAAGTGTTAGAGACGAGACATTAACAATAGTATATCATCAGCAAACTGCTGCCTCCTCCTCAGCGGTCTCATCTTTCTAGTGGCCCCTTGGTGCTTTTGAAACTTAAACTCATAAAGTAGCTAGTAATGGAAGTGTGAATTGAATATCAGCAGTTTAAAATGAGTATGTTTGGCTAAGGGAAGTAAAACCTTAAAAGAAAACATGGTGAGGGAGGGGCATGGGAGGAAACCAATTTCCAAAAGTGATGTCACTAGATTACTGGATAACAAATCTACCCTTCAGCGGGGCAGGGTGTGAGTGTTTGGCCAGTACTCTACCCCTTGGAAATAAAGTAGGAGCTAAAATGCCTAATATAGGAATAAAGCCTGATTGGCAGTTTACATGATAACATTGTAAACAGAAAGGAACAATGCAATTTGGAATCTGAGAAACAGAAGAGATTAACACTAAATGTTAATCCAATTTATTGGCATGAACTACAACTGGGCGATACCCAGCAAGAATGATAAACAAAGCATGCATCAATAATTCAGAATTCAGACAAAATAAGTATCAACACAACTTAATAATTTTATAATTACAGAACATTATGTATTTTGTTTCAGGTCTAGATTACTGAAAATAATAAAGATGGTGTTTTCATTGAACACTACATGAAGTATTATTCTCTGTAATTAAAAATTTTAAAAGTTTACAATAATGGTTTCATTCTTTCCCACTATTATGAGCCATTTTAATTTTTTTGTTTTATGATGAAGACATCTACAGGTTCTTTTATTGGTTCATTTACAAAACACACACACACACACAATTTAATAATCTGGATAGGATCCTGTCCCAATTATTCTAAATGAGTGATATTTTACAATTAAGAAATTAATTTTGAATTTATGAAAAACTTTGTAAAATTTGTGGGAACAAATCTGATTTAAGTAAAGAAAAAAGAGAGACTTTTCGTTCTTTAATCATGCTGATTTTGACTTTTTTTTGTAGTCTTGAATTAATACATGTGTTGATACAACTTCAAAGTTTAAGATAACTCATCTGTAATGTACACTCTGATTTCTGGAACTGCCAAGCAATCCAATAAGGAAGGCAAAAGGAAAAAAACACAAAGAAATGGAGATCAAGAAAGGAGAAATAATAATATAAATGCTTTTAAAGGACTTGAGATTCATCTGTACATTTAAACATTAGAAATCAAATCATAAGAGAAAAAATGAGAACAATGCATAGCGTGTTAGATACATTATTGTTTGTATGTATTTTTTGAGAGGAAGCAAAATTGATTTTGAAGGGAAAACAGTCTTTAAACTAGTACTGATAATTTATTTCAATTCTAAAAATGAACAATAAAGGATATATTGTTTACCAATTTTTCTTGGCTTTTATGTTAAAAATATGCAGCAGTATAATTGTGAGTATCACCTGAGACTGAGAAGTTTATGTCAATTAATAAATTATCTATGTGACAATGCATCCACAATTCAATATTTCATATACCAAAAATGCATAGCACATCTCTAACAAAAATGTAGTAATTCATACCTTTTGGTATCCTTAGATATTGATTCATATTCTGCAACTAACTGAGAATGCAACTGTTCTTTACATCTTATTTCATCACTTAATTCTCGCGCTTTTTTCTTTCAAGGCACGTACAGCATCAGCTTGTTTCTGACTTTCTGACTGAAACATGAAATAAAATTCTAATACATCTGTAACACAATAACAACACCTTCTGCAATGTTAGAACTACCTATTAACCAATGCATACCATCACTATGTATAGAGAACAACTGGACCATATCAATACACTAACAACACAAAAAATTATTTAAATAAAATCCAAATCAGATTAAGTTAAATATCTAATTGGGGTACAACATTCAACATGGATGTAGTGTGTTAGCTTCAGTCACAAGGAAGTAGGTTTTCTCTTGGCCCAAGATAATGGATACTTTAATGAAAATTCCTAGCAAAACTACATCCTAAGATGCAGTGTAATAATGAGCCCAGTACCTTTGCCTGATTACAAGGACCATACAGATCTAAATAAATTTCTAGAAGGAAAAGAAATGCTTAATCATCAACATTTTTGTTTAACACATTATAGATGGAGAAAAACTGCAAATAAATTGAACCTAATATCTGGCCCACACAATACAAATGTTGCTAAAATTTACATCACTTTGGATGGTTGTGAAAGTTGCTTGAGTTCCTGTAGTATATCCCACAGATACGAATTGTATGTAAACTCAAATATTTTTGTTAGATGCTGGTACCAGTAAGGGAAGGTCAACAAGATAAACTGAAGCCATGCTCAAGTGCAATCCTATCTTCTGAAAAATTTCCAATAAAAGATTTAAGGTTGAAGGAGATATGGAGTCAGCAGTGAAGCTGTCAGATAACTAGCATATTCAGTTGAAAGATTTTCCTAGGTGCAGAAAAAAGTATTTTATTTACTAATCATTTTCATTTCACATCTTTCTGGGCATTGAGATCTTTTAAAGAGCATACTCACAATTAGCAAAATGTTAATTGCAAACTATATCCTGTTGAACATAATTAGAATGTTGATTTTAATCACAAAGCAAGATAATTTTTTAAAAAATTGCAACAAATACCACCACATTAATGGCTAAATGTACATCAATATTTGAACATTCTGAAATAAAGTCACCTAAAAAATAAGATAATCTACCACATTATAACAACATGTTTCACAGAAATGAATTAGAAATGTGTAAAAACGACAGAAATTGGTCATGTTTTTATTAGCTTTAATGGAAACTTCACAATGTATTCTTGTGTCCTCTGAGAAGTCGCAATTTTTTAGACATGTTGTTAAAATGTTGCCACGATTATGACTATAGGGGAGAAGAAATCAATGTACATATTGTAGCGGTACGCTATTTTTAATACTTTTTAAATTTCACAAATAACTGTCGATGTGAACCGTCCACCTCCCGCCGCCGCCAGCCGGGTCGGCGCGCCCCCTCCGCTAATGGAAGGGATGACAGCACGCGCTCCTCTAAAGTTTATGGCCATCGTCCGCGAGTCGACCCTCATCCCGTCACGCACCCGGGCGCCGAAGAAGAGATTAGAGACGTGTGCTGATCCCGCCGTTCCGGGTATCATGCGCACTAAGTACCCAGACCGTCCTTCGCAGTTTTCTCCAGGGGTCCCAACGGACATTCCGCGTACCCTTTACTGACCTACTTCCGAAGTCAGACGGAGAGCGTTTTCCAGACAGAGATAGGGCTACGGAAAATTCCTAGAATCACCGGACCTGATTGGCCGAGGACAAAATTACGGCGTAGTAGCACTTAGCCAATCAGGGGCAAAATTCCGTGGGGTGGGAGCGATTTTGGGGCACTTTTGAATTTTCGGGGTGGCGGAACGAGGAGACCTCCAGGCTAGCGGCGTAGGGGAGAGCATCACTTCTTCTTGTTCGATTGAGCTGGGGGGGGCGAGCGCCGCGGAGCGAGTAACAGCTCCGGCGCCGCGTTCGAGGGCTACGTGTACTCGACTTGTCTTGGGTGGCGAGCGCCGCGGAGTAAGCGATAGCTCCGGCGCCGCGTTCGAGGGAGAATTATTATTTTGGGACTTAGTTCGTGGACACTGAGCTCTGCCGTGGGCAGTGACCGGTGACTAGTTTTCTCCGAGATTCGTGATCGTGATAACTCCAGAGAACTTTCCGTGAGAACTGCTAATTTGTGTGAACGGAATTCGCGATCATTCACGATCCGGGCCAGCTGACCGTCGCCGCCGCCGCCGTCACCGCCGCAGCCGCTGTCGCCGCCGCCCGCTCCTTTGGTAGCTACTGTGGGAGGACGTTTCTCGGCCTGGCAGGGCCATCTCAGCCGCCGACCCAGACGGAGAGAAGCCGTGACCCCCGCCGCCGACGCCGAGGGCCGCCTACACGCCGCCCCATTCAGGCATAAACTTCGGTCAACGACCGCCAAAGAACTATTGTGCATTGCTGTGCCGCGCTTAGGCACTTGTTTCCTCATTATTGTCAGCCAGAAGGCGAATGGCCTAGAGTTTGTTGGGGCCTGTAAAGGAATTTGATTGTAATTCTCGTTCTTTCTCTTTTTTTTTTTTTAGATTTAAGTTTTATCTCATTTTTTTTTTGTTTCTAACTGAGCTCATCAGGTAGGGCCTTTCTTAACTCTTTGAATCACTGTAACTTCCCCGGCCTATTATTAGGCGGGAATAAACCTTTTTATTTGCTTTACCAACCACTGAATTGTTTCCGTAGTTAGCAAACGCCTTACGACTCCTTCCATCCGAGTTAGATTCTAAGCAGGTGACAAAGTTGGCCGACTGAGCTAGGCCCGGGCCGCCCTCGTTGACTTCGGCGCACACCCACGCCGCCGGAGCTCGACGCTGTGGTTGACAATCGACGCCACCGTGTGGCTCGATAACGAACCTTGGGTGTGACAATATAGATGGCAACTAGTAATCTTTTAACATATTGTTGTAAAAAGTTAATACATGACAACACGATAAGATTCTCCTTCCGTTTACCTACATCAGTTGTTTCTTTCAAAATCACATTTGACTCCTCATACACTGACTAATAAGGTCTCCAGATCTTAATACTCAAATTTGAAATGTTGTGAGAATAAAAAAAAAACAATTAAAAGTTGCAAGCAGTAACCAACATACAATACGTCCATGCATTAATGCACGGACTTATTGTATTTTGCACGATTTTATGTTATTTTATGCATCCTACATGAGCAGGGGGGGGGGTGTTAAACATTAACAGATTTAGATCTTGCGATGAAAAATTCATTTACAAATTGAGTGTACTTTCAGCAATTCTGAGTCATTTTTGAGAAAATTTCGAAAATGTCTTTGAGAGCTTCGGAAAAGTACCCCAAAAAGAATATTTCATTTTGGATGAAGTCCTGTATACAAGTAGGTTGCTAGTGTTGTACACAGGCACACAAGACATGGATTCTGACTACACTATCTGTACAAGAAAGTAACTCGCTGAAGCATGATATTTCCAATTTTTTGATATCAGGGACCCACAAATTTGTTTTTTCTGTTTAATAATCTGGACTTTTTCTTGCAGCAATACATAACTTCCTTTTACATGAGCCTGTGGGCAGGAGAAAGTATAAAAATCAGTCAGAGGTTCTTTGCGAGCATGGTAACATTCACAAACTAATAATTTTAATAATTTATTATTTGAAGTAAACAATTTTCCTTTAGGATTTTCCTTCAGGGGACCCTATAAGATGTAATAAAATAATAACCTACTAAGATACAAAAAGGCTATGATAGAAGTTGTAGTTTGACTTAGTGAAGAATGTCCAAAAGTTTGAAGTCATCATCTAATAGTTTACAAAATAACGTTCCTTATATACCAAAAATCAAACTTACAGGAATCGGGCTTCAAAGTTTGCCATGAATTTTCATTATACTCCAGGTCCATATGATGGATTTTCAGAATCATTCGACATTATTCTTTTAGTTTCTTTTCTACTGATGGCATGATGTGTCTGGCTTGTTTCTCCATTTCACTCCCCTAGTTTTCTTATTTCTCTCATTTTAAAGTAAAAAATGGAAATAATTCCACATTGGCAACCGAGCACAGAAAGGGTGACATGCAGCATATTATTTAATTTAAAGCTACTTAGAAATAATGTACATATAAAATGAATACATCTTTGAAAAGGGGAAATATTAAAAATAAATAATTCACTAAAAAGTGAAAATCAAAATATTTTTTAATTTTTCGCCTCCTGGGTCCCCTTGAATGTTCATAAAAAATGTGTTCATTGATACATGAGGTTATATTCAATGGTATAAGACCACTATGTACATCTGAATACTTTTCAGTGTTTTTTTTTCTTTCTTTCTTTCTTGCAAACCTGTAAAATGTGTTTTATGTCACGTATATAAATGAAATGGTCCAATACTGATTATACTTCTTTATATAATTACATGTTTTGAAAACATGGGAAAAGAAAAGATTCCTATGCACAATGAATTTAAAATGTTACAAGGTCCAACAGTTTCCCTTTACATACCAGGTATTGTACAAAACTTAAGAAAAATTGTTTAAGAAATGGATATTTTAAAAACATTATCTGAATTCAGTTTTCAACATGTGTAAAATGATGTAAGACTGTTCACAAATTCCTGCAGCTCTTATTTACCTTCTATCCCTTACTTTTACCTTCCATCATCACTAAGACACAAACATCTAATTGTAGATGGCTCATTAAATTTGAGATTCTTTTATTTTCTTTTGACTAATATTTGACAAAATTATTCCCGAAGTAACATAAATAACAAACAATTAAATTCTATCACAAATACTAATGTATGTATGATTTAAAATTGAAGACTTTTTGAACATAAATAGATGTTTCATCATCCTCTCACGTGGATATTAATAACCTTATAGATATACAATTACTTATATTCCAGTCTTCCAACTTCTTGTGTTTATAAACATTTCTTTCTAACAGTAATTTCAAGCAGACTAAACAAATAAGAAAAATGGATGTATGTATTTTGCTTATAGATTACACACTCATTTCCTTATTCACTGAAATGCAACCCTGTAGTTAGTTGAAGATTAGAGGTCATAGAGCTATTTTTTCTTACTGAAAAGGAATAATTCTTGCAAAAGTTTAGAAATCATCAACAAAAATAGCACAGTGAGGCATCATATTTCCATACATTGTAAACATGTTATCTAACAAATTCTTTACCAGTAGGAGAAAAAATTCAAGGACAAAAGATAATGATAACACTTGCACAAGACTCGTGATCACCCATATATAATGGCTATTCCAAAATCAGCCTCTGACTAGTTATAAGAGATAAGTCAAACATAGCAAATATACTACACACAAAACTTACATAACAGCACCTACATTGGCATCACCGAAACTCTGGCACTTGTATTGTGGTAAAAGCTTTTGTAATCTCTCATCAAAGAGCGATGCTGCCAAGGTACATTCTGTAACAATTCAAAGCCCACTAGTTCTCAAAATGAGAGGATATTTATCAGGGACACCTGAAATTGTGAAATGACACTTGTCACACACAATTAGGTTTACATCCCAAATGATTCATTAGGGTAATGCACCACTCTCATTCCAGTTCATTAAAAATGACCTTAAATGTTCTGAACTTACCATCAGAACTGTTTTGCTGTATCTCTTGTTATACACACATTTTGTATTTTTCAAGCAAATATCCTTATTATGAAAATCAAGTCTGACTGAAGACATAGCAGTTGGACATTAAGTTCATGTTCAATAGACTGCTACCTGTTTACAAATAAATAAAACTAACAGGCTGAAGGGCAAGATAGTAAAAAATTTCGTCCCAGTCACTTTCCTATAACAACTAATTAATTATTCTTCCACATCATCTGAAGCTGATTTTGGAATAGCTGATGTGTGCAACTGTAACTAGAGTGTGAAATAAAAAGACATGCAATATTTATATCGGTGACTTTCTGATACTCCCTGAGGGTTTGCCATTAAAACTATGAAGGAAAAATGAATCATGAAGTGGAAGCAGATTATGACGCTTATTTCACCAGGCAAGTTTTAATCCATTATATTACATTTTTCATATTTTTCTTGAAAAAAATATACTCACAGCTTTGTTGGAATTTCGCTCTTTAGCTCCTCTGTATTGCTCCAAAAGAGGGGCTCTATGTTTCTCCCCACTGTGCTGCCAAACTAACTAGTTTTTGTGCACTTGACTCTACCATAGATTGTAATTTACTAAGATTAGCTTCAGCATCAGGTAATAAATCATATGTTCGTTTTTTCACAGCATACCGTTCTTCCAATTCCTTTAAAGCCTTCTCTTCTCCAGGCAGATCTTCATTAAGCTGAAATCAATGAATGAACAACAGTCAGAAGTATGATATTAGATAAACATCTTTTTAAATCAAAATAGGCAAGGGTACAAATTAAGAAATTTTCCATCAAGAATTCTAATTCTCTAAATATGTTCAGGCACTTCTATGGCTATTTGAATATGGTAGCTTTCCTGGCAGATTACAACACACAATATACCTGACAAGTCACCATAAAATTCACCAGAAGCAACCATATTTGATTATCTTTTAAACATGATTTGAGAACTTTTGTAATAAAACCAATATATTTACAAGATATATATATATATAATATATATATATATATATATATATATATATATATATATATATATAGAGAGAGAGAGAGAGAGAGAGAGAGAGAGAGAGACACACAAATAAAATAACACAAACGATATGGCCTATACAAAATGGTAAAAATGTAAATCATTTACATAAATCTTCTTGGATGAGAAAACTTGCCTATTCTACAAGTAACAAAAATACCACAACACATTAAATTTCCTTCAATTACACAATTACAACATACAATTAAATAATTGTCATAATGTTATAATATAAATCAATCTACAATGAATATACAAGAATTAAAGTACACACTTTTCATAATGCTGTTATTCAACAATTGCAGGTAATTTTTTTCAATTTAACAAATATTTTACTTTACTAAAGACTTATTGAACTATGCTTACTTTTACAAAGGCAAGAAGAAATGGTTGTCAACAACAAATTCATCTTCTATGAGCATAGAAGTACTTCTCACAAAGACACATGTGACTATCAAATGTTTAATATCACAAATGCCTTTTATGCAATAACCCAAAAATTTCTTTTAAAGAGTTCTTACTAGATTTTACAATAAATGAAAATTTTCTATCCACAACCTGAATTTTTACACGGATTCCACACAATTAAAAGCAAAGTTTAAAATAGAATAAGCATTATGCAAAATCATTAAAACCCGTATATACACCATTCCTAAAATCCTAAAAATGTTGATAAAAACTTGAATTTTTCTTTTCTGATAAAATATGAAAGTGTTACTTTCTGCTGATATGAATAAATGTTTACTTCGGTTAACTGAATTTAGCACTTTGTTGGCTTTGGGTGGAAAGATTAATAGGTGAAACAATAAATACATTAACATTTTTAAGGATAACAGGAAAGAAACCACCAATAGGCAACTCCAGTTGAGCCCTATATGTTTGCTGACATATTAATTGTTGTTGAAGAGTTCACTCCCTTTTAAAAAAGTTTTGTCCTTCAGACTATGAAATGCGCTTCAAGTATTGTTTGATGGATTTTATTCTTATATTAAAAAGACACTACTGCATGAAACACCTTCAAACACACTTAGCTACATAGTTCTCTCAATCAGAAGTTCCTCCTTACATCAGCAAGTGGTTAGGCATAAAAAGTTAGGAACACGGTAAATTTTGTGAAGCTGTAGTACACATATAGCTCATTCAAGTGTTTCAGCAAGATTTCCTAGCAGAATTGGTCAAGTTGTATTAACGTTCCTGAATCTATAAAATCCTGTAGCACACACTCCTTCTCTGTCAAATCAGCATAATCTTGCTTGAATGGCACTCACGCCAAACCCCCAAGGATTTCTAAAGATGGAATATGAAGTTTCATCTATAGTTGTCCAATATTCACATCTAATACAGCATAAGACTAGAAAGCACAAGTAAAAGTAACTGAAGAAAAGCAACCTTCGTAAACAATAGAAAAGTTCAGGTGTACAAAATTATAACTCTCAAAATTTTAGTTCTTGTGATGCTATAAATTTGAGTCCTGCCATCTGTTGTCCATGCAGTGAGATACTGAAGAGGTTCAATTGATGGCTCCTATGTGGCCTCTGGTTGTAACCTTTTATACAACCCATTTAAATCAAAATATTCTCTTGCTTTTATCTCAAAAGCTTTTCTGTGCAAGTTATCATGTTCTATACCCAAACACATCAACTGATGACATTCTTTCAACTAGGAATCACTGTCAAAAATACACTCACAAGACAAACTTTAGAGATGTTTCAGCCAAGGAAATCCCAAACATTTCAATATGAACAATGGAACGTTGCTATATTATACTTTCTTCTCAAAAAAGTTTGTTTTGTTTTCTTTGTTTCTAAATTCTATATTTATGGAAAGAGTCGAAAGCAAACACAAATTTGCAATTTTATACTGTATTTGAGCAAAAGGTAGCAATGATTACTAATTGAAAATGACAGTGTAAAGATGTGAAATGGCAATTACATTGCCCATCAACACTTTTCAGGTATGTGGAGGAAAAGATAAATGAACATTAATCCACATGCTCCAATAATTCCTCAAAATATTTGGTTTCACTTAAAAAGAGGTAAAATGGAAATTGGGAGTGATTTGAATATTGGAGAACATGTCCATGCCCCCAAACCGGGCTTCTTAACTAAGTTCTTTGATCCAGTTAGCCATGAGTAATTAGGTAAACGGTTCAGAATAAAACTATAATTAACAACAAACTCTGTCTACTTTGATTCTAACATTGCAAGCACTAACATTTGATACACAGACTTGCACTCATTAGAAATCAATGTCTCAACATTGTTTAAACTTGTAATTTGGACAATACATGAAAAAATGTATTGTTTTTATTATTATGATAAGCTCTCCTATCCTTTAAATTTTATTTGAATATTCTGCCACAATAACAAGTTCTCTGCTGTTGGGTTAAGCAACAGAAATTTTAATTGTTTGACTTTGGTGAGAAATTTTGGTCATACGTGTGTGTGTGTGTGTGATGAAATGAAACAAACTCCGATTTAATAAATAATTACACTTTACCAGATGCAGTGAAAGCACAGTAATCTAGGAAATTATGAGCACAAGGGGAAAAATTATTAAAGAAGGCTAGTTTTGTTACCCAATAAGGGCGATAATACATTTAAGTTACAAGTTCACCTTCAGAATGGACATTGGAAGGAAACTTAAAAAGAGACTAACTTCATGAATCAAATATCATTCTGCAAATCAGGACTTGCAGAGAGTACAATAATCAAAATACACATTTCTGCAAGGCAAATCCATACTACTACTCTTTACCTGATCAATACCTAATCTTTACCTGGGCTAATTTGGCTGAAAGTTTCTTGACATTGAGGAGAGTTTCCTTTATTACTTCAACAAAATGTTCAACTTCTTCTCGAGTTTTCTCTAATTGTTCTTCCTCCTGTTTTTGCTTCATAAGCGCAACAGATGCTGGGTCAGTGCGAACATCATCTAAATTCTGAACTGCTGTGGCAACCTGCAGGTACAACATGAAATATTAATAATAGATTTAAAAAAATCATTCCCCAAGATTATCTTACGATGCTAGAGCCTAAACCTTACGGTCATGCCTGGAGTGAATGAATGATTTAAAAAATAGGTGATTCTAAAGATATGATATGAATGATGATAGAGCAATAGTGGAATAAGAGACAAGGGAAACAAAACTGAGAAAAATTGCCATAAACCCACTTCATCCACCAATAATAGGGTCACTACAAGAATATTTGTATTTTAGAGATAAAATTTCTATTCTTCCAATTTTAACAGTACAACCTGGGCCTTCATGAATTATCATGAGTATCATCAAGATATTTTAAATAACTATACTTATTAGAATAAGTTGTTCAATCACCCATGCAATTATTTAAACTGGAATAACACAGTACACACCTGAGAATTCTGAAATTTCTCACTTAAAGGAGATTTGTTGAGTTTTGATTTCTCTTCTGGGTCATTCACATACATTAACTGTTGACTAAAATCCAACTGAGAAGATTTCTCCACATCTTGTACTAAACATGTCAACAATCGCTGAGGTATTTTTATACAAATACTTTCACTTGGCACGGACAATGACAACCTTTCTTTCAGAGCGATAGATTTCTCATTAAAATTAATCAACGATGGCACAAGCTGTCTTCTATTTGCTACTTGATCCGTCACCAATGGCAAATAACGAACATAATACTCACGCCATGCTATAAAAAAACACATAATAAAATATTTAATTCAGTTATAACTTAATTAAAATACATGTATAAAACAAAATATGGATCAACCTTGTGAAACATCATTTTTTAAATTAACAGTCTTCGGAATGTTTAAATCACAAGATGAAAATGGTTGGTGGTGACCACATCCCTCTCTACTCCATGATCCATCTTCTCTCCACCTAACTCCTCTTCGCCAACAGTAACTAGGCAACCAAGGAGATTGCAACTGTTTTTTCAACACTTCACCAATTTGTTTTACCAAAATTTCTGTTCTACCTGTGAAGTGAAAAGGTAACAAAATTAATTACCAGCAAATCAAAATAATAATGTGCATAAAGCTACTAAAAAAGATCTTCCTAGTAAACTACACAACATAACATATGGTTTAACTACCATTTTAAACAATTTTACAACTACTCGGTCTCAACATTTCATTAGAATAGAGAGCCATAAAAATGCTTCAGAATTAGCAAAGAATACATTTTGTAAATAATTTGAAATAAACTCCAAATAAAAAACAGACTTTTTCACTCTGTGTTTGGATATGAAATGTAAGAAAAACTAATGTAAAAATTAGGTTTCCACAACCTCACCTCCATCCACCATATGTGCTCAACAAAACAGATCATCAGGAAAAGTTCTACAAAAATATTAAAGAATGAATAATTCTGAAAATAAAACAAGTAGCAAAAAGATGGTAGATAAAAATAAAGAAACAATGCTAACACGAACAACTTGGAAAACATTCATCAACTTGGCATCATGCATTCCACATTGAGTAACCAAGACAATCTCGGAACTGAAAGCTAGAAGACAGCTGCACAGATGTATTTGCAATTCTTGTTCTAAAAGACATTTCAGTTTTATACAAGCATTGCAGAATACAGTAAAATGAAATCTGAACATCTATTACAGCTCGTTTATTTTGCTCTGATTGACATCTAATACATCTTGAATCTCTGATTACAATTATCATACAAGTATTTACAGACACTCATATATCTACAACGAATGTCATCACAAGAGACTATCTTAGTATTTTTAATCTCACTAAAGCTGTAAAGACAATCAACCAAGACAAGAATTTTATAACAAAACAGTAATGTAAAATTTTGAAATCTTAATAAAATGTCAATTTTATTGCAGAGGATTTGACACAAAACTTCAAATATTAGATTTATAAACAAAATTTAAAAACCTATGTGAATAAACCATACATCACACAACTTTTCCCTCACAAGAACAACTTCCTGAAGAAGAATAACCATCATCTTAATATAAATATGACCATACAATATACAACTGCAAAAACTTTGCATTGCCATAGATATTCACAGATTTACATACAACAGTGATTTAAATCATATATAAAAATATATAATTTTGATCCACTCATTTCTATATACTAGAACACTTTCACAGACTACGAGAGAACAAAACTAAATAGGTGTACATAAGCACAATTTCTCTTCACATAGTTTTGTTTCTACCTGCAATCCCTTGTTTAATACAGTCTATTCTTAAACTGGAGATAAGCACCCAAGGACACGAACAGAGGCAATAATAATACAATATTCAACATTTGATCCCAAAGTCCTTTCTATTAAACGTTCATTTCTACAAAACAAAATTAAAAAATTAAAAAGCTCAGCAACAGGAAAACATTAATTTAATCACAAATTAATAATACTCCAATTTACAGGTCCTTGATAGATAACTAATTCTTATTTGAGTACAATATCCTTGAATGAAAATTAACAATATGAAGGAGGAAAATTCATTAATGGAACAAACCTGCAGGCTCAATTATACTTTTTTCAGCTTCTTTTGGCAATTTCTCTATTAGGAACATAAAAACCCTGCGTACATCTGCTTCATTTGAGTATAAGAAAGTTTGATATCCCATCTCTCCAGGGTACCCTAAGTCCTGAAGCATTCAAATACAATATCATATTTTAATTTTTTTTGTTTAATTTTGTAAAGAACATGATATACTCCTGAATAACAAAGGATTAAATTGACAAAATTTTACTAAATTAAACAAAATTTCTTACCACACAAGCTTGAGCAAGACTTGCACCAAGTCGAAATCTTGCCGACATTGAAGGCGGTAATGAATGTGGCAATCCTAATTGGGGTTGAATAATGTCCAAACATTTTACAGCAGCTTGGACTACTAGTTCAGGAGAAAATAACTTCAAGCTATCTATTTCATCTTCAATATCACTGAAATAACATACACCAACATTTCATTTAGCAAGAAACTTTAAAATGTATTTTAGTATTACACTATTTCTTTACGATGATGACATGAACAAATTTACAAAATAAATCAGGGTGAAACTTGGTACATGAAAACTCTGACGATATCTGAAAGTGTTGTTTCATTTGTTTAGTAACTTCACTAACAGCTTCAAATTAACATGAATGTTGAGTTTATATTTGTGAATTATAAATCAAGATTTCAAACAGAAAGTAATCATGCTACAAATGAAAACTTCTACTAATTATTACAAAGAGACAAAGTAACAATCTTAATTCCAAGTACGAATCAGTATTATATCAATTAAAGGAAATTTTCATTAATGACAAATATGTTGGTATTGATGGATAACTTGTAGCAAAATTTTGGATAATGGCAATAGTTCATCACTCATATCAACATTACAATGCTCAAAATTTACATAAATGTTTGGACACTCAAAACGTTTATCAGGTGATATTCTGGACGTAAGTTTTCAATGCAATAAAACAGCATCAAACCGATTCAATGTTGCCCTACCTACGGCATAGTATAACCTCAAAACGAAACACACCACATTACACATCACAACAAATTACGTGAAGACGAGATTAACGTTGAAATTTTTTTCAACATTTATATTACTAACCAGCCAATTTTCCGTAACGAGTGAATTATAATATTATCCACTTCCTCCATTTTGACAGCAAATGAGGCACGTGATTCAATTTACAAGGCCTTTGACATACTGTACTTTCATACTCGTTCAACGCCGAGTCACAAATTAGAAGTGCCCGCGTCCAGTATACATAGTGACATTTCCCCATTCAGTAACCATCTATTTCAGGCCTTCTTCCTTACTTTCATCACTGTTTTGAATTATATTGCCTTAAATACTACACCTCCTATAACTACCCTAACACAGATGACCAGATGACAGTTTCGAGCAGGTTTCGAGTAAAGATAACAACATTACAAAGAATACCCATCACAGAGAGACAACTTCGTTCGCCAGCACTTGTTTCAAAGAGGACCCCCAGAAACATATCTATGGGTTCCATGGAAACGCGGAAACGAAGAATCAAGTGTTGACAGGTACTGAGCGGGGTAGTTCAGATAATTTTTTCTCGTGAACAGCTTGTACTGCGGTGAGTATTGATTTTCACCTTATTGTATTATTTGTAAAGTAATTGAACGAAGAGAGGGAATTGTATTGTTTTCTCATCAAGATGAGTACAGTTATAGAATAGTGATACTATCGTAAGCATCTGAAATGTTTTATCAAGTGATGATCACTGAATGACTTCGCCAAAACACATTAACAAACACGTTTCGAACTTCTTCAAATTTTTCGAAGATTAATTAGCGTTTCATTGGCGTGTTGCTTCCCGTTATAAAAAAACATAAATTTGGTTATAACAATTTGTTCAGTGGTTTATCTTATATTAATAAAGCGATACAAATTAATTCTTCTTGCACTATCAAAAACGTTTTGTAAGACAATTTTGTAATGTTGGTGAAATTGTCATTAATAGAGATCGACTTCTTAGTGTTGGTTACATGCCTTGCTGTGGTATGGCACAACAGAATATTAGTTTTATTTAACATCCTAAGACGTTTGTCAATTAAAATTCCATAAGATATGAAAACAATATTCCATTCTGAAATACATGCTGTATGTACATAGCATGAGAAGAATCTTTCTTTCTTAAAAAAAAAAAAAGTTTTTGTAATTGAATTTCTAATTGTTTATTCATGATCATAATGCAGTTGGCCTAACTTGGTATTGGCATAATATGCTAGAGTAAAAGTTGTCTTCAAATTATGTGGCTTTTGAGTAGAATATTATTGCAATTTTAAAACATGGTGTATCTTTTTAATTTTTATTAAACAAACATTAAACAAAGTCTCTAAACATTAAAAAAGTGTGAAACACAATTTGGTTTTAATATTTTGTGTGTTGTGTATGTTGAGTAATATTTTGGCTCTGGTTTTGTAGTTGTTAATTTTTAATGGAATTTAACATAATATAACATAATAACACAACTTTATATATATAACATAACTTTATCTGGATATTTGTAATTAAACAGTGAGTGTTCTATATGTTTATGTGTTCGTCATTCATTATTACTGAATGAATTTAAGTACTATAGTTGTAGAAATTCACGAATTTTGTCATAACCCAGCAAAAATGAGAGATTAAGGTTTTAAAAACTTCATTTTTTTGATGTGATATGATAATTTTTTAAATGTAATACCATGTTAGGATGTGTAAAATTGATAATTACAGTCTTGATTCAATAGATGAAAAATATACATTTAAATAAGAAATATCACAGAATCATTGATGACACTTCTTTTCATTTCAGTTACTGTCTTTAATTGTGCACAATAATTGCTTATTACAGTCTCTGAGGTTGAATGAATAAGAAATAAATAGGAGGAATAGTGATGTACTTTTGTTGGAATAGTGATGTTCAAATTTCTAGGCAAAATTTGTCAGAAATATACAGTATATATTTATATTTTATTTTTTATTTTATTTCAGTTTTAGTTAAACATTTTATATTAAAGTGAAGAATGTATTAATTTTATGAACACTAAAATACAGAAGGTTTTTGTTCATAAAAGTGAAATTAGTAAAGTTAAATTACTTGGATGGATGACGTGATATACATTTAGTTTTAGTTAAGTTATACAACACTTGTTCCTTGAATTCCGGTATGTATCATTGCAATTTTTATTCTTAATATTTCTATTATCATTGATTTTGTTCAGAGCCTTCTTTGGAATAAACAGATTATTTGGACCTAATATTGCATTAGGAGTCTTTTCAAGCAACATTTTATAAACACAGACAAAGGGTAGTATTCTTTTAATAAAAAGTACAATTGCTGTATACAATTATAATATACTTATGCCTTAAAACACTGGGGCATTTTTTTTTTTTTAATTTTCAATATTGTAGCCTTTTTACTTGCTTTAGGCAAGCAAATTCATTGACCATGCCATCAGATCCACATTTTAAACCATTTTCTATTTTTATTTGTGCAAGATAATTCAAAATACAAATTTAAATTATCTCAATTTGAAATATTTCTCTTTATTATATAAGAACTTTCGTCTCTTAGTTGGGGGCTCATGGTAATGCTTATGCCTATGGCTGGCTTGAGGCAATGCATATATGTGGCTCTGATTTTGCAATTCCATTTGTTGAAGTTTGTGTATTTATTTGTGAGAAGAAAATTATTTAAGTTTTTGAGAGTGGCCCTGGAAAACATAAAAACAACTCAATTTTTCAAAGAGAAATTTTTTTACAAGTCAGTAATTGATATAAAAATACATAGGGACTATAGATACCATGTGTTAAATTAATGATAAATAATTTTTCCTAACTTTTGACTTTCCTTTAATAACTTTTTCCAGCTTCAGGTAATGTTAATTTCGACTATCCATGCTGGGTACCCACTGTGTCCCGCATGGGGACACATGTTAACCTTTAACAGTATACACACTTGTGGGCTCCTCACTCTGTGGTCAGCAGACTCACAAGGTCTTCTGCAACTACCCACATACGTGAAAGACAAGGGACAAACCACCATGCCCACGGCAGGACTCGAACCCGCAAACCTTCAGACCAAGGCTCTGAGTCGGCACACGCTCTAGCCACCTCAGCCATCTAAGTCAGCTCTGTATATAATGATTATATTTCTATAAAATCTATATTTCTACAAAACATCCTTTTATGACTGATCAACTAAAAATGCAACAATGGAGATGCAACCTGATAGCCAATACTTCAAATTGGAGCACTCCAACAGCAATGTTGCCCTTAGATTAATAGAAAAATTATAATGCAGCTGTTAATGTTGCTATGTACCTGTTGGTGTGTTAAGAAATTACCAATTTTAAAGTAGTAGTAATAATAATAATAGTTATGATAATTAAACATTGCATGTATTTGGTTTTGCCACAGCTAGTAATATATATGCAAGTTTGCAAAAAGGAAAGTTACATTTGTGTTACATTATTGTATCATTTCATAATTTTCTTAATGTTTTATATAACTTAACTAAATCTAAGACAGAAGATGACCAATATCAAGCATGAAAAGGAAATGTTGAAAATATCATGATATTTATCAAAAATGATTTTGTAATTTATATGAGATTGAAACTTAGACTTATCATATTTAAGCTGACTTATTGTTAAGCATTTTCTCGCTCTTTCAATAATACTGTTTTGAAATCTGACCTTGGTATTTTATCTATTGCCAATTTCCTACAACTTTACCATGTTCATTGCCGTTCTTCTTCATGATGTTGAATATTAATTGTGTATTAATTATTATTTTTCTTGTCACAATTTCTTTAAATATATCCATGTGTAACTTATCCAATTCAGTATTACTGCAGTTCTGTTCCAACTGACATTAATGCAGTTATTCATATTTGTTGAATTCATTACTACAACCTAAGTGCAAATCTTTCCTCTTTTATGTTTCTTAATATTGGTCTATATATTATAAAAATATTTATTACTTTCTCGCTAGCCGCTACCCCGGTAGAAAGAAATTTATGTAATGCACGAAAAAACGGCGAATTTTCGTCAGAAAAACTCTTATTACAGTGTCCTGGCAACGAGAAAGTGGATAAATCCACTTTCCAATTTCCACAATCCAATTTCCTACAACTTTACCATGTTCATTGCCGTTCTTCTTCATGATGTTGAATATTAATTGTGTATTAATTATTATTTTTCTTGTCACAATTTCTTTAAATATATCCATGTGTAATTATCCAATTCAGTATTACTGCAGTTCTGTTCCAACTGACATTAATGCAGTTATTCATATTTGTTGAATTCATTACTACAACCTAAGTGCAAATCTTTCCTCTTTTATGTTTCTTAATATTGGTCTATATATTATAAAAATATTTATTACTTTCTCGCTAGCCGCTACCCCGGTAGAAAGAAATTTATGTAATGCACGAAAAAACGGCGAATTTTCGTCAGAAAAACTCTTATTACAGTGTCCTGGCAACGAGAAAGTGGATAAATCCAGAAGCTAAGTTAAAGAATCCTTTAACACGTGGTGTAGCCAGAATCCATGTTTTGTGGATCCTTGATACTGAAAAATTGATTGACGACAAAACGTCTGTCCGTTTGTCTGTGAACAACGCTACCGACTAAGCCGATTTTATCCAAAATTTATATTCCCCAACCGATCTGGCTGATGTCGCGACCCTTGAATTTGAAACCGATATTTTAATTTTAGGTGATACTTTACATGAAGACCCTGGGACATTTTCAACAACAACAACAACAACAAAAAAGGCTTTATCGATTTTGATTAAATATTGTTGTCTGAAGGACGTATAAGAACATGATGCGGGGCTCATGTTGGTGAAAATCCTGAATTGCGAAAATTGAAAAAAAAATAATAAAAATAATAATAATAATAATAATAATAATAATAATAATAATAATAATAATAATAATAATAATAATAATAAAAATATTTCGGCGTCTTGCTACAACTACAATTATGAAGATTTTTTTTAAGGAAATGTGTTCATCAAAAACAGATCTTCAAATAAGGGGTCATGTTGACTTTTTTTATTTTCGCGCCTTACGAATTCTGCGTATGAAGAGAAAGTTATGTAATCGTGCGAAGAAAACGGCGAATTTTCGCCAGAAAAACTCTTATAGCCGGGTTCTGGTAACACCAAAACGTAGATAAATCCTGTTGCCAAATTAAAAATATCCTCTAACACACGGTGTAGCCAGAATCCATTTTTTATTGTTTCTTGATACAGAAAAATCGATTGACGGCAAAACGTCCGTCTGTGGTCAACGCTAACGCCTAAAGTCCTAAACCGTTCAGCCGATTTTCTGTAAAATTGATGTTTCTCCAATCGTTGTGGCTGATGATGCGGCTCCTAGAATTTGAAACCGATATTTCAATTTTGGAGGGTACTTTACGTGAAGCCCCTTAGACATTTTCAAACTTTTCAAAAAATTGATCCAATTTTTTAAATTAAATTTTGTTGTTGAATTGTGCGAAGGACGTTAAGAGAATGATGCAGATATTTTCGTTGAAGTCTGCGATTTTTCGAAAATTGCAAAAAACAATTTCAAAACTATAAAATTGAAGATAGAGATTTTTGCCTCTTACAAAATCTGTTGTGCGAAATTAGCTCTTTAAAAATGGCCATGTACGATTTAAAAAGAAAAACATAATAACAGATAAACATAATTGCGTAATTTGCGCTTGAAATTTACGGATTTTTTTTCTAAAAAAACCGCTCCAATTTTTTAAAAATGTTCTCCACATTTATAAGATGGTAAAAATATGGTGCTAGTCCCATTATCGACTATTGCTCAGTTCTCTCTCTCTCTCGAAATTGCCAAAAAGGGAACATTAGTTTGTAGTTACAAAATTGGAGATAGCGATTTTGCTTTAAACAAAGTCTTTTGTAAAAATCAGTTTTTTAATAAAGGTCATGCACATTTTTTTTAAAAAATGGACTGATTTCGCTTAATTCGTACTGCAATGTATTCAATTTCTAAAATATTATTTTCTCAAAACCCGCACCAAATATTTTCATTAAAGTTCCTCCTCGTATGTAACACTATGGTAAATAAATTAAAAAACTAGTGGTGCTATGGAATGGCACAGACTTTCTCGCAGTAGGTTACGCACCCGGCAACTCGTAATAATCAAGCAGTCCAGCTTTATATACTAATTCACAGCTTTTCTTCATTTCCGTTCGTTTCATCCTTTGGAATGAAATGGACTAAATAGAACAGAGATAATGACTTCTAACTGCCTAAACTAAAGAAGTTTCCCATTCAATTCCGAAAACTCAATCCAAAAAATACCTATGTACCTCTCCCATTGTTTGGTCGTTAACTAAATTCATACTTCGTTTATTAGTAATCCCATTTTTGGAACCAGTGAGTCGCACTATGCAATGGAAGTTGAACTTCGTGTCATAGCCCATTAAAATTTCAATGGGATACGATATCGCCTCACGAGTTGTTGGACGTGAAACGCCACTCAAAACTCTGCCTCGGAGTTTCTTAAACTTTTTCTTCCCCGACATTTTATTATATTGTAAAAGATTCTGTGATCCCTGTTAAAATGTGCATCCATTATGAATCAACGCCTCAGGAATTTTGTTGCTAGGAGTTTCAAGTATAATACAAGTTGTTTCTAAAATAGTTTGCCAAAACAAACTATTTTAGTAAATAGTACAACATTAGATGTTTCAAACAAATTGATAGTAAACCAAGAGAAAACGCCTTCAATGCTTTTAAGTGACAAGTAACATGTTTTCCACTGCATAACGATTTCTATGCAACTAGAGACTGCACTGAGAGTTAAAGAGGAAAATAATATTGATTTTAACAATAATATTTAATGCATTAGTTACCGTGTGTACTGTATAATTCAAATCTTTTCTAAATAGTTTTCTATAATGAGTACTGTACCTCAGCCTCTACCTTAATGACCCCCATCCCAGGTTGTTGTTGTTTTTTTTTTTTTCTGGCGAGTTTCCCTGAGCCTTTGACCAAAAGCTGAGTTGGTCCCGTATTTTGCTTGTGGACATAGATGTAGCTTCACTATTTGTGCACGTTTTCTTGAGTTCAGTGGGGAATATTGGTTTTTCAATAATCGGTCACCATGTCCTCGTGGCAGTACGTCCATTTCTTCGTGTAGAGCATGATAGGGATAATATGCCAAATTTGTTGCTCATTTGCCTTGCAAATAGTTTTTTACAGCACGGAAGCGAATATTTTCTTATCAATTCTTGCCAAAAACTCTCGTTGCTAACTGTATTTATAATTCAACTTAAGATGTATCTGAATTAGGTTGGGAACCCA
This sequence comes from Acheta domesticus, assembly GCA_031308135.1. Taxonomy (NCBI): domain Eukaryota; kingdom Metazoa; phylum Arthropoda; class Insecta; order Orthoptera; family Gryllidae; genus Acheta; species Acheta domesticus. Next base: position 231,455,704 of record JAHLJT010008446.1, read on the forward strand.
GAGCTCGAGAGAAGTGCACAAATTACGCTTCTCCCCATAGTATTTCACATTTCTCCCCATAGTATTTTTAACGGTTCCATTTCTAATATGAGTGTGTGTGTGTGTGTGTGTATGTACTCATATTCTAAATATGAGTACTTTCGCGTAATTTTGAGTGAAATCGGGATAGTTTAAAAAAAACACGTAAACGAATTTCTCAAAGAAAGGTTACAATTTTTGTTTAGTTTTTTTTGCTTGAGTACAGCTAAGTTTGTCGAATAATATAACATAGGACCGATATTCTCATTGAACCTGTGGAATTTCGAAAGGAAAGTTTGATTTTTTTCGAACCTGTTATACATCTTAAGTATTGAAGCTCAATAATTGTTTCTTTTTGCAATGTACCCCTTAATATTAGGTCTGTGAATCATTCTGAGTTCGTTTTCGAAATATTAGTAATTTTTGCGTAATTTGTTGATATATGTTAGAAACTCGACTGTACTCAGAATTCATTACCAGCATTGTAGTATCTCCTCCTAACATACGATTCGGCAGCGTCGGGAACTCCTCTTGCTTCGTGATTATTAACGCTTTAGTTAAATCTCACCCTTCGCAAAGGTTTTTAACTCTTTCGCCTTCCATGTACATACGTAGTAAAGAGAAAGTATTGTAAAGCTGTAGCGGAAAGTGACGATTTTTCATCGCAAAAAAACTCGTATTGTGGGGTGTTGATATCGAAAAATGTGATAAATTTTATTCCTACATGTAGTAAATTACTTGTAGCTCATTTTGTAGTTTCCAAATTTTGTAAGTCGTTAATATAGAAAACGTGGTTTACGGCCAAACGACTGTCCCTGTGTCCATCTGTAGTCAACACTAGCGCATAAATCATTCAGACGGTTTTCATCAAAATTGGTATTCCCCCATCGTCGATCTGGAAGCCCAGCTAATTTGAAAGGGGTATTTTATTTTTCATGAAGCCATGACAACCTCTTCAAAATTTTCTCAAAATTAGCTTCTAATTTTCGATTTATTATTCTTTTTTCTCTGATAGAGCTTAGGACGCTTAAAATGAAGATAGTCTCTTTTTCGCTGAACTCTATGAATTTTTAAAAATTGAAAAATTTTCGCCATGTTCCTACAACAAACAACAGTACTGAAGATTGAGATTTTTTTCTTAACAATATCTGTTCTTCAAATGTCAGATCTTTAAATAAGCTCATGAACAATTTTTTGAAAATATGACTAGTTTACGCATAATTTTGCGTGAAATATTGACAACTTCTGAAATTTTTTTTTCAAAAACGGCTCTAAATGTTTTCTTTACTTTTTCCCACGATATGGCAAAGGACGGTCCCATGTCCGACAAACTCTCTGTATTTTCGAAAATTGCAAAAAAATTAAAACTGTAAAAGTAAAGTACCGATGAGAGAGATTTTTTCGTTGATGAAATCTCACTCCGTTTGACGTCCGAAGTAAAAAAAAAGTCATGTATACTCCTATTTATTATTGTCATCTCAAAATCATGAATGAGCAGAGGTGTAAAATAATGGTTATATAATTATGAATTAATAATTGCATCTTTAATTAATAAATTGCAGATTTCTCCGTCGCGCTCTGCTAAATAGTGGACTTAAACATTTAAGAAATGAGTGTGCTCTGGTATAAATTATTACTGTACTTGTGAACTTTGAATTGATGTTGAAAGGCTCATTCTTTTTCATGCGGATCGCATTCGTACAGTTAGGCATGCTTCAGTGTCGTGAAACGTCACAACAATTTTGGGCAAAATCTGTTTTTCCATTAATACTATAATATCTTTGTTACCATTGAATAATAAAAACATGTAGAAATGTGTGAAAAAACTGTATAATGAAGAATAATTCGAAAGCGGTCCCCTTTCCATTTCACAATAATTTTCCAAGAGTTTCCGCAACCGCCGTCACAGACGCCCTGTCCTGAGAGCGAGGACAGTTCCGCTGGGAAGGCAGCTTCCTGGGGCCAGCGTTTCATCCCGTTGGCGCGGACAGTTCGGTGCAGATTGTGTTTCTCACAAGGAATAATGTTCGCATCATATCCCGGGAAAACGTTTCGACGTTAAAATGCGAGAAGCTGATGAGTGATTTGGTCGTCATAGATTTCTGAATTGAGAAGGGGCGGCTCTCCTTCTTTCAAATGATGCCGCAATAATAATAATAATAATAATAATAATAATAATAATAATAATAACAACAATAGTGGTAAAAAGATAAAATCCTGAAAAACACTGACATAATATCAATATTGTAGTGAAATCAGGTTTGATGTGTTTCGGATGTTACAATTTATTTGTACGGCATTTCGTAAACCTAAGCGTTTTACTTATTCAAGTCCTGTCAATGGGTAAATAGAAAAACAAATTCAAATGTCATAAAAAGCTACTAATTATTCTCGCATTTGTTGCTTTTTTATGACATTGAAACATTTTGTTTATTTTGTGCTTCATAGAATTCAGCATTGGAAACAGAGCAAATATAATTAAATTATAGTTAAAATGTGCAATACATATGAAGAAAAAAAGGTTGTTTGAAATGTCTTACTGTCATGTGGAGATGTGTATTCTGAAGTTAGCATATACCCAAATTTTAATTTTTGCATGTTTTGTGTTCGTTGTGCACTGATTTTTGCTATAGATTTATTATTCATATTGCCACTCTTAATTTATACCAACGAGTTCTTGCAAGCAGACCTTCTGAATTAAAGCAGAATGCCGTTTATTTTTTTTTCAAATTAAAATTTGAGATATAAACAATGATCAAATATTCCTCCTCAGTTGATTTTTGAAACTTTGAGAAAGACTTTTTTGAATCAGGACGAGTCATTCATTGAAATGTACATGCACCCGTGATGGTGCAACTCAATGTCATTGCACACATTATTTTATGTTATGTCTGCAAAATTATAATGATCTGATTTAACGGCCTATTAGTTTTACAGATGTAATTCTTACTTTCCCGTTTACAGCATTACATAACTTTCCCTATACTATACGTATTACTCGTTCACTTTACATTTGCAGACGGAGCGCTGCGATCTGTTTACATGAAGTCACCGCCGACTGAATGAGAAACGCGCGTCTGCAGTAAATACTGACCGTTTATAACATGATATAGATGGCGGTGAGCAGCACACAGAACCCTGGCAGGGCAAGAACATAACCATTAAGTAGTAGATAAGTGCAATAAAGAAATAAAAATATTGTACGGAAATGTTGTGAACAGCGAGTGCTGTGATCTATTTTGTTGTATATTACCTTAATTATTAAAGGGCGCGACTCCAGCTCACTGTCAGAAAGACATAATTCGTCAGATGTGCCCGAAGCGCTTGTTCTGCCTTCGGAGACAGCTGATGACATCGGCACCATTCGTGTATTCTCGGTAGTGTGTTCGGGCCTTCGCTTTCAAAACAACATTAGTTCCTAATTCTGCCGTCTGCAAATGTAAAGTGAACGTGTAATACGTATGTACAGTATAGGGAAAGTTATGTAATGCTGCGCGATAAAACGGCAGATTTTTGGCAGAAAAACTCCTATTACAGGGCTCTGTTAACGTAAAAGTGGATAAATCCAGTTGCTAATTAAGAAAAAAAATCTCCTAACACGTGGTGCAGTCAGAATCCCTGTTTTGTGGGTCCTTGATACCGAGAAACTAATTGAAAGCAAAACGTCCGTCTGTCTGTGAACAACGCTAGCGACCAAACCGTTCAGCCGAGTTTCTCCAAAATTGATACTCCCCGATCGATTTGAATGATCTCGCGGCCCATTGAATTTGAAACTGATATTTTAATTTTGAAGGATACTTTTTATGAAGCCCCTGGGACATTTTCAAAATTTTCAAAGAAATGGCGCCAACAATTTTGACTAAATTTTGTTGTTGGATAGTCGAAAGGTCATTTAAGAGAATGGCGTAGGTCTCATGTCGGTTGAAAACTCTGAATTTTCGAAAATTGCAAAAGTTTAAATTTTTGTCGGCGTCTTACTCCAACTATAAAATTGCAGATAGAGATTTTTCCTCCAAATCCAATTTCATGTCCAAAGTGAGTTCTTTCATTAAGGTCATGTACATTTTTTGAACATTTTAGTAGTTTTTGCATAATATTGCGTGCAATATGTGCAATTTTAAAAAACAAAAACCACATTTTCTCAAAAACGGCTCAAACTTTTTTCTTTAAACTTTTGGTAAGAATAGTACTAAATGTACTTCTGTGAGATGACATAAACGCCATATTGGTGTATTCTTTTGTTTTTTCAAAAATTACAAAAATGAAATTGTTTCGACTTGTATCTCACGTGGTTAATATTTACATTAGCGGCGATTTTTTACATTACTACATTTACGAGTGCATGGACTTTAAATATTTTCCTACAAAGTTTCTCGAGAACTCAAACGTTTTTTCTGAGAACTAGCTCAAAATTCCCCATTTTCATAAACGCTCAAACGCCATTTTCTCATAAATGACTCCAGGTTTTTTTTTCAAACTTTTCGAGCGGTTAGTGCTAATTGCATTCTTTAATACGACATAAAGTTCATTTTGGGATTTTTTTTCCAAAATTTACACAAATATATATTTTTAAGGTTTCTCAAATCTTTAATATGCAAATTACCAGCATTTTGCGGATTAGCATTAGCGGATTCGATGGTGTGACGGTTAGCGTGCCGGACTGTCATACCCAAGTTGTAAACCCGATCGAAGCCGTGGATTTTTAAGGGCGAAAAAATCCTTCGTACGCCTTCCGCGGAGGGGAAGTAAAGCCGGCTGGCCCATGTTAGTAGATTTACTTGCATGTAAAAGATCCTCAAGCCTAAATGACGCCTCTGAGCTAAATTCAAATCGCCTGTTTCGTCGCCCGAGATAATACCTTCTTTCTCCGCTAGGTGAAAGGAGCGTAGCGAAATTTCCGTGGTCAGACGGAAGAGCGGGCCTGATGTCCCGAGTCTCGCCACGTAAAAAAAATAAGGCATTTAATTTTGTAAACATTATTATATTTGTGAATGTAAGTGCTTTAAATGACTTCAAATGCAGTTTTTGGAAACTCAAAAATTTGGCGTGAAAAAGAGCTTCAAATTTCGCATTTTTAATAGCGCTTAAACACCATTTTCTTAAAAACGGCGTTCTTTTTAATTGCCATTAAGGACGAGGTTTTTGTGTTCTTTAATATTCTAAAATTAATATTTCCGTTCTACCATTAGGAAACCGAAAAATTAGGAAAATGTGAAAAGAATGTACTTTGGGCGGCGATAGATAGCAGCTGGTTTTCTCAATATTTATCACAACTACATCTTCAAATAAGGTCATGCTTAATTTTTTTGAAAATACAAGTAGTTTTTCTATAATTTCATGACAAACATAATAGCCCGCTGCAAATTTACTGCGCTTCAGACAGCCGGATGCGTCGTAAATTAGAATTTGCAATTTCGTATATTATTTTTGTTCGTTTTTACATTCGACCTTTTGTTATACATTTACACATTAATCCTTAGAGCAATAATTTATTTTCAAATATAGAAATAAAATTTGGACTTCCAAAGAAGCTTTTGGATTGGCAACCGCAAGAAAGAAGGAAAAGAGGCCGTCCGCGACCTGGTTGGAGAGACAACGTAGAGAAGACATTGGCTGTTTGGCAGATACCTCCTGGGACTTGGAACAACAGAGAAGAGTGGAAGAAGAAGTTAGGCACCGTAAGACCCACATAAGGGTCAACCAAACGGCTAAGAAGAAGAAGAAATAAAAATTGCTAGCTCTCTAAGAGGGTATTCTCTAAGAGGACAACTGAATTCCGTTCCGCTGTCGCGAATTTCGGTGAATTACGTGTCATTGTTGTAACTTGATAGAGCTATATGGTATCAGACGTCTTTTTCCAATACAAGTTTACAAAACTTTTGTATTGTATTATTATGCAGTTGTGGAATTTACATAGTTTTGACAACACTGCGATGGAAACAGTGAGTTGTTCGCACTGTGTAAGCTATATAGGTGTGTTCACTCCCAGTCTAAAACTGAAGCTTATGTGAGGCTAGTTCTCACAATTCTCGCATATAAGTGCTGCGATCTTTGGGTCTCATTTGGGCAAGGTCGTGTGTGGTCGTGTAATGTGTAACAGCCACAGTTTAAGATGTCATTTTAAGATGTATATCTTACACCGCGACCCAAACCGATCGTGCGCACCGTACGGACAAGTGAGGAACTAGCCTCAAACTGACTTCAGAAAATTTGCCGCAAAGGCGGCTAGTTAACACACTTATATATCTTACACCGTGCTTGATCGCTTCTTGGTTGAATTGGACGTTTTCAAATAATAGCTAAGATGTTAGTAGGGGAGAAAGTGCAATATTTCAATTCTACGTAGCTGCTTCCAATAATACGGAAAAGTATGTGCTGTTGTAGCATCACTAGTTAGTTACGTATTATATTTTATATTAAGGTAAACCAATGTATCGAATAAGCTTCGGATTTATAAGCACGAAAAACTGTAGAAATAGGCAGGCAAAACAGGCACTTAAAATGTAAAATAGGCATTTAAAAAGGCATTATATAATTCTCTTATCCTCATTTACGTTCTTGAGTAGAAAGTTTCTGAAGTAATCATAATAGAGTTACCAACATGAATGTTTGCTTTCATCGTTGATCTGACGAATACTCCATAGAAATCCTAGCTTTCATTGTTCGATAATTCGAAAAAAAAATGGCTGAATCGCAGTAGCTACCTCTTTGTTTTTCATTAATTTAACAAATGCTGCACAATATGATCATCTTTCTCACATTTAATTTAAACATAAGTGAAAATATTGAACGATTTGTTTTAATCGCCATGCATTACACAAATGTAACTAGTGGTGTTAACAACAACACATACATTCTCGCATTATATCTAAAAATTTCCAAATTTGCAATTTGGAGTTGCAAATTTGCCGTTTTGAGTAAAAAATTGTTTAAAAATTCGAAGTAAAAAGTCATCACATGACTACCACCAGCGATTTTGCACGTGTTTTGTAATATGAAATACCCGCACTGTGGTGGCAGTAAAACTGAACATAAGATTTATCAATACTTGTTCGATTTCTCTGTAATTTGCGAGATAAAAACAAAAAAAAAATTTTTTAAATTTTTGATTAAGGATAATTGAATTTTGAACAATAAATACGAGAATAGGCAACCTTTAGGCATTTAAACACAAAATAGGCATTCATTAGTGAAATAGACATTTATAGGCCCTATAAAATTCGCATATAATGCCCCTAATGTCTCAGAATGAATAAGTAACCTTAAAGTTTGCGTTTTCCATCGAAGGAAAAAAATAGGCAAAAATCCGCAGCTTATCGATTACGGAAGTACTAGCTACATGTATTGAGGAAATTTGTCGTGCTCCCATTAAATCAACGGAATGAAATAGCGTATTTCCCCGCCCCATTGAATTGCTCCGCCTGACACATCGAGTCCACCTCCCGTTGAGGAAAACAGGAAGAAGTGTGAATAGCTGAATCACATTGAAAGGAGTAGTAATGATATTCGCCAGACGTCCTCATTTTATTCCTTGCTCGGAGTCCTTCGTTATTACAAGGTCGTAGAATAGATTTGAATAATATTCGGCCAGCATGTGTGAGCTGAGTGAATATTGGATGTTGAATTTAATTTATATTTAGTGACGATTCAACGGACCGGCTACAATAGCTCACTGCCTCTGCACTGTCGCTGACCTAGAGGTTCAAGTTCCGACGGTGACGACGAAGTTTCAATACTAGCTACATAGAGCGAGGTCGAAATCACTGTCTGGAGGAGAAGTCTAACAGCCGGCTGCTCTGTTCGCTAGTTTTACGTGATGACTGACCAATTCCATGCGAATGCCGGAACAGTACCTTAACAAACATGTCACGGACCGCGCGCAATCTTTCCTTCCTCATACTTGTTCCCTCATCTTCTCTCTCTTTCTCTTACACACTTACATACACTACTCTATGCTACTCGTGACGGGAGTCTCGGCTGAGGCGGTCTCCTCTTAAAGGGGATATCTGTTGGGACAAGCCTCGCAAACCGACGTGTAGGTTGACGCCGGATCTTTTCCAACGGAGAAGAAACAGCAGTTGCTGTTATAAACTTGCTTTTTGGTGGCAGCACCCCCAGCCCCGGTAGTATAGGGGTTACCTCACTGACTTCCTAAACCCGTGTTAAAAATCGGCTGGGAAGTGGTGAATTTTCAAAGGACGAATAATCCTTAGTGTACTATGTCACGTTGGTGGTATGAAAAATAAGCCTGGCTAAATTCCCAGCAAAATTAAATCCTCCGACAAACCTCCGTAATTCTTAAAGTTATACATAATATATAGATGTAAGTAGTTATAAACTTCATTCTACAATTGGGGAGATATTGCCCGGTGGCAGAATGCAGAAACATAAAAGTACATTTACAATTACAAATAAAAACAGTATATAAAAAATCAATATAAAAAAAACAAATTATCTTCGTTATTACCTAGAACATGCAAATCCATTTACATACATATACAACAAATGAAAATGCATATATACTAACATTTAAGTAAATAAACTTGCATATTACACAAATATTCATACATATAAACATACACGCTTACATACATATCTTACAAAGACCTAGGAACCCTCGCATACACACCAGCCTGCACCTATTCACTCATAATCACATTGAGACAAATATGGATAAGCATTTTTACCTAACACTACAATATAATAATATACAAAACTTATAATAATTATTACATTTCTAACACGTAAAACACCCGTTAACATAAATCAATAAATACCAACTTTTGTCAGAATAGCCTATAAAAGACGCTTTAGATTAGCGAAATAAACAGAACGAAATGAAATCACTTCACTGCACCTCATAACACTTTACCGAAATATTAATAGCCCAATTCTTTTTAGTAGACTACCCGTAATCGCACCTTTCACTTCACTTCACTAAACGTTTTCACCCTATTGACTAATTTCCTATATTTGTTTTCTAAAACCACGCGCTGAGCAAGGAAAGGGCTCAAAAACTGCCGCAAGTAAATCGTTCCAATCTACGATTGTTCTGTTTACAAAGGAGAATTTGCCTACGTCCGTTCTTTAAATTCTTGTTCTAATTTTATATTTATGATCAAATCTATCTAAATAATCTGGTTTATCTAGCCTTCCCCGTATTTCTTGCCATGCAGAGCCACCAGTGCAAGATTTGTGCATTACGCAAAGTCGGGCACTTTTCCTCCGGTGTTCTAATGATTCACAATGCCCAGATGTGTTCCTCTGAAAAGTGTATTTTGCCGTTCTGTTTTGTATCCCCTCTACGCTCTTTTTAAGTCCTATTCTGTACGGATCCCAACAACTAGCTCCGTATTCCATTACTGGACTAACAAGCGAGGAATACGCGATTTCTTTAGCTTTCATATTGCATTTTTTAAGATTTCTCATGACGAAATGCAAAGACCTCCAAGCTTTACCCACTACGTAGTTTGTTTCTCCCATCCCAGCTTACTATCCAGGAGGATGCCAAAGTATTTACACTTCGAAACTCGCGGAACTACGTCATTACCTAGCTGATAAGGTATTGTATGAAAGTCTTTGGCCCTACAAAATGTGATCTCTTTACTTTTATTTCCACGGGCTTCGGCCCAACAGTCTGCAAATTTACAGTCATTTTATTAGCTCTTGCCCAATCATTAATCTTATTTAAATCTTTCTGTAGTTGAATCATATCGTGCTGTTCTGTAATTTCCCTATATAATATACAGTCATCGGCGAAGAATCGAATTTTTGATGTTATATTTCGCGATACATCAGTTACAAAGATAAGAAACAACAGTGGGGCCAATGGCACTTTTTAACCAATGGCCAATTTTAACATCAATAAGTTTCAATATCAATATGTCTTGCGGTACTACATCAAACGCTTTAGCAAAATCAATAACTATTGCATCCACTCTTCCCCTTAAATCAATTACTTCAGACAAGTCTTGAGTAAGGGAAATAATTTTCACAAGAAAAGCCATTTCTAAAACCATGCTGCCCGTGAAAAAAAAGTGTGTCTGATCCAAATGATTTCTAATCGAATTAGATAATAATTTTTCAAACAATTTACAGACTACTGGCCTATAATTTTGCACTTTACGTTTTTGTCCACTTTTAATTCGAGAAAGTATGTGCTGTTGTAACAGAGAAGACTACTATTCTTTCATCAGTCAAAGATTTATGATAATTACTTATACCAAGTTGCTATTAGGTCGCAACATAGTTTATATATGAGAAGTGGAAAATTTATTCCCAAGTAATTGTGAAAAGTTACAACCGTGAACCGATGATGACATGTAAAATGTAACCGTCACAGGGGCTGTTAACTCCTGAAGGCTGGTCGAGGAGTTGACTGTGTCGTTAGCTCAAATGGTTGAAGGAGCTAGGCGTACACCGGCTTGGTGTTCGATTCCCGGCTTGGGCAATCAGTTCTTTGGACAGACAAATATCATTTATAATAATCACGTCCGTGAGTATGTCGCAACAGTAGTTGGCTAATGCGAAATATATTCGTATGTAATTGTTAAAATTTACAACTGTGGCCAGGTGGTGGAATGTAAACAACTTCTTTCAAGCAGAGGGATTTGCCGATGCTGCTTCATTTGTGATGAACTCACGAGCCAACACTCTCTGAAACAAATTATATCAGAGCATGCCTTTGAATTGATACATGCTTCGTCGTTGAATTCAAAGCTATGCACACGATACAGTATAATGCGTTGCAGTTCAATACAGAGCAATACAATGCATTACAACATTCTAACATGACAATGCAATGGACTACTTGCCGGGCATTCGTCTTGTGATACGTTTTTACTTTCTCACCTTACATCGCAAGAAGAACAAATATTGTAATCGTGCGCCGGAAATTGGAGATTTTTCGACAGAAAAAACTTATTGCCTGGCCCTGCTAACGAAAAATATGATAAATATTGTTCCTACACGTCAATTAACTATCACATTCTGTCGATTTTCCGCTAACCGTTCTGTGGATTTTCTGCAGAATTGATATTCCCCGATCGATTTGAACGAACTCGTGGTCCTGCAAGTTTGGATATTTTGACTTTTTGGGAGTACTTTTATGAAGCGTGATGAACGCTTTCAATAGCTAGGTCGAATTTAGCCTCTTTCTGTAGGAGACTGCTATAATCGATAGGTTCCCGTGGTTTCTCCGATAAATACCAGGCGAATGCGAATCTTTTTGTATGTTTCCCACAGTTCGTTGTTCTCTAACGAAATCATAGTCTCCTCTTAAATGCCTGGAGGCTGAATTATTTCTTTCAATTTCTGCTCCCATTGGAAATCAGTGAAATGGATGTTTTGGATTTTTTCCCAGTTTCTGGTTATCTAACGAAACCATTGGCACCTCTACTTACCCGGAGGCGGCATACTTTACACTCAATTTCAACGCGCTTTGGAAATTATTAATATAGATGCTTTTGTATTTTTCCCGAGTTCCTGGATATCTAATAGAAAAGAAGACACTTCTCACATGGCAGGAGGATGCCAATTTTTTTCTGGTTCTGCGCACATTGAAAATTAGTAATATTGATTATCTTTCCTACTATTTACCGTAATTTAAATATTAATGTTTTCTTCTGAGATAAACAGCACTAGGTGATAACGTATTTTCAACGAAAAAGGCATACCTTTTCATGTAGATATTATAAATTACGTTTTCTTTCGCTTTCTATGCAAACTCTTTTTCAGGCTCTTCGCTGGAGACTTCGGGCATATTGCAGCTCCGCTCATAAAGTAAAGATAATATATCTTCCTTTGTGAGTGCTTGTTTTCGTTTCGGCCCTGATTTGCATAAAAGAGCTCAGTAAGCTCCCAGTAGGTGCGAGGGTGGTTCAGGTTTCTTTTGTTTTCCGAAACCCCTTCCACCAAAGCATAACCATTGTGAAATTGCTAACTGTCCAACGTTCTCACAATGTACCTTCAAAGTGCACTCGGATTTAGTGATAGTTTATCGTCATAGTCAATGCTGAGAGTTATGCGACTGGAGAAATATTTCCATGATGTTTCAATAAGTCAATAAAACCCTTACATTGGGCTGTAAGGGTATGCCCTGGTATGCCCGAAATGTCATATCAGGGCAATATGATTCAGGTCATTTTCCGGTCTTTAAATAACTTAGTGTAAAACAACTGATGACATTTCATCCCAACGGGATGGAATCACTGTTCGTATGAAAATTGTGGAAACAAATGCTAAACATACAAAACGCGAACATATACGTTCGTTACACCGAGGTTGAAAAAGTTGAAAAATATTCTTTGTTTAATAGGAAACTACTTATTTTATTTTCAAAATACGTGGATAATTTCATCCCTACACTTTCTGATTACTTTTGCCAATATGTTTTTCGCAGCGATTCGTAACTAATTTGTGGATATTTTAAGTCGTATATTTACAGATTAGGTTTAAATGACATACTTGTATTTCTACTGGATTGTCAAAGCTTAAAATTTGATTTATTTTCGCCCAAAAAAACTGTAGGAACTGTATGTGACGTATCACGAAGTATAATCTGCGCACGTTTTGTTGAGCTCCAATATTGGTATAGCTTCCCCACCTTTTGATGGTACATTGTTGATTGATGAATAAAAGTACTAACAAAGCGAAGTTTGCAACATTTGAGAAACTAGAAACTTACCCTCTTAAGTTATAGACATCTTATTTGCACCGGTAAACACACTACAGATTTGATTTTTACATTCGCTATCAAATACCATCGGCTCTACTCCTTCCACAACTAGCAAAAGGAAAGCTCAATAAAAGTACGAATTGCGAAGCTACATTTGCGTCCAGGAGCAAAACATGGGACCATCTCAGCGTTTGCTCAATGGTTTAGGTAAACTGGACGAAAAACCTGATCGAGATGGGGTTCATTGATCCAGAAGCTGAAGTACATTTCTTGTTACAGGCATATTTATCATCATTATCATTATCATCGTCATGAATTGAGACTATTGTTCCGTTCCGTCTTCAAGAGTGTCCTTCCATCGCCTTATTGTTCTGCCCCTACTCCTTTTCTCGTTCGGGTTGTAGTGGTGCAGGATTTTTGGCATTCGATCTCCCGGCATTCTCATTAAATGATCAGGCCAATTATTTCTTAGTAATATATATATATATATATATATATATATATATATATATATATATATTGAAACGAATTGTTATCACTAATTGGATAACAATGCGTTTCCGATGCATATCGTACGTTTGAACTGCGCGGCAGCGGCCGGCACATCGACGGAGTCGGGTGCCGAAGCCGGTACAGTGCGAAGAACCGGAGGCCACGAATCACGAGCACGGCATCGGTAGTAGAGCAATGGAGGAGGTAGGAGAAGGACGGCTGCGTTGCGAGCGGAAGGAAGAGTGTAAACAGTGGCGGAGAGAGATTAATGGAGTGCAGACGTGCGGGGTAGTACGGACTATCTACCGGAGAGAACAATGAAAGTGGGCGTTATGCAATAGAACTGGAAAGGCGTTGTGACAAAGAAAGTGTGTGACAAAAGTGGAAGCGTTAGTTGAGAAGTGAGGAGAGACAAAACAGGTACAAGAGAGTGGTGAAGTATCACAAGCGGTGAATGGTCATCACGTGGAGTGGACAGAGCAGTGTAGAGGAAGGGAACAATGTATACAAGTATTCGACATCATTAAGTGCAATTAAGGTGAACAGTCGATGACAATTACAATAAAAGCTAGAAACTGTGATGTAAGAGAACGAGAAAACAGTAGTTGGGAGGACGACGTACCGATGCAGTCGAAACGTTCTGGTAACGTTTCGAAGTAGACCACTGCGACCACGAGTGGGGTGGGAAGCGACCGACGGCGGCGAAGCGTCCCCCGCCCTTCCGAGCACAGCCGAAGGAAGCGGACATACCCGAAGGGCGAGGTGGTGCGACAAGACACGTAAGAAGACAACGCATAGAACAAGTGACAGGAGCGGCACTGCGGGCCTCCCCTCCCCGCGCTGGCTTCCTGCGGCACGAGGAGGCCCGAACGCGGACGGTGCGGCGCGAGGCGTCGGCCCGACGGCGGATGGGCGAACATGAAACGGCGTGATTCAGACTGGAGAATCGTGAGTAGAAGCGGCCGGAAGATTGGGAGGGAAAGTAATTAGCCAGTAGATAACAGTGATCTTGAGTTGAGGCCCCCCCCAAATGTTGAAATCATAATAAAGGAGTGAAGCCCCAGGATAACGGAGAAATTGTAAATGGGATGTAATTAAACACAGGGAAAGAACAGAGTAAATGCTCCTGTGAGCACCAAGGGCAACCAATTTTGTATGGCGATTATTTATGTAAATAAAAAAGTTCTTGTTACCTACAAGTTTCCATTGTGCATGTGATCGGATCCGGAGCCCATTCCCGGGCAAGAATCCCTGTCCCCTTTTTCTTTATCATAAATCTTGTGCAGAGTCAATCCACGACTCGTTTCAATATATATGTAATATACGTGCCACTGTGTTGCACGTCATGAAGAATGGCAGGTCCAGTTTTTCCGAAAGAAAATTTGTGTTTGAGAAAATCGAGTTTAAAAATCACTTCCGAGCGCGAAATTCAAACCGGCCACTACGACACAGCAGACGGCGGCGTCTCCTTCTGCGCGGAGCATTTCCTCGTTTCTCCGCGTAAACGGTGAAACAGTTGAGTAATATTCTCTAAGGAAAGCATCGCGTGACTTATACTAAAATACGTTAATAGTATCAAATGTTTTTAGGTTCTGTTCAATAAATATTTAAATGTACTTATTGAAAATCCAGTTTTATCATGACGTGCAACTCAGGATTTGGGGTATTTTTTTTTTTTTGTAACGGGAGCTTCTGAACAGCCTATACACACACACACACACACACACAATCACACACACCTCCGATGACGAGATTTTTTTAATAGTCTGGTATTGAATAGCCTGCTAATAGCCTAAGAAATCTCAATTCAGTGGCTTCCGGTTTCCTCTTATCTGCTCCATGAGGGCCCAATTTTCACATCCATAGGTTATCATTGATACTACCATTGTTTTATAAAAATTTCAGCTGTCTGTGCGTGCTTTCCGAGTCTTTCTTATTGTTACGCACGGTTTCTAAAATTTCAATTTTTTTATATTGACATTTTTATCGAAGTATGACGTATTGGAACCTTGGTAGTTAAAGTTTTTTGCATTTCAACAGTGACCATTAATTACTATTTTACACCTTAAATGGGGATTCGAGTCCCGACGGTAGCAGGATTTTCGACACTAGCTACATAGCTAGGTCGAATACAGCCGCTCTCTGGATAAGAATTGTAGCGACCCGCGGCACTGATAGGTATTTTTCCGTGATTTCTCCGATCTACACCAGGTGAATGATGAATCAATGCCCTAACAATTGGGCCACGGGCCGTGCGCGATATTTCCTTCCTCTTCCGTGTTCTTTCCTCACCCCTTACTTGCACTCACATGCACTACACTACCACACACGCCGAGAGACCGGTCAGAAGCTTGGGGCTTGTCCTGGCTGGGGTTGTGCCCCAATTGCTGGAGATACCTTGTTGGGGAAACCCCCAAGCCGACGTAGAACGTCGCCGAATCTCATCAGCCAGCGGGAATGATCACCGCCTCCTCCCGTAATAGAAAAACATGCACTACTAATACGGGACTAATAACCTTAGGAGTTGACGCGCCCCGGAATTACTAATCAATAAATCTTGCAAAGTGGAACCATGAGTGCTGTAATTTGTGAATAAATCATGAAACTTTTCACTTGAAGGTATGCCATTCTAATTAAAGCCTTCCGCGTGGAATTTTTGTGGTCAAAGCCGGCTCGTGGCTTGTTAACAGGATATCCTCGATTTCCCTCGTACCATTTTTTCTCTCGATGTTCGATGATCAAAACTGGACCACTTATCAACTTATCACTTACCAACATCACCGCATCCATCGTGTTTTGGGGAGACCCGATAAAAGTAAACTATGTACGGAGCGAGTGCAGAACAATAATCGTTTGTTAAATCATTTGATAAAAATATCTGTATTACTCGAAGCAACCTCCAATTTCGTGGAGCCGACAGCTGTTAATGTGTTCGAGATCGATTTAAGGCATGGGTGTTTTCACTGTGTGATTGTGCCATTGACGTTTTACACCACTACTTATCTCGTTTGAAATAAGAGTTTCTGTTCCATTCTATGGACGTGCTTCCTATTCCCAGCGTTAACCTTTCCCGAGCAAATTATTTTCGTAATTCTTGAATCGAGGTTTGACTTTCTCCCGCCCATTTGTTGTCGCCCCTGCGAGATGCTTGGGCTCGACGCTTTTCGCCGGGTTTTGTTTGGCGTGGCGAGCAGCGTGTTTTTCAGTAACCCAATCGCCGCTTCTTGCTCCCATCTCTCGCCTGAGGTGGCCGGCGGACGGGGACGCTGCCGCGCCACGGAGCGAGCGGTCTGCGAGGTTGACGCAACTCCGCTGCCGTGGCGACGCGGCAGCCGCAATTGAGCTGTCTATCCCTTGCGAGAAGGCGATTGTGACAATGCTGATTCACGTAATGCGTTTAGGTTTCGCGGTGGCCAAACGCATTTGCGCAGTCCTTGCCGGTTTTTTCAGCAATGTGTGGGAACGTTTTCGGGGAGAGGTGCATTGCGCTAGAAGGCGTTGGAATCGACTTTGAACGATTTTCTGCCATTTGTTGGAAGTTGTCAGTAGGGGGACCTAGATATTCGTTCCCTGAAATTTTGACGTAGGTGTGAAAGAAAAAATTGCGCCAAAGTATAACCACTTTCGTTCAAGGAAAGTATATGGATTGTCAGATAGGTTGGAAGTTAAAAGTCTGATGTTGGGATTACAAAGCAATAAGCTGGGAGTTATTTTCGCCTACACCAGGCGTGTCAAAATATGCCCGTCCGAACTCTTTGCCCGCCTGGGATGCACGGCACTACTGCGAGCTCCGGCAACTTCCCCTAACCACTCTTTATTTTCTTTCCAAACCCCAAAAGGGAAGTACACGCACAAGTTATTGTGGGCAATGATGAAATAAGGGAAATCATCTCCGTCAACTTAATAGATTTATTTGGAGAGCCGGCTTTCAACGGCTTTACCAGCAAAGCTGGCTCCCTAAATAAATCTATGAAGTTGACGGAAACGACTTCCAGTATTTTATCATTTAACTACGTTAACAACACCACATTAGCATTCCCACAATATAATGGGCAAGCGAAGGACAAAGCACTGTCGAAAAATCACGACACAAATCACGAGGAATGGTTGTTTCATACAAAAATGTACTTACTAGAAAAAACCCCTGCGCTTCCGCGGCCAGAATCAGTATCATCTACTTGGCTGTCCGGGAGACGCCTGGCGCCGCGTCCTAGGCACCGGACAGCCAGGTAGATACTTCCTAAATGTTTTCTCACGTGCAACCGATATTTGCTTATACTAGAACCTCGCTAATCTCGCTAATACGAACCCGCAAATCCGAAATTTCGGATAATCCGAATAAAATTCGGGCTGGAAAGAAAATAAACAAAATAAATAAAATCTTATTTGTAGTTTAAAGAAAGTATTTATAATTACTGTAGAGCTGAACAATTAATTACTGAATCACACGTTGTCAAAATAAAACATTTATTGCACTTGTTATTGCATTATGGTGTATATCACATGTTTATGTAGCAGTAATTTTCACTTACGGAACTGCAAAATCAGTCATGTTCTTTTTGCCGTAAGGAACTGAATGTGCTTGATGATGCGATCGCCTCGCTACGTTGCTACTTTCTCAAATCGCACGCTGCCGTGCATTGTTTGGTAATCCAGTAGATGTGTTTGTATATGTGCGGTAAAGTTCTGCGGATAATCCGAACACTTCCGAACCGGAACAGACAACACCCCCAATTAGTTCGGATTACTGGGGTTCTACTGTAATTGATTACCTATTACTTAATTTGACACGTTTTCTTTTTAAAATTAGTCTTGTATAAAAATTGGGTTAAGGAGCAAGAATGTTTGGATAGTAGTTTATACAGTGTCCAGAAGCTCTCGTTACCAAAAATACCCCAGATTCTATGTTGACTTTCATGTAGAATGGCAGATCCTGTTTTTTTTCGAAAACAATTGTCTTCAAGAAAATTTTTTAATTGTTACCTCCGGGGGCGGAATGGAAACCAGCTTCCGCGTGACACACCTGGTGACTGCTTGCCACCAAGCTTCGTGACCAGATATGAGGTCCAGTGTGCCTCGCGCGAGCAGGCACTTCTTGATGAGTTCAATGAAAACAATTCCAGTGTACGAAGATCCGATTGCTGATATCTGGGACAGATCTCAAACGATAGCGAACATTACAAGAAATGTTTTTATCAGTATAAATTATTGCAGAAGGGTTATCGGCTATGCATATCAAATTACCTCTTTCTCGAGTGCATTCTCGGTGTAAGAGATTGTCCTGTGCCGCAGTCTCATGTAGCGTTTCTCGCCCTCACGACGTCGGAAGAAGAGGAAATATTGTAATCGTGCGCCGGGAAAACTGGGAATTTTCAGCAGAAAAACTGTTACTGCTGGGCCCAGGTGTCGAAAAAGTGGATAAATCTTGTTTTTGTATATAGAAAATTACTTCCTCTTACACTTGTGTAGTCAGAATCCATGTTTTGTGGTCCTTGATGGCGAAAAATCGGTTGATGGCAAAACATAAGTTCGTCTGTGGTCAACGCTAGCGCCAAAATCATTCAGTCGATTTTCTAAAATATTGATATTCTCCAATCGATTTAAATGAACTCTGAGGGTGAAATGATGCTTTGATTTTAGGGGGTACTTTACATGAAACCCTAACGTTTTCAAAATTTTTCTCCAAAATAGCTCCGATATTCTCGATTAACTTTGTTCTCATATAGCGTAAATAAGCGTAAATAAATAGATTAAGAAAATGGTGCAGGACTCGTTTTCGTTGAAATTCCTCATTTTTCGAAAATTGCAAAAGTTCAATTTTTTTCGGCGACTTCCTCCAAATTCAATATAGATTATTGAGGTTTTTACTTAATAAAATCTGTTTAAATACATCTTGAAATAAGCTCCTTGTACACCTTTTCGAAAATACAAATGTTTTCGTGGAATTTATGAAATTTTAAAGTAATTATTTTCTCGAAAAGGCTCTAAATTTTTCCTTTAAGTTTTCTCCTCTAAATGTATCAGAGAAATGTAAAAGAGAGTGGCGCTAGTCCCATTTCCGTCGAACTCTCTGGATTTTTGAAAATTGCCAAAATTAATATTGCGAAACTACTAAATTGAAGGTAGAGATTTTTGTCTTCAACAAAACATGTAGTGCATCATATAGTACTAGTCATGTAGTACAAGTTATTTGAAAAACGAGTAGTTTTCGCGCAATTTCTGCTTAAAGTTAATGCAAATTTAAAAAAAAAAATCGTAAAAAAACGCTTCAAATTTATTTTTCACGAGAAGAACAAGGGACCCTAAAAAAATGGCACAGATGTCATTTTCTTTGAATTTTCGAAAATTGCAAAAGTAGAAATAATGTGATTAAGTATGTGCTGTTGTAGCACCGCTATCTTTTTTCTGAAATCGAATACTCGTCAGCGTTGCCAGGAAGAATGAACCAGTTTCGAGTGAATTTTAACGACTTCTTAGGACGACGATTATCATCTAAGTGTTATTCAAGGAAAACTTGTTTCCATCTCGCAGTAAATCACAGGATACACAGCGTTTGCAGTATTACAACTGGTTCCTACATTTCTTCACGAAATTATGATTTTCTTTGGAGTAACATTTCCTTGACAGCCAAGAGGTTAGATCGTGTTTTCAGTTCTCCTTTAAGTGTTGTAATGTTGAAACATCATTTGGAATTGATTTGATTTATCGTCAAAACAGTAAAAACTGTATGTGAAATATGGAGGAAAAGAATTATCTGCGAACGTTCTCTTGGGTTCCAGAATCCGTATTCTTTTAGTATATCTGTATGTATGTAATTTGGCGCTGTAGGCTCTGACGAAGCCTGGGCCTACTAGCGGCGTCGGTCTTGCGGCCATGTGTTGCGGCCATGTACGTGTGGGTTAGTACGCAGACATCTCTACACCGTATTCTGGTCTTAACCTGACAAGTGAGTTTTCTCCTCGTCACACAGCAACATATACTGGGGACATTGCAAGGAAAACGCACTACTAATCTTGTCCGACCTGGAATCGAACCTGGGGTCGCGTCATGGAAACCGAGCACGCTGACCAAAGAGCTATCCGCGATTGCATTTTTTTCGTATACTTAGTTTCAATTATGAATAAAGTGTACAACAAAATGTGGTTTTCAACATTTGAAAATTGATGATTGTCGCTCCCCAGTTATAGAACATGTATTTACATCGTCAAGCGAACTACATTTTTGATTTTATAATATTCCTGGCAAAATAACCCACATCCACGGTCCTACTTCTACCGCAACTAACAAAAGGAGAGGTCAACAGAACGTGCGCATAGTGAAGCTACATTTACGTCCAGTAGCAAAACATGGACCCATTTCGGCATTTGCTTAATAGATAAAGGGAAACTGGACGAAAAATCTGATTTGGATGCGAGTGATTGAATGAGAAGCTGATTGGATATTAGAAGTAACGTTTTGTCAATTAATTCAATGTTTTACGTTCTATCCGTACAAAACATTGAAAGAACCAAAATAAAAATATGTGCGGCGATGAGAATTTCAAAGTCAAAGCTTTGGCTTCTGGGTGGCGTGCATATTACGCTAATTTCTGGCTACATGCCCATA
Source organism: Acheta domesticus (assembly GCA_031308135.1). Taxonomy (NCBI): domain Eukaryota; kingdom Metazoa; phylum Arthropoda; class Insecta; order Orthoptera; family Gryllidae; genus Acheta; species Acheta domesticus. Next base: position 231,476,495 of record JAHLJT010008446.1, read on the forward strand.
ACTTATTTTTAATGTGCCAGTGATTGTAAGGCTTAATACTTTTATCAGGATTGAAATCAGAATTACTGGAAAACTATTAATATTTCGATGAAAACTTGAAATTATCTAAATATGTAATTATGAGCAGTATATTGCGTTAAGATAGAATTCTAGTTTTAATGTTTAAAATGCAATTGTTCGAAATTAGGGAAAATAAAAATAAAAATGTGAATTTTTGCAGGTTTCGAAATTTTAGAGGTTTTAATGGGAATCGGATTTATGTCATAGAATTAAGCGCACGTGCTTTATTCAAACAACACTTGAGGAAACGTTTGGTGCCGTTTTTTGAGAAAATCTTGTTAGAATTTTTGGAAAATTCTCACGATTATACTCAAAATTACCCCTAACTACTCCTATTTTGAAATTCTAAGTGACAGTTTTGAAAATGCAGTACATTAAGAAAAAATATCTAGTTTCAGTAATGTAGTTGTGAAGAGGGCCGAAAGCAGTGGATTTTTGAAATATTCAAAATTTCTGAGGTTTCTATTAAAACTGGGCCTGTTATTGTTATAAACGTACTTTGATCTACGCAACAAATAACAATTGGGCCCTAGTGTTGTTTACAATGAGACGTTTTGAAAACAAACAACACTTATTCGGCATGGAGAACCTTCAAAATGTATATTTCTGTAAAAAAATTCGACATCAATTTCTTGCAGCTTTATATAGCTTTCTCTATACCGCATTACTCCGTACGTACGAAAAAGTAAAAAATACTCTGCTTCTCATGCGCTAGAATTCCGACGGATCTAAGAATATGAAGGGTTCTGTTGACCAGGGGTTGACTATAAGACATAATTGAACTATTTGAATATCACATTACATGAACAACGAATTGCGGGAGGAAGAAATAATAGTGTCACAAAACTACAATTTTCAGGATTATCATCACTTTCACTCAATGCCTTCTTCTGGTCCCTGACTGGCACCAAATGATTTTGAATAAAATTATAATTTCTTATGAGAAAGGTACACCATCTCGTCCGATTGAGATCGTTTTGCAATGTAGTACTGCAAATTAAAATATTTTTTACATAATATTGAGGGATGTCACTAAAATATTGATAATTTTAGTTTCATTGTAATGTACTAGAGCAGATAAAATATTTCTTATCACTTAAAAGCCTGTGTCCTAAAAAATCTAAGTTCATCCCCAACATCACGTACAGTTTTTATTGTTTTTGACGACAAATAATTAAAGTTGAAAGTACAGAGCGATTGATACGTTGTATTTTTCCATCTGATCATTCTCGAGAGCTAATGCAAAAGTATGCAACTAAATGCTTTCAACACAGAAATGAAGCTCATTTATTTGCAAAGTGAAAAAATATTAATTGTACTGATGGTCGTTAATTTTTCAAAAAACCGCTATTTTGAACTTTTGTGCATGTTTTGCTTTCTGGAATATAGTGGTTAACTTTGTTAAACTGGATATCATTTGGAAAAACTAGAGAAATATAATTACAGAGCGCTTATTGGTAAAATGACAAATATTAATCACAGTAAAATTGAATGCAAATGATTGTGTATTTAAAATGTACTGAGAGGCAGCTGTGTTATCAACATGAGTAAGTTTCGTGTTTTATTATATATTGATCTGGCATTGTCGATAAGCCATATTCTCACTTGTAAGGATCGTTTTGTGTCACCAAACTACATGTTAGATGAGATCGTCTAAAAATGTATAATGTTAAAGTTTTATATCGTTGGTGCTCAGAAAAAGTGACACACTTCAAAAATCATATTTTAGTGTAGTGGTCAGGAAATAGTCTATTTCACTATAAAACTTCGAAATAAACGTCTTCTTTGGGGGTAAAACCGTTCTTCTGTAAAATGCAATTATTGAGATGTGTCGCGTATGTTGTGCACCGCCGTTGAGCAACCCATGTGATTTACTGGTTTCTTGTTATTTTCAGTGCAGGACATCATTTTGAAGGGCGGTGGTGGGTAGAGTACTTTGCAAGTTTCTTTACACTACGCAGTTCTTGAATTTTCCTCAACATTCCTATTTCTCCTTACCATCTAATCTGTTGCCTGCCATACATTCCCGTCCTGTCCCTGATTCTGTGTCTATGTCGCTTCTTTCATGAGGTGTCATTCGAGCCTACCCAATTAATTCAACTCTTTATCAACTCATCGAAATCATTTTTATCAACTTTATCAAATTGCATCTTTATCAACTGTCGCGCAACTCGCACCTAATGACAATTGATGAAGTTCATAAAGGCAGGGATAAAAAAATTTTAAGCCTCGGCTCTAGATGGAAAGGAAACTTCTACTTTTCTTATAGTTTTTCTTCCTGTACTTCTATTTCTCTTATACTTCTTTCTTTATACTTCTATATTTCTTTAGTGACCGATGACATGTCCTTGTTACACCTCCTGCCTGATAAAATGAATCTTTTTACAGTAGTAAGCACATTTCTGAGGCAACGAGTCTCGTTGAGACGAACGTTCGTGAATTAATTAAAAATATTCATTTGATAAGGCAGGAGGTGGAACAATGGCCTAATGCTATCGGCCACTACAGAAAAATCAAAGTATAAGTCACGTTCTTGCACTTTTGACACCTCCGGAAAGACTTGGTCTTGCATCTTCATCTGGTCTCAAATTTCAAAAGTTTAAATGAAAAATGACTTTCTGCCATTAAATTCAGTGCATTGTGCTACAAAAAGTGTAAATAAAAATGCTAAATTATTTGCTTAGGCTGGAGTCATATCCGGACGCAGAGGATGCCAATCCTGTATGCTGTCAACTGGCCTATCTAGATCTCCCTATCTGGAGACTGCATTGCATTATATAACAAATTTCTAAATGTCCGTTGATACTCCACATTTCGAAATTCTCGAAATTTACGTAAACTACTAGTCATTTCCAAATGTGTAAGCGTAGTCCATTTCCAAATGTGCCCTTGTCCGTGCAGGTTAATTTTACAGAAAATAACGAAAACGTTTTTAAAAATGCATATTGGCTAAGAAAACGTCAACTAAACTTAGGTATTTTGTTTATTTTCAATCGTGGAATGATATATTGAACATGTTTGCTTAATTTTCCTAATAGTTCAGTTTAAAATAAGATTTTTTTTCTTGGACACGGGTCATTTTGAAATTGTATTGTTGTGGACAAGGGCGATTTTGGAACTGTTCGGAATGGTCAAGAGACATTTTGTTCTTGCAGCATTTTGTTAGAGTTAGAAAACTATGTTGTATTTTCATCTAGCCATTGACAATTTAAAGATCTATGAAAATACATTTATTTTCGTCTTCAGATAGCAACTAAACTTGACAGACACACGTCATCAGTAAATTTTTGTAAAATTCGAAATGTCGCAAATCAGCGCAGTTCTCTCCACAGTACAGAACCAGTAAGCTTTGGAAATCATTCCTCTTCGCCAGTTTTACTGGCACCTAAAAATTCATTTTTGAAGGGGTAATGTCTCCTTCATCCGTTTTCGGCCGGCAAAACTTTCTTTCTCGTTTCTGCGCGTAACTCCACATCGTACTGAGATTGTCCCTGAACGATCGTTGTTGCTATAGTTTTGTGGTCCCACGTTTCGTAATAAAAGTAAAATAACAACTAGATAATAAAGTAATAAGAACTGAAAATCTAAAATGTCATTGCTTTGTTGGCTTTATAACTTTCGTAACAGCTGTTTTAAGTCCACGGTGTCAAAGCCTTTTCCAATTTAAAACACTGTACCATACTTTCCTATGATACTGTAGTATTCCTGTGGTTTTGCAATCATTGTGTAGGTTTTCAGTTCTTCCTCTTTCCTACTGAGCGCCCGATCGAGTGCACTGCCGGCGCTACTATAGGCAAACTAGGCGACCGCCTAGGGCGCTAACCTCAGGGGGGCGCAAATTTGGTACATTTTATAATAAATATTATTGTTCTATCATTTGTCTTATATTTGTGGTGCACCTAAATATGTAATTTAAAATAATTTGTGTTTTATGTATATATATATATATATATATATATATATATATATATATATATATATATATATATATATATTGTGACCGTACTTACCCTTGTCGGTTTCATGGGTGCACATATCATAAATTTTGTGATTGTTTATTTGGGCACAGGGGTTCTTTGAGGGGGATACTTTAATCATCATTATCTGAGTTCAGAGAATCTATCATCACAGAAACAGGATTTATTAAGAACAAAATACATCTTCACATTAATAACATAATTTACATCATTGATCTGGTCGCAAATCCTTACTGAATACAGATTAAATGGTTTACACTATACATCTCCGACTATTCCTATCATCTTTACATTTATTATTTCCATTTATATAACCTCCATTTCTCTGAAAACTATATGCCATTCGTGAACTATTACAGACACTGTTGCTCTCCTTACTACTCAGTGAGCACCCTGAACCGGCATCTTATACTCGATTACCCATCTATTCTTGTTCATAATTATTGTTACTTATCTGCCTTCCACTACCATCGTCTTCTACGCGACGCGATGCCGCGTGCCCCGCTCGTTGCCGAGAGGTGACCTTGGCGCCAACGATGTTCTGCCTGCCCACGTGTCGCCGGCGGCCCGTTCTCGTACACCGGCGTCGTCTCACCACAATTTCCTTCTCCACACGACGAATTTCCTGTCTCAGCTCACACAGCTCCACCATATAATCCCGCATCCGCACAGCTACACCGACTACCACTGAACAGCATCGCCCACGTGTCCGTGCAACGTTCTCTTCTCTTGTCAAATTTCGTGATTATTCCTTCCAAACACGTTTACCACAATCCTTACTCGCAATCATCATTAAGTCTATCACAATTCTCCTTCCTTTAACACCAGCCGTCCCGATGATTCTCGATTTATCTGTACATTACCACCTCGCTTTCTTGTCGCCATCACGCCTCTCTCCTCACTGCTCGCTGCTCGCCTCCCAACTGCCGCGTCCGCGCGGTCTGACCGACCAATCCCCCCCTTCTAGGCGCTCGTTCACGGCTCGGCCCGATTCGTTCCGCAACGATTCATCAACCTGCGCGCCTCTTTTGAACTTTGTGGTGTGCCTAATATTTACGCTTTGACCAATACGATCAATATATATATATATATATATATATATATATTGTAGCGAACCTGAGCTCGCTCAGGATCGCTAACAATTTGTCAATAAGAAAGAGATTGTCTGCGAGATTCTCCGCGCGCTCGCGTTGCCTCGGCTGCGGCGACCCCATGGCCTTATCAGCGGTCGCTGGAGGGGTGGCGCAGGGGGAGAGTTGTCGCCCCTACGCGGTGATGACGTGCGCGTCGAAGGGCCGTGGAGTAACGGTCCGAGTGAGGAGAGAGGAACAGAAAGTTTCGAGAAGCGGAGGTGTGAGTTTGGGGAGCGAGAGGCGTGGCCGCGAGCCCAGTCAGCGGAAATGGTACCACGTTGAGGCGGACGCCGTCATGCTTGTTCTTCCAGTACGCTCTGTTGTTAGAGCGAGCTAAATATTCCAATGGACTAAGGTCGGTATTTCGATTCTTATGTGCCACATCGGGCACATCCACCCGAACTGCCCGATTATGTGTTCACGCCGTTCACTGTTGGAAACAATTCCACGGACACAACCTCCGAATTAACCTCCATATTCATTCTCATAGTATCTTTGTAACATGTGCAGAAGATAGTTGAAGTTATGGATTTTTCGTGTGGGAGGACTTTGCTGCTTTTTGAAAGAATTTTGCCATGTTAATAAGCTAGAAGTGCAGTTTCTGTTTTTGAAAGGACTATTATGGATGGTAGTGTTAACACCAAGGTGAAGTTGTAAATATATTAGAGCTATTTAAGGACCATTAAGAAAGTCATGAAATTATAATTTATAGGAATTATTGAAGAAGTTAACTGAATTTAAATATTACGCAAGAAATGTTGTAACAAAGGGTAATTTTCTATAGTTTTTCAAGTATCTTCTTTTGAAGATGTTCGAAGTTATTCATGTATAATTAAAAGTGTTGTGAAAATCATATTTGAAACGAACTATTGAAGAAGATGAGCAAACTTAACAATAGATGTAAAATGGGTAAATTTCTATAGTTTTTACAAGACGTTCTGTTGAACGTTCTGTTTTTCCAAAAAACTATATTCATTCAGTTTAACGGAATACAAGATATTTTTTGTAATTTCATTTCTATAGTTTTTACAAGAATTTCTGTTGAACATTCTGTATTTTCAAAAAACTATATTTATTCAGTTTAACAGAATACAAGCTATTCTTTTTTTACTTCCATTTCTATAGTAAAAAAGAAAAAGGGTCTGTTGAATATTCTGTTTTCAACAACTATAATTTGTTAATTTCGTTTGAATACAAGATATTCTTTTTGGAATTCCAAAGAATTTCGTGCACGAAATTATATGAGAGTGTTGACGTAGTGTATGTTGAGGGATAAATTGACTGCAATTTTCACAAACAGAAAGCAGTATGATATTCTGTCAGTTGAAATGCAACTGACTCCTCCCTATGACAGTACATTCTCATAACTCCTCGTCTCATCTGAGATCCCATTTGTTCAATTAATGAATTTCTATTGCATTTAATCACAGAATATACTACTGTGATTCTAATTCGTTTCAACTAAGAGAAAAATTATTTTAGATAATCTTGCAGTTGATGTTTCCTCCGAGGGTTCTTTTTTTTAACGTTGCTCAATGTTATTTTTTTCTTTGTTTATTTATTTCTGTATGTTATGGTCATTTTGCAATTTGTCGCTTGGTTTTTCTATGAACATTCAATTATATTGATGTTTATGGTTTCAACTTTGTGTGTTTTTTTTTCAAAATTTCAGAGAAAGCCAATATCCCACGAAATTTCCCCTCAGCCGACCTACACGTTCGGTTACAATATATATATATATATATATATATATATATATATATATATATATATGTGTGTGTGTGTGTGTGTGTGTGTGTGTGTGTGTGTGTGTAATAAATCATATTTTACTTTTAAAAAATATTTCTAAACATTATTATTATTATTGGGGGCGCAAAACTGGCGTAGCGTGTCTCGTGCGTTTGGGGATGCTCAATAAAAATGCGAAATGAAGACATCGTGATTCTTCTTAATGTTCTCTAGAATCTAGGTTATTGAAACAAATGTTACTTCAACAGATTTATGTCAAGAGACTTCCTGAAAGCAAATTATGAAATAGCTCCGCTTTAGTTCTCACGCGCGATTGACAATGAGATCACTTGTGAATTTATATATTTCGAACCAAAATAAAATTTAATATAATTAAGTCAGAATTCAACTTCTTAGATATTAATTGAGAATTAGTAGGCAAGCACTATATCTACTATTTGTGCTCATTACCAAGCACGGAATCTCGAGTGAGAAAGAAAAATATCTGTCTGACAACCTCAAGTGTGCTGCGCTCTCGTGCACAAACGAGCAACTTGCTCTCATAAGCCTTTGTCACCAGCAGTATGCCCATATGCTAGCTTTTCGGGACTCGAGAATCCTGGGGCAGGGGTGAAGAAGGGAGGGGAGAACCTCACCGTCTGCGCATGCGTTATTGCTCGTCGCAATCTCGCGGCAGACGCTAGAATCATTTTAGCGTCCAAGCAATCGGAGGCCAGCTTGTATAAACGCGCGGAATTCAATCAAAGGAAATCACTTTAAAATTAATACAAAAGGTGTTTCGCTGAATGTGTTTCACTCACTTGGAAGATTATCAATACAATATTTAGGCTTCTTTGATTAATATTTCACGTGGGGATGCTCAGCATCTTAGTCCTTAGCGTCCCCTGACGCTGCGGCACTGGCGCAAAATAGCCTAGCGCCGGTCCTGATCGGATGGCATGAAGGAGTGTTTGGGTATTAGGAGAAGAGTTCTATTTCTTTTATGTTTGGGGGAGCCTCTGAAACACGTCAACGATCAACGATCAATTTAGATCATGATCAATTTAGAACAATAAAAATCATTCCTTCGTACATGTTCCTGCGTTGGAAGCTTGGGAAGAAATTCTGTAGAGTGTTTATTTTTGTTTACATTTTTCTTCCATCTCATTTCTCTCTCTTTTCTTTCTTTCCAACTCTTCCCTCGGGCGAGGGAGTGTCCTTTGTCCATTTTGTTACATATTCTGATGAATTAAAACGCAATTAATTGCAAAGATTAATAATGAATCTCAGTTCTTGCATACATGAGTAAAATTAAGCACAAGAAATAAGAAACTGAAAATACTGAAGAATCTGAAACCGACTTGCCTCAACAAATAGGGCATCTTTAAATAATGGTTCACAAATTTATTGATTGTTGAAATTTTTTCCCTCTTGCAGCGTGTTTATTAAGGTACAACCAGCAGTACAATATGAAACTAATTGTATAAAATATGTTTATTAAGTGTACAGTGAAATTTGAAAACTTGAGTGATAAATACAATTGACAAAGGAACAAGAGCGCTGTTGAAAATAAGAATTACATTCTTCATATATTCGGGATTGAACTAGGTTCCATTTGTTTCTTTACTGATGCCTGTTACTACTGTCAGCCATGATGGATTCTGTATTAAGGACAAGGGGCGTTTTGATTCTGTTCAACATTTTCAGATGCATTTACTATGGGTTTGGAAGTGTTTTGCAACTGTAAGACATGTGTTTTTGGTTATAGAATGATTAACTAAATGGAGTGGTACCAAAATCTCAATTTCTAAAAATGTTGGATAAGGGCGCTTTTGGAAATGAACAACTCATTTATTAAATGTTTTGAAGATTTACTATTACGCAATACTTTACATTACATATGACTTCTCAATATTACATTATATAAGACGTTTTTAATATTAAGGGTGAAGAATCTGTTTAAAAAAAACAATTAAAATTCCCAAGTTAAATGAAACTAGAATCTCTGTCATATTATTGAGCATATTTAACTGAAATTGAGCAAATATTTCAAGACAAAATTAAAGCCATTTTCAAGAAAATCGTGTGTACGTAGTATTGTAAATTTTCGTTATTTCATACAAAATTTTGCGAAACGAATCAGATTTTGAAAACATTGTACGTGACAGTATTTACAAATAACTGGGGGTTGCTGTGGCTAGCTTACTACTGCAAGCCCTTCAGTTGTGACGTTTCTACTCTAGCACTTCGGATTCTTCGCTTTCTGGCGACCTAATTTTTCCTTTGGAGGGCACGTGAGCTGCTTGTTCGCATTTGTTGGCATGACTCATTCGTGCTAGGAAAATGTGATTAATTATGCAAAATTAGTATGTGTTTCTTATCAGTTTAGGGTCCTTATGCTATGTTAGCGAGAAATCAGGAGCTCCGAGTGCCAAAACATTTCTCAACAGCAATGACTTCAATCTCTTCCGGTAGGATAATTAACAAGAGTAATATAAATAGGATTCACTTGAACGTCCTCCTTCTTTTATGACTTTCAGGAGTGAATGAAGAGAGTGCTCTAAATTTCTAGATTGGGTAAGAGGAGACATGGAAACAGCGAATTAAAACATCAGTTTGTTTCGTTGTATTGTTAATGTTCTAAAAACGTCCTCAGATAAATCATATAAATCAGACTTTGTTTATATTTTAAGTCTTCTATTGAAGTGCTTAATTATTTCAATAAAGTTGATTTTTATTTCAATTTTCAAAGTTATCAGCCATTACAATACTAGTAATATTCTCTATGAGTAATTGTTTGAGTCACTAAATAATGAATTTCACTTTCTTCCAATAAGAGTGGTAAACATTTGAGTATCGTTATAAATGCCCCATCATTTAAATTTATTGATACAAAAAGCTTTGTCGACTGCATTACGAGCGTCTTCAGTGCAAGTGCAAGCATGTGACATCTGGAGAAAGGTAGAACATCCAGCAGTTTTACGTCTCTTACCTCTAATGAAGAAAAAAATGTTTCCTTCTACTTTTGAACATATTTGCATGAATGATACAAGTTTTTATTTTGTTTTGATAATCAATTTTTCTTTAGAGATATAGCATCTTTTTTCTTCTGACATGATTTTATATACCTCGAAACGCGACGGACAAGAATCCGATTATTTCTAAGCTGATCACAAGCTGCATCTTCCAGAGAAAAGTTACAGAAAATCTTTTATGAACGCAGAGAAGTTGGTAAAAGCATTAAGATTGGCATCAGTCAGCAGTCCGAGAAGCAGAAAGTTCTCAAGAGAAACCTATTTTTAAAGATTTCCGAGGCGCATAGAAAATCAGATGTCATTGCGAAGCAAGCTTAATATTTACGCTTGCTAGCAGAAATTAAAGGGGAATTACTATAGCTTAAACCGTTAACCCAGGAATTTCCCAGCCTATAGGCGCTTCAGATCGGAATTTAATTTGGTAAGGAAATGTATTTGTCTTGCGAGGGCGGAACAACTCGCCCGCCCAATAGAGTAATGCTTTGACGTCTTATGTCATCCCGCTTTGTGCAGTAATAAATAATTACGATCACGATTTATCATGATCTGCTCACTACCGCACAAAGAAGTGAAGTTTCAGAGCAAGATTATGTGGAAACTCATGGAGATACAAATAAAAAGAAAATTCTCATGACGAGTTACTTCGTCACGCCGAATTCAAGGGTTAATTCTTTACCTTACGTATACACATACGTTCAATTAATAAAGTTATAAATAATTACTAAGGTGATCTGAACCCTTTTTTTGCCTAAATTACTCGTATCAACTTAGAAAAATCGCTTCATTCATTAATTTCATGAAATAATCCAAGATGTCGATTTAACAAAATAAAATGTTATTTTCCTTCAACTTTTGTTTTCCTTAACCAATGTGACTACGCACATCAGTAAGATTGGACTACTTTTCAGGAGAAGTCAAAGAAACCAGCAAGAGAACAACGGATTTTTGAGTGGACCTATACCATAAATTCCCAACGGGGGTGACATACCCCTCCCTCAGTGGGCGCTGAAGCTTCCATGGGGGTGGCAGCGGATTCAGAGGCAAATGGGTGGGAGGGGCATTGAGGAAATCAAGAGGCGGGTCGAGGCGTACCTTCCCTATCGGCTTCGATATTCTTTAAAAATATTTATTTTCAATAAAAAAATATAAAATATAGTTTGCAAATATTGGTCGTGTGAACGGAGGCAAGACCACATCGACAGTCCGGCTCTCATTTTCTTCGCGTAACGGCTAAAGAGAGAGAGAGCGCAAGCCTCTGCCTAGAAGAGCTGGTACGGAACCTATTGATTTTTGTTGTTTTTTTAATACTATTTCGTTTTCAGCAATGTCATCTAACTGTTCGTCATGGCGTCGAATATGGAGTAATCATCCGTTAGGCTAGAGAGACATCGTCAGTCGAGTCAGTCATTGCCTTTTATCCTTATCAGTAGGAGGCAGATTTTGCTGACCTAAAACATCGCCAAAAATGATCAATAAAATGCTCTTAAAATGCCATAAAAGCAAAGAAAAATGGCGTAAAAATGTAATCAAAACCGGTTCGAATGGACAACTCGAGCTGTTGGATATATTACTGAAGTAATCGAGGCTGCTTCTATTCGTTCAAGTGAACCTGGCTTTCAAACTTTTGGTTTGGATTGTTCTTTACCAGAAAATATATTTCTTTAGTTCTCTCCCGCAATCGGCTGAACTGCCAATGACGCTGACAGGCTTCACAGGAACCTTAGATTACATATTCACAATGATTGACATTACGACTTCTGAGCGAAGAAATTGAGTAGGCTACCAGATATAGGTACTCAGGAATTCTGTTGAGAATATTTGTTGCATCTCGTAAATATTATTGGAAGCAAGTACCATTAAAATGATATTAAAATCAATGAAATCAGCGAAAAGTGCATTAAAAATGACGTAATAGGCGAAATCGACGAAAAAATGCAAAAAGAATGCCGTATAAAAATGGGTCATTTCCTTTTTGCCATCACATAAAATTAATGTCTGTACTAAACGGCATTTTTCTAAAGTGATAAGTAAAAAACGAAATTTCACTAAAATCCGCCCCTACGTATCAGCTTCGGTCTCCGTTAGTACCTGGGGTTCCCACACGATCACCCATCCAGGAACCCGCGGTGTCTCGAGTAGCTTAACCTACGTTACCCCAAGGAGCATTGTTAAGTAATTGTTTACGGACGCCGGCGCGCCCTTCGCTGCGAGACGGCAGCGGCGACGGCGCCATACATGATTCGAGTACAGTGACTTTTATAGAGCAAGTGCGCCAGCAGTACAAAATAAAAACTACGAAATATATAAATAAAATACAAATAAATATACAAATAAAAATACTACGAAAAGTATTGCTCTAGCAATGCTTAATTTTCTTATTTTTACGTGCTTCGCCGTGATAAATAATCAGGAGTGATAAGTGATAAAAGACATTATAAACATTTTTATAACGATCTACTACCTGTTTAGAAATTCATTTTTTATTTCAAAATGTCTTAATCTACTTCTAAAAATAATTGCCAGCAGTAGTGTTGGGAAGTTGAAAAATGGACTTAGATACTCTCCTACGTACAAATTATTGTATATGTGTTGAATTTGCCATTTTTTTTCAAATGGATCTATTAAACCTTTTAGGCTACAAGAGCATTTAAATAAAATGTATGCTGATAAGAAGAACAAAGATGTAATCTATGTTGGGGCTGGAAAACAATTTTTTAAATGGGCAACTGTATTAAACCGTTTTACATCGTCTTCTAAGCAAGATGACGGACTACGAGCATCATATAAAGTTTCATTGTAAATCGCAAAAACAGGAAAACGACACATAATTGGCGAGGAAATAATTTTGCCGGCAGTCAAAGAGATTATAAAAATGTTTCAACATAAAACACCATCAAATATCCGAAAAGTTCCTCTCAATAATAATTAAAGAATAGATAACATTGCAAAAGATGTAATATCTTTATATGATTACTTGAAGTGTTTGCATATTTTCCATTCAACTTCATGAATTACTTCTACCAAATCACGTGCGTTCGATTATAAAAGATGAAAAAAATATCAAGAGTTATTATTTGCTAAAAATTTGGAAACTGATGCAAAGGGAGAATCTGTATTTAATACCCTACAAAAAAATATTTTTTGCTCTTTCACAGCGCCTTTGAAATAAGCAGTACCAAATTGTACTTGCTGTACACTGTATTATTCATTGTCATCGTTTGGCTGCCAAATGATTGAATGAATGCCTGCATACGTCGCTCCATTACGTTAATAGACCAACAATATATTAGAAGCAATTCATTGTCTGACCGATTATTTGATCACCTTTGTAATGAAAATGTTGAAGATTTCAATTGCTTGCTCACAATATAAGTAATAACATATATATTGCTTACAATATAAGTAACAATTGCTTGCATATGAGTACGTTGTCTCTCTAAAGGTGTTTGAATCGTTTTTTGTTTTTTTCAATCTACCTGTATTTGACTCAGTACTAGAATTTCTTGAAGACAGAAGAAAAATTGTGTGGAAACCAGATTTTATCGAAAAGTGACATCGCTTATTTGACAGACCTGTTTAAAATATTTAATGAAGTTAATTTACAATTGCAAGGTGATGAGTTGAATTTAATTAAAACAAATTGATTTTAATTAAAACAATTCCTGTTTTGCGGAGACTGATGATAATGTGGGAAAGTGTTTGTATTCACTTCTACTTAGATTTTGTTAGAATAGACGTTTTCCGGCAAAGCAGGGAACGACACGCCATAGACAAATTGGATACAATTTGATGAATAAGCATTTCCACTTCATGCAATAGCTTCGTTGTACGTGCTGTGTGAGGAAGAAAGGGCACTCCGGATATGACCACCAAAGAATCAATTTCACTGAGAGCAAGGATGTAATTTTTTTAACGGTTTATTACAAATATTTTGTTACGAATTAAAGATTAAAACATTACAATAGCCCTTTACAATTAGGCGAAGAATGTACCGATCAATTATGTAATTGACAATCAGTTGCCATTTCAAACATTGGTGTCTGAAATTGGAATATCATTTGAAGAAATAGATAACGTTTCCCTTAAAAGTAAGATTGCACAGCTTTGTGATTTGACCTGGGAAGTTTGATTTTACCGGGTGGTTTTCGCGCCGCTTGATAGAAAGAAACTAGTAGTGCTACTCCAGCATACACTTTCTCGCATTGTTTTTAACTTGCAATTTCCGACAATTCTTGAGTTAAAGGAAAATTAAACCGCCATTTTTTAAGCATCCTTATCCAAGGACAAAATTAAATAGGAAATTTGTAGTCATTTTTTAGAAAAGAATTATAAATTGCGTTTACTTCAAGCAAAAATTATCCGAAAAAATACTCGTATTTGAAAAAAGTGTATATGACTTTATTTAAAAATCTAATGTTTTAGAGCATATTCATTTAAGAAAAATTCTCTATCATCAATATTGTGTTATTACAATCTGAATTTTTTCAATTCCTGAAAATTCAGTGAGCCGAAAATGGGTTTGCACCATTTTTATAAGCGTACTTTACTCTGTTCGAAAAAAAATTTAAAGAACAAAGTTGAGAGCCGTTTTTGAGAAAATAATTGTAAAAACATTGCCTATATTTCACGCAATATTGCGCGAAAACTACTCATATTTTCGAAAATTTGGACATGACCTTCTTAGAGATCTTTTTAGAACAGCTTTCATTAAGGAAAACTATTTCTATCTTGAACAAGTGAACTCTAGGAGTAATAAAAGCTATTAAGTATGCTATAATTTGTTTTGTTTCAGGTCCATAATTACTCAGTCTTGAAATAGTAAAACATGAAATATATTATTTCGTTGGTTTTCATTGCTTTTGGAAGTTCAATTTATAATTATAATTTTAATAATTTTTGTATATTTTTTAGCTTGAATTGAGTTGTAGTTTTGAATTCGTTTGTAAACCTTGTTCTTGATGTAATGCTATTTGTTCTTGAAAAACAATATTTGAAATTTAACTTCGTCTAAGAAAGCTTGGAATTTAATACTTCTGGATGAATTATTATCATTTCGATTGTGGTTCCCGATCCTTAGAACGAATGCTGACCTGGTTCTTTAAGTGGTTATGTGCAGGAAAGACGTTTATTGTAAGCGTTGCATAGAAAACTATGATGATTGTTAAGGAATGCTATTTGTGTTTTATTGTCCAGAAAACACGCCATCCGGAATTCCGTTCGCCTTTATCAGATGTAACACAGTTCGCCAGCAAGGAGCCTATGGTACTGTCTGTCTGGGAGACTGTAAAGTAATTTCTGTGGAAATACCAATTTTCTAGAACATGCTGTTAAATACTGCAAATCCTGTTAAATCACATATCTCTTATACTTTATTTTCTTTATGACTTGCTAATGGAGAAGGTGTGTAGATATTACGAGAGTTTGACATCTTCCGAAGATACGTAATATATGTCTCTGAAATTTTGATTTATTTTGCTTTTTCTCGTTCATGAAGTGTCGTTTTAACAGGGGCTTCAAAATGGAATGTGGAAATTGGAAGAATACAGGAAATAGCGGATTATGATCTTTCGTAATGTTCTCTTTATAACAGTCCTGTGTCTTAAATTGGAATTTCGAAACGTTTGGCTTTGAGATCTTGTGTTTGAGAAGGGGATTGCAACCGTCTATTTCTGGATGCTTTTGAAGATGTTGCCAATGCACGTTCAAAGAGCGAGCGGAAAGTCTTAAATCCATGTCAAGAGCTGATCAATTCTTTGAAAATTCGTCTCACTGAGCAGTCGCCAAAGAGGGATGGAATCACCGGGTTCCAACATTCGAATTTGAGAGAACGAGAATTAGTTCAGGTAGCCGAAGAAGTGTTTAACTGGATTTCCCTGCGCAAAATCAAAATGTGGCGCCTCGGCCAGCCATGTTCGCAGGAAGCTGGTGGGGGCACGGCTCCCAACGCAGGGAGGAGGGGCCTGGCATTCGTCGAGGCCACGTGATCGTCACATGGGTGCCCGAAGGTTGTTACGTCAAAGTACAGCACGGCAAAGCACGAGGTAGCGGGCGGCAAGGCTTGCTCGCAGGCGCGTAGGCAAGCCGGCTGGACGGCGCGGCGGCGGATCTCCAGCTGCAAGCAAAGCGGGCGGCGCGGACTGCCCTCCGCTGACCCGAGCGCTCGCGCTGCGCTACGCTGCGCCTTGCCACTGCCTCCTCCGCCACCGCTGCCCTCTTTCCCCCGCCGCCGTCGCCGCCGTCGTCGTCCCGCGCGCAGCAGAGGTACGGCCGCCGTCGCCAGCGCTCGCCAGTGGGGCCTCTGCGCGCGGCACTCGCGGTCGCAGATCCTTCGCCTACGGCGGCGCGCGCGCAGACTCGCGAAAATTTCCCGGTGTCTGGTCTCGGCGACGGCAGCGTCTATTGCTTTCCGTTTGCGGCTCGTGCCGCCGTGCGAGAGATTTCATCACAATCCGCGAGCTGCGGCGTCGGCGGTCGTCTGCAGCTGGCCACGACCGCCCGCCAGTGTTTGCTGCCATCCGTTCCCGAAAGTCCTATTGCGTTTGCTGTCTCGGCCAAGTGCCGGTGCAGGTGACGGTTGTCGTCGGTTGTCATCCGCCGCGACCTGCGACTGGCCGCGGCCATCCTGCGGGCGCTGACATCTGCTGGTGAATTTCCTCTGTCTGCCACCTCGTGTTATCACACGCTAGCGTTCTTTGACGTCCGGTGTTTGTTTCTGTGGAACTGTTTCGTTGATATCTCAGACGTGTTACTGCTGCTTCATTCCCGCACCTAGATCCGAGACTGATAGGATTTTGATGAAGATGCAGTCGTATTATTTGGTGAGTAATGATCAATCAAGATACCTTGATTGATTGCCATTAGTGACGAGAATTTATGTCCGTCGCAAATGTGCCAATGCATATGGAACATAACATTATATATTTCCTGTAAATTTTAATATAAAATGTTATACCTACTTTTGTTGGCTGCTATATTGCCTTAGTGTTGGCTTGTTTTTTTATTTTATTTTATTATTATTTTTTTGCATATTCGCACTATTTATTTATATTTTAAATGCGAAAATGCGTCTGGAATAACGGGTGCACGATGAAGCAAAAACATGCACTAGTTTTGTGAGAAAATGTGAGAATAACCGGTGTTATTTTACTGCCCTGCAGATGTCAATTTTTTTATGAAAATAGTGTCAGA
Source organism: Acheta domesticus (assembly GCA_031308135.1). Classification (NCBI taxonomy): domain Eukaryota; kingdom Metazoa; phylum Arthropoda; class Insecta; order Orthoptera; family Gryllidae; genus Acheta; species Acheta domesticus. Next base: position 231,493,616 of record JAHLJT010008446.1, read on the forward strand.
GATCGTTTCTTCTTTACTTTCTTTAACATTAATATTTCTGATATACATACTTGAAATAATACGTCAAAAATTGATTTTCCTCTTTCACAAACTCTTCAATTAAACTTCCGTTTTATTCTTTCTGAGACTGTTATTGCGATGAGATCGCAGCCCTTCTCTTCGGCTTCCGATATTGAGTAGATTTACGAAGCATTTCATACTTACACAGTACTGGCAGCTGAATGCAAAAATACGCTCTACAGATATAAAAAGCTGCTTTTATGAAATCGTCACAAATACAATGTAACTTCGAAATTGAATAGAAGATAAATAAACGAACAAATGGTTACGAATCGACGGAACGATGCGAACCTAATTGAAATTGAAAATAATGAATTGGCTTCATTATGTAAATTAATATACAGAATGGAGGTGAAAAATGAAGTTAATTTACAGTTTTGATTAATATTGTACTAATGAGCTTGTTTCTAACAAGCAGAGACGTAAACTGGGATCAGTATCTTGAAAGCACGTGCTATGAGGCGTGCGTGTGCAAAAACTGCAGTGGAAAATTGTGGTGGTAATATCCTCTTAACTTTTTTGGTTCGCGTTGTCCATGCGTTGGTTGTGTGAGTGTTCAAGTAATTCAAGTTGTCACGTGTTTTGTATTATCTTGTGTAATCATCTTTGAGGGTACTGAAAGGTCAAACGCATGCTGCATTTCCAACGAATTCTCTATCATGCATTATCTGTAACATGCACAATGTTTTTGTTTAGCAGTATGCATTTCCTTTAATTATCTTTATGCATATAAGTATTTATGTCAACCATGAATGAAACCAATCTGCTGTTTATAGTAATTAAACAAACTGGTGCATAAATGTATATTATCTATTGACCTGCTTTTGCGGTCGTAGTAATTGATATTATTTAGAATATGAGCACTTTTCCTAATCAAACAAAATGGAATAGAATTCTTCTTATAAACATAATGCTTGTATCTTCGATGTTTACAACTTAAATTCAGTGAGTGAGATTTTAATTAAAATTTACTATAGTGTCATTATCTGGAATAACTTTTGCTTTGTAATGCAAATTAACTGGTAATAACTGCTTGAATGCATTTTATTTTTTTCTTGGATTGTGTTGATTAAATGTTAATATTAATTTTTTCGACAGATTTCTATAATACAATGTGATGCAAGTGTAATTTTTAAATTACTTTGTGGTAAAAAATTAAGTGAATCTAATGAGACGTAGAGTAACAAGTTAGTGGTCTGCGTTTCATCAGAATTTACTTAACGAATGTAATTGCATTGTGGACGCACTCTTATAGGTTATTAATTACTATTGATACTATATTTGTATCTTTTTAAATGAACTAATTTTGCCCTAAGTTCCGTGGTGGTAGCTGATATTTTGTGGTAATCCATAATGATAATTGGAGGTAAGGGATAATTGGTAATTGGAGGTAATTAATAAATTGTGGTTGATTATCCCTTACCTCCAATTATCATTAATTTTGTCCTAATTACCACTTCTCCAATAGTCCATTTCATTTTTGTAAGCTATCGATGTGCCGAGAATTCAACGGGACAACTTGTTGCATTTTTATTGACATTCAAAAAGGCAATGACGGCATAAATGGTGAATGTGTTTTAGAAACAATGGAAGATGTGACTCTTCAGGCAATTCATTAGGACTAGCCGAAAAATCTTAAGGATTTAAAAGGCAAACTAGGAGGAAACGGAAAGGAATAGATCGAAAGAGTTTAAAACAGAACTCCGGCGAGGAGACTATATTTAACCTGGTATTAGAAAAACAATGAAAATAGTAAATTTGAATGGGGAATAAAGATTGGACTCTGTAGTGTATATAATTTGGCATATGAATGTAACTTGTGGTATGGCACGTAAAATGATTTAAACTAAGCAAAAACTATCCTTATTAAGGAATTATCCTGATTAAGGAATTATCCTTATTAAGGAAGCACAAAGAGCAGGACTGAAGAAAATCTAATAAACTAGTGGTTCTAGAACAGCTCATACTTTTCGTATTTGTAGCGGTTACGAAATTATATAATACTAGTTAAACTGTGCGAACATTTCGCACAATTGATTGCATGTGATACGGCGGTTAGAGACGGCTTACTTCACTTAGGGATCGCCTCAATGATCCAGCACATGCCTTTCAGAGTCTCTTCAAACTGCAAAAAATATTTACCCGGACTGGAAGTTCAGCACATAGGTACCGCTATCAACGCGAGTCCAATATTCTGTGCTGGTTACGAATATCAACTATTGCGAGCCCCTACGAATCAGTAAATATACATTTGCAATTCTCGAAATACCAGATATTTTAATGAAAGCTGGACGTATTATTAAGCAAGTGGCTCTATGTAGACAAGTGTAAAGAAAAAAATCGGAGGCGTTTTCTGGGAAAAAACTTTTTTTTACTAGTTTTAAACATTTCATTCAATATTACGAGAAAATATATTCCTTATATATTCAAAAAAGTTTGTACATGGCATATTTAAAGAACTAAGTTTGGACAGGTGTCGTTAAGAAAAAATATATCATGAATAATGTAGGAAAGCTGCAAAGAAACCTAACCTTCTGCAACTTTAGAAATTTCAGACATTTTGCCAAAAGTCGGACTGACAACAAATGTATTCTCACCAGATCGACCAAGGAATTTCCATTTTGGCGATATTCTTGTGCATGGTTTAGGCGCTCTATAGTTTTCCCCAGACGGATGGACCGGCGTTTTGAAAAAACACGTTTGCCCCTCTGGGGCTCCCTAAACGTGTACATATGCCAAAATTTCACCTGGTGCGATAGCCTAGCGGCAGCACCGCGACCCTTGCATCTTTGTCCGAAAGCGGTTCTAATGTTCGTGTCTCGATGAAGTCCCCCACAGAACTGCATCGAATTTTATCATTGATTGGAGGAGAGTTCTAGCGGGCGGTTAAAATGGTCGGTAGATTTCCGTGTTTTTCAATCTGTACTTGGCGAATACCGTGACAGCTCCTTAACAGAAGAGTCACGGATCGCCCGCGATATTTCTCTCCTCTTACACACTCTTAGGCACAACATTCAACATACCACTAACGTTGGGGGAACAATATGGAGCTTAGAGTTTCTCTCGTCTGGGACCGTGCCCCGACGGGGGAGATAACTGCGAAGGGAAACCCGCAAGCCGATGTGTAAATCGTCGCCAAATCTCCTATTTCAGTGGGGAAGAAACACCGTCACCTTGCAGAATATATCGGATACAACACTTACGGGACTATTAGCCTAAGTAATTAACTTTCCCATAATCAATTTTCACTCTCACTCCTCAAGATCTTACCATCGCTGTTTTGTGCAGCATTGCATAACTTTCACTGTTCTATGTATTCGAGAAAGTAAAAAAATGTATGGTTTGTGGCATGAGATACAAAGATCACCGAAAATCTCTCACACTGAGGGGGGAAGTTATAATCGTAATAAAATTCAGTACATTTTAAATACTTGGGAAGCCTCGTGCGATAGTGACATGGCATAATGGAAAAAAAACTTTTAAGCAATAAAAAAGACTTGAAAATGCTTCTGTGCACGTAAGAAAATATTTCAACATTAACGCTCAACACATTTACACATTTTTTAACACTCTACAAGCTAGTTGTGAAACCCGTGTAAATCTATTGCGTGAGAACATGGAAACTGGCAAATGCCACTGGAAATCTTGATATTTAAATATAATTCTGAGGATTTTTGGACCAGTCCAGGAGGGCGGAGTTTAAGAGTGAGGGAAAATGCGCTGGAACGTTTCCAGGAAGTGAATAGGCTGCAACTGTAAAAGGCGAAAGAATAGACTGGCTGAGTCATGTGGAAAAGTGAGAGGAGACGTTGGTTAAACGAGCATATGAATGGAAATCAAAAGAAAAGAGACCTGCATCAGGCGCAAATTAAGCAGGAAGGATGAGGTACGTCAAAGTTTGAAGACGTTAGATATAAAAGGGGCAGTAGACACGAGACAAAATGATAAAGCCTGAGGCCAAAAAATTCTAAAACATCGTATGGAGGGCCACAGCGATGATGCAAGATCTCTCATATCGCCAGAATCAAAGAGGAAATGTTAGGCAAATCGACCCTTTAGATCATCGATTCCTACTAACAAAATGGAGGTAAATAAGATTTTAGTATGGCAAGGTTCCGTCTGACTTCTGGTACAAGTGCGTAATCGTGCTGCAATCTGTTGACAAGTAGCTACTGTAAAAATCATTAGTGTAGGTGGAGAGGTGACCGAATAATGAGTTAATAAAATTTTGACATCAGTTGTTTCGAAACAATTGAAATGTCAGTTGGATCTTTGCCATTCCAAAGAGTCGACAAGTTAATATCACCTTGAGTTTTCCATTTAAATGTTTTGCTGCGAATTGTGAAATAACTTAAGGAAATCTTTAGCACTATTTTCCCTGGATGAAGGAAGTTCCGTCCATTTTCCGTGAAAGGAGCGGGGCTTCCCCCTCAGTAACATTCCGCTTTTTGCTAGATGCCATGTTCAAGCCCTGCACGGTCCCGACCGTCAAATAGCATCCACACTTATTACAACCTCTCAAAGATTGCTTAACTTGCTTTCCACACATACATCCTCCTGCAGAGCGCTCCACTGCCCAGCTCTGAAGTATGTCTGAATTAGGTTACTGCTTGTTTTGCAGATGCCCAGACGCCAGCGGACCTTCATCAATTGACACCTTACCGAATGTCTCGTGTAGTCAATGTTTGAATCACAACGCTGGGTCAGTTATTTTCGAAGAAATGAGGGAGTGAAAAGAACATCTGAAATTTTGGATGTTTAAAAGAAAAGAATATTGACACTGGTGGACAGCAGAAAATATCTCACGGGTTTTGCACAGCTGGTTAACACCATGGCAGAAACAGACGGGAAAGGCTCGACAGCGAGGCAGTGAACCGAGTACGGTTTCAGTGGGCAATTGAGTACTGTGGCGCACCCAAGGGAAGGGGGGTCTCGTGGGGCTTCAGTCACCCTCAAGAAATCAGTAATGTATGTGTATATGTATGTATTTGTGTATGTATGTACTCGCACAACAGCTCTTTACGAGCTAAGGCCTACCAGCGGCGTCCCGGTATTGCGGCCATGGGTTCAAGGTACGTGTGGTTAGCACATAGCCATCCCTACGCCGTATTTCTGGTCTTTTCAACCTGAGAAGTGAGCTTCCTCATCGTCACACAGCAACAGATACAGGGACATTGCAAGGAAATCGCACAATTAATTTTTGCCCCGACTGGGAATTGAACCCGTGGTTGCGCTGTGGAAAGCAAGCACGCTAACCAACGGGCCACCAGGGTCCAGAAGCCAATGATACGTATTCAAAAACACAGGTTTTACTAATTTTACTTTTCTAAGGAAAGTTATTCAATCAATCATTTCTTTACGTTATAAATATTAGCTCTAAAGTGGTGAAACATAAACCTCTGCCACGAATCAATGTAGATAATTACGACTAATTTATATTGTTCTATCCCACACTGCCTTAAAACAAGCCTATGCTCGAATTAGAATACCCCGCCACTGCTCCGCCATGACTTCCATATTGATTCGATTTATGTTCTCCGTAGTACATTATTTTTTATTTTATCTGTGGGTTCGCGAAGTCGCACCTATACAGGAAGGCGATTAATATCATTAATTGGGAACCTGATTTTTAATATTATTCACTATCACAGAGCATTGCTATCTACAAAGTAAATACAAAAATTTGAACAACGGCTGCCGAACATGTCAGCAACTATTTATTTTATGTCGCATCCCTTTCCAGCCGAATGGCATACAGTGAAAACAATTCCGATCGAAACATTTACTTACCATAATACACATAAAAATATACCCATTAAAAAATATCTTTACTAATGAAAATTATTCATACATTCACACATATTTCTTACTGCTCATTCATACAAGTGCACTTCATTTCGATTGAGTTATTTTCTTTTATGGCCATTTTATCCTTATAATAATAAAAAATCTTGGCCTTGTTACAATTTTTTTTTAATCGTAATAGAATTTGTCACGTCCCTGGTAACGTTCTCCGCGTTGTTGCCGAAATACCTGCATCCGCCTTCGTGTTCAGTTCCATTTTCCATTCCAATTCTATCGGGATTCCGATTCCACACTCCCGGACTACTGTTAATACTGAATATCACTTTTCTAACAAATCTCCAAAACTTTTATCTAAGTTCCTAAGTTTCGCTGCTCCATTCTACCCGATGCATCTCGTCCAAGCGACTACAGCCATCTGACTCCTGCACTGTTACAGCTTTCTTTTTCGCCGCGCAGTTTAAAACAAAAAAACAGCCGTTCTCTTTTGTTATAATCGTAATATCTTTTACATTTTACAAAATATAATTACATTTCTGTTACTTTCCTTGTCTCAATAACTTCAATGTCAAAATACAAGTCCAAACTATAATATTTATAATTTCTTGCGTTTCGAACTCGAATCTTCTTTTAAAGTAATGTTTATGTGATCGTACATCACATGTCAACACATTCAATTGTTCTTTTCCAAATATGGGAATGTTCTCTCTAATTAAAAATTTCACCATTCCGAAATGATATACATTTTTACAATTATTTATTCATTGACTAAATGTTCGCTATTTGTTGATTTACTCCCCACTGGTCTGCGAACAACACAGTTCTTTGGATTTCTTAAATAAATAATACTTTCTACCTTACCATAACCTCTTTGACTGTTTTGTTTCTATATTATTTGTTTCTCTAACATTTCAGTTAATTTATTACATTCTGGAACGCGTCCTAATGGTCCATCACACTAAGTAAAAAAAATTATATTCAGCGTAAATGAAAAAATTATTTATAAGGAAACATCAAGTCGGCTGGTCACTGTACCGTCAAACGGGTGAAAATAGGACAAAATTTCTTCACTTTGTAAGCAACTTGAAAAATATGTGCCTCGGAAGGAACAACTTTATAGCAAATGTTCATCCTTTTTCTCTCGGTCTCAGTATCGGAAATAAAATAATTATCATACTGAAGGTAATGAAATAGGTTTTTTGTGACTCATTCTCACCCCAACAGAATAATTATAGGATGGCAATGTACCACACAATTTTACCCAGTTGGGAACCAAATTGGGAGAGGCAGTCTCCTTTCTAAATCTCTTAATTTATACCACGAACAATTCTCTTTGATACCATTTCAAATACTGGAAACCATGTGGCTGTACCTGTAGCCCCCTCCCCCTCCAACGAGAAAAATCTCAGATTCGCCTCTTAGTGAGTACCATTTGCCGTTTTGACGGACACTGTAGAAAGAAATGCAATTTTTTTCTTTTTTTTCAATAATGGCACTTATATTTAATTGATAGGTTCGTTAAAGTTTGGGTTTGTGTCGAGAAATTCCGGCAGATTCATTCGCTTGTTCTTTCTCTCTCTCTCTCTCTCTTTCCCTCTCTTTCTCTCTCTCTCTCTTTCCCTCTCTTTCTCTTTCTCGTATTCCATTAGCTTTTATTCAGTCCTAAGAGTTAAGCAGTAAATTGGGCGCTGGACGATCTCTTTTCATTCCAGTCGCCTGACAGCAAATAATTAGGGAGAGCGACAAACGAGGAAGGAATGGAGGGAAGCCGTGGGGCGTCCGGGACAAAGCAACCAGCTAATTGACTGTTACGGGCTTCCCTGCGCATGACTTTGAGTCGTACTTGTGATTGACTTTTGCTTTGGCTTCTCGCTTGATTAATTCGTATTGTATTCACGTAGGGCGCGCTATGTAGGTTTGCTACGGAGTGAGAAGAGTCGGTATGGAGTCACGCAGGGCTGCACAGAAACTTGCTGCAACAGAGAGCTGTCATTTGCTAGGTCCTTAAGTGCACACCTGTTGATCATTCCGGATTTTTCCTCTCAAAAAAAAGTTACAAACTGTATCTGAAATGTGTAAAGTATTACGAACTAGTAGCTGGACCCGTTTGAACAGTCTGCTCTTTGTAATTTATTAGTTTCAAACGTGAAAATAGCTTTAAACTCACTTCTAACGGACAGCCCGTGAACAGTGTGATGTAGCATTTTATGCCCGGTAATGCTTATGAGCAAATTTCCTTGTATTGCTAAGCTATGAGATTAAAATTCACAATATCTCTACTAGTCCCATAATTTTATCGTGAAATCGTATATATATCTCTGTTCCTTCAATTAAATTTTACTAAGAGTTCATGATCATATTCGTACCGGCCACCTATGCTACAGAGTAGGGGTCCCCGGAAGAGCTGAATCTCAAACGGTCCGATTAAAATAAGTTGGTGATTGACATTTGTGTTTCTGAAGCTGTTGCTTTATACAATATGACTATATGATTTGGTTACTTTTATAAGTATTAATTTCAAGTGTTTATTTTCGTGTCCCGGAAACACATGCTCAGTGGTACGCAACCTGTCAATGTCGCGCCTTTCCATTCGCAACTGTCAATCGCCAATTTCTTTTAATCGGATCCTAGTAGTGCTACCCAAGCACATATTTTCTTGCGTTATTTCCAACATAACTGTTCCGCTGTATTATATTACTACATAAACATGTAAACGTGTTTTCAACCAGCTCAAATTAATTTCCACATCGAGACTCGAACCCAAGTCCTACAATTTGACTCGAACTACACTATACAAATGTGAGGCCGACGACGCTTAAACATGTAATTGTCTCAACACAATACTTCCAACGCGCAATTTTGTGTAATTTTCGAAGACAAAACAAACAGACTTTGCAGAAAATAGGACTAGCATCATAGTTTTTACCGTCCCTTGATGCATACGAGGAGAAAATTTAAGGGAAACATTTGGGGTCATTTTAGAGTTTAAAAAATTGCCAATATTTCTCGCAAAATTAATAAAAAATTTCTCGTATTTTTGAGAAATTATACATGACATTATTTAAAGATGTCCTTAAGGAACAGACTTAATTAAGGGGAAAATGTCTATCTTCAACATTATTGTTGTAGGAAGACGCCCAAAAAATTGCACTTTTGCAATGTTTGAAAAATATGGATTCAACGAACATGAGACCTGCTCCATTCTCTTAATCATCCTTTACGCCATCCGAGAACAACGTTTAATAAAAAAATATGGTGTGATTTGTTTTTTTAAAAAAATTGAAAATATTCTTGAGGCTTCATGTAAAGTATCCTCAGAAATCGAAATGTGTATCCATTTGAAACTTCCAAAGCCTCGAGATCGTTCAGATTGATCGGGGAATATGTTTTGGAGAAAATCGGCTAAGCGGTTCAGGCGTCACCGTTAACCGTTAACCACAGACGGACAGTGACAGACGGACAGACAGACGTTTTGCCGTCAATCGATTTTTCAGTATCAGGGACCAACAAAATCTGGTTTCTGGCTACACCGCATGTTAGAGGAAGTAATTTACTATGTATAGGAACAGGATTTATCCACTTTTTCGTTACCTCGGCTCGACAATGAGTTTTTCTGTCGAAAACTCGCCGTTTCATTGCATAGTCAATTTTACCCCGAAATATCCTCCATTTGGTTGCATAGCAAATTCATCTGTGTAATAATTCTCTAAAGTTGATGATAGAGAATATGGAGGTTTGGAAATAATATTTGACAGCACGTTACTGTGTTGTTGTAGTTGTTGTTGTTTGTCTTTGTTTGTTTTGATTTTTCTTAGCAGTTGCATTCACAGATGTACTGTATTTAGAAAATACTATGTTTTCTTCTTTCTTTGTTCAATAAACATAGCTCGAAGTAAACGTTTGGTGATTCATCAAAAAGCGTGTCATGTTTGCGTAAACTTGAGACGTACTATTTTCATGATGATGCACACTATTTTGAGATTGAATTTATACTATTGAATTAGAAAAATTTTGTATGTTGATAGCTTTCAAGACGCTGTATATCAAAAAACGTTTCGTTGCAAGTCGTGGTGACCTTTCAAATAACGTTTGTTTTGTGGTTATGTATCTTCGATTATCAGATTATTCATTGTAGTAACATGCTTGTAGTAGCAGAATAATTGACGTTTCTTGCATCTTTTGATTGATCACTGAATATTACTTCTCACTGGATTTTTCATTTGTGATGGTTATTTTCGCCGTACTGTTATGAAAGTCTACCTACGCTACATTTATTTACGGGAGGTAAGCCCATTGTTGTTGAATTAGGGAAGTAAACACTTTGCCTCCCTAGGGAGGAAAGTCTTTCCCTTCATGATTCAGCTATATCATACAGTAGCAGCAGTACACTCTCGCTCTCTCTCGCGCGCGTGTGTGTGTTCGGTTGCTTGTACTTCGCGATCTTCCATTTTTAACTTGTCCTCATTCAATTGTTAACATCTCTATTATGCTACAGATCGATTCTCTTGGCACCTTATCACTAAGTTATTTCAAAATTGTATACACTGTATAAATGGAGGGTAACATTGGGAAAAATAGTATACGTTACATGTGAGAAACGAGGCTTCTGCTCTCATTTTGATTGCGAATCCTCGGCCAAACGGCCTCGGAATGCAATATTCAAACCTCGAGCAAAAAAGCCTTTCTCTCTGCTCTTGTAACGAAAAAAGTTTGTTTGTTCTTCATTTTGCTTAGTGAGTAAGCTGGTTACTTCGACATGCCAGGATTTATATTCTGGACTGAAACGAAACATAGATCATCGTACTTCCCATTGAAAGAGACCTTGGTAGAAAAACTAATTATTGAAGTACGCTGCTCTGAATAAATTTTTGAAGATGACTGTACACTAAGTTCTCAATCATTCGTCCCTGTCCCCAATACACCCAATATCCCGTCCGGAAGGCAGGGTGCAGGGTTGCTCTGTTGAATGATATATGGTGGAGAATATAAACATAAAATCGCTATCACGTGTTCACTTCATTGAAACGTATGCTACATCTGCCTGTTATGTTTGATGAAATACTTATGATCGATTAAAAATACATCCTTGGAACCTATTTTTAAATTATTTTTGTAGTATGTTAATTTTATAATTTTTTTAAAAATTTTATTTTTCGTCAGAAAACAGTTAAAAACTGTGTGTGATATGCTACGGAGAGAAGTGAATCCTGTTCACGTTTTCGTAATTCTATGATCCCTACCTTAAGCCATATACTAATTGAATTCTGAATACAGAAAGAAATGAGCATTTTTGGCAAGAATTGTTAACAAAATATTCTCTCCGATGTAATAAAATGTATTTTCAAGGGTAAATCTGCTATAGATTTGGACTCTTGTCCAAATGCCCTTCGTGAAGGAATAATACTTCTGCCGCGACAACATGGAGAACACTAATTGAGTAACTATATTTACTATTGAAATCTAGAAGACGTGCACAGATAATTAACATTTATGTCCAAAAGCAAAACAAGGGGTCATTGACCTAGAAGCTGAGGTACAATACCTGTTACAGGTCATTTAGAATTATACAGTCCAACTGGTAAATAATACATTAAATATTATTGTTAAAACTAATATTGCTTTCTTTTTTGATGCTGGGTATAGTCTCGAATTGTATAGAAACAGTTATGCAGCGGAAAAGATTTTACTTGGGACTTAAACTTTTGTATCGATTATAATCGTTTAATGTGATGCGACAAAGTGTTGTAAAATAATGTACATGTACTGTTGTTTGAATGATTGTATGAGTGTTGTAGTGGTATACTGTACAATGTTTCTAGATTCTTGAAAATAAAAATGTTTTGTTGCAGGTAAGTGGAGGAGATATTGCAGACACTAAGCTCGATGTGAGTAAATTACTATTCATTTATTTTCAAAGGTTCGATTTCTTGTAGTATTTTGTTGCGTTCAGAAGTACATTTTGGGATATTTTGTACAGTTAACTACTACTTATTTGAATATTTTGACGGCTCAACATTGTTTTTGGAATTAAAGAAAAAATAAACCGAGTTAGCCATCCTTGCGTTAACCATGTTCTGCGAATCTAAAAACCGATAGTAAAAAGACCTTTGTGCCTTCAGTGTGGTGGTAACGAGGGAACAATGGAAAATGTTGATGATAGAACTTTCTTTGCAAAGCTAGCTTTGATTTGATTTATTTAGTCAAAGAACAGTAAAAAACTGTATGTGACGTATGGGAGAGATCATCTGCGCACGTTTTCATGTGCTCCATAATCCCTTCCCAATATCCTATGAATAGTTGAAAGATGAATAAAAGTTTTAAAATATAAAACAAACAATATAAAAATAATAATAATAAATTTAAAAGAAGCGCGAGATTAGCAACATTTCAAAAACTAGACATTTTCTTTTCTGAGTTATAGAAAACTTATTGGTATCGGTAGAGAAACTGCAATTTGATTTTTTGATGACCAGTATAGTCTCTACTTGTATAGAAACATTTCTGCAGCCGAAAATAATTTATTTTAACCTAAATTTGTGTACCGACTTTATTTAATATCATCTTGCTAAGCATTATAAAGTAACGGACAGAGGGGGGCAAAAGTATTCAGACACGGGAGAAAATCATAGAAATAAACCTTTACTCCAAATACTTGTTTCATTTTTTCTTGTGAAAAGCATGTCAAACAGAACATACATGAGTCAATCCATTTTAAGTGGTTCAGCACTCATCGCTCGACCATCTCGAAAAAAAATTCATATTTTGCATGTACATTTCCTTATGTTTTGGCTGTTCAAAACATCTTTAACTTTTTTTATTGTACCTGGTTTACAAATGGCGGGCATTTTTGTTTCACGCCATGCGCCATTTTTCGCGTTTGCAGACATTTATTCTTTCCTAAATTACTCAGCTCTAGGTTATTCTAGCATTCTAGAATGAAAAGCATTCGATTCAGTATACTCGGACCTGCGAATCGAAATATTATTTACCTGTCTTCTGTGTTTTCATTTGGGAAATATTTGCAACCAAATCTATGGAACGCGAATGAACGAAATTCTATTTTCAGAGAGTAATTTCTCAAAGAAGGAATAGAAACACACCCTTAATTTGTCTCTGCTTATACTCATAACAGTATAGTTACTTTTCGTAAAATATAACGTACCACTTCAAAATTGCATCCATTTGAAAATTGGAATTTTGGATTTCCCCACATTTTGAACTGTAATATCTATGGTGTGGAAGAAGATAAAAATCTGAAAATTGCACACGTGCTAGAGCGCTCTCATACCAAACTTCATTAAAAATTTCAGCTTTAAGACTTAACTGGATGTATTTTTAAAAAAATTGAAAACTTACGAAAAAAAAGGCTTCATTTCCACATTGAGGATACGTTGTGGCGAGTAGTAATCACATTATTTTGAAGTTATTTTAAACTAAAAGCTACATTGATTTAAAATAATTAATTATTCTTTATTATTAATAAACATAAAAGTGGCATAATATATAATTTTCAATATTACGCATACTTTAATTAAAATAACTTATAACTTGATATCTACGTTTGTAATTGAAAATATGATACCCTTGATTTTAAAAGCTAACCGTGCTAAAACAAAAATTATTTATAAAATATAACATAAATAAGTTCATGTTTTTTGTTTATTTTTTCGCGTTTAAATTTGCCATTCTGCTTACAATTTTTGAATGTAAATGAACGAAATTATTTTATAGAGTCCACTGTTTAACAATTTCCCCCGTATGCTTCGGATCATTGTCTTCCTGCAAATTAAAATCTCGTTCCAGATTTAACTTTGCAACCCTGATGTTCACATTTCGTTTCAGTATATCAAGATACACAAATCTATTCATAGCACCATCGATAAATACGAGTTCCCCGACTCCCAGGAAAGAGATGCATCCCCACACCATCTCAGTGCCACCTCCGTGTTTGACAGTTGCTATCATGTCCTTGGGCTTCCACTCTGTGTTCGCTTTGCGTCATACTAAACTGCGGCCATCTGGAGTTGGACATATTATATTTACATTCATCACTCCACAGAATCTTGTCCCAAAGTGTCACATCCTTGTTGGCAAATTCCTCCGCAAATACCATACGCTTTCTTGTATGAATTTTATTCACGAACGGTTTGCGCGTGGAACTCTGGCGTGGTACCCCGCATTGTTCAAGTATCTGCGAATCATTCGCACTGTGACATAGGTCCCAATACCTGGTGCCACTTTGCTGCTATTGCAGAGGCCGTTTTCCGCGGATTTTGTTGCAGCATTCTCACTACATGCCTCTTGTCATCTGTCTCCCTGCTTCCTCTCTCACTTTATTTTTTTATATTATTTTTATAGAATTGTAGTGTGTGTAGTTTTAAGTTAAAGTTAGCATAAGGTAGATTAAGTCCATCAAACATTTGCACAGTTAAAATGTAAACTGAACAATGTAATGTCAACTGAAAATAAATTATAATAATAAAAAAATGCCTCTTGTCCCTATTCGTCAGTTTCTGCGGACGCGGACTGCCGTGTATGACTAACGTACGTTTTCTCTTCTTTCCATCTCTTAACGATACTAAATATGGTTTTCTGGCTTCGGCTTACCACCTTGCCTATTTCAGCATATTATTTTCCCTGGCTCTGCAGACTAACAATAACTTTTCTTTCTTCTACCGTCGTTTCCCTACCTTTCCTGGATATGTTGGTCTTTGACTAATTTGACGAACCTTCTGTACTCCTTATGAATGGGAGAGCCGCCTCACATCCACTGATAAGTTATCTGTCGTCGATCCGCGCTTTACGACCGACGTTCTCTTAATAATTGAAACAGTGTCTGAATACATTTGTCACGCTTGTTGAACACTCCAATGATATTAAAACGGAAATATCCGTTACTACTTTCACTGTACGACGGCATTGGCATAGCCAACGTCTTTCTACACGGAACCCGCAGTATCGTACCTTCGCACATCCAATTATTATCTATGGATCATTCAAAACTGACAGTCCAATACGTCTGCAATCTACATCTGAATACTTTTGTCCGCTTCTGTACATGTATTGCATGTGGATTTCTTGTACTGAGTTGTTGATACTGAGACTTGAACGTGATTTCTACGACGTGTCTTGTAATTATAAAGAGTATTGCATAAAAATATGTTGCCACAGTTAAGTAAGTCAGATTTGACAAAAGTCACAGATTCGTAAATGAATAGACAAGGCAATGTTAATATTTCAAGCTCAATGATGAGAGACTTGCAGAGAATACGAGGATGGCATATTTTCATTATTTGAATAATTTTATTTTTTAATCCAAAGGTTTGGGTACTACAGGATGAGCTTCCATAGAGTATTATTCCATATCTCAGGCAGGAATGTACATTTGCAAAATACACGCAACGAGCTGCATGAAGACTGATAGAATTTGAAAGAATTCTGAATGCGGAATAAACATAATGAACATAACTTAGTGTTTAATTTTGTTGTATGTACATTCTATTTGAGGTTTGACTGAATTGAAAGACCTAGAAATTATATTACCTTAACATCATCTAATTGAATATTGTTCATGTTCAGTGGAGCATGCGATTGCCGATTTGAAATGCAAAAAAAGGCCTTGAAATCATTTTCCCCTCGTTAACAATTAATTTGTTATTACGAAACCAATTTAAAACTTCCGAAATCGTACTATTTATTTTTTTCTTTTTTGCAAAGGATATTCGTATTATCAGCAAACAGAACCGTTCTTCCATTTTCAATAGACGAGGGCATCTCGTTTACGTATAAATGGAAAGAGGATAGGACAAATTGTTTACACACACACACACACACACACACACACACACACATATATATATATATATATATATATATATATATATATATAGTATGTATTTTGTACTTTGTATCCTTCGTAATTATTGCGTTCACAGAGATGAAGTTTCAATTTCTGTTTTTTCTTCAACCACTCTGTTCTCTCCTTTCTGCTTTGTGGTGAAGGCATTGGAGACTATTGCGTTGTGTGTTTTTTCTGTTGTGCATCGTATGCTCATTAGTGGCATCTTCATTCATAACAACGAAATAAGTTGATATTTTAAAGTTTGTTGTTTGTGTGAGAAGGTTATTTGTTTAGAAAAAATTAATAGCAAGACCTTACTGCGGAATGTTAGTTGTTATGCTGGTTATATATAAAAGAAACTTGCCAACTGTGTGAGTTATTTTCGATTCGACTTTTACTTGATTGATTTTACTTGATTTATGCTGAACAAAAACACCTTAGAGACAATGCGTAACGTATGAGGGAGAAGTATAATCTGCGCACGTTTGCCTAGTGGGTCGTGCTGTTGTATTTGCCGAATTTTTATTTGAAACATTTCAATAATAA
This sequence comes from Acheta domesticus, assembly GCA_031308135.1. Classification (NCBI taxonomy): domain Eukaryota; kingdom Metazoa; phylum Arthropoda; class Insecta; order Orthoptera; family Gryllidae; genus Acheta; species Acheta domesticus. The sequence continues at coordinate 231,509,865 of JAHLJT010008446.1, forward strand.
AATATTAAACTGATCGTCTTACGAGGGCTGTGCTGGTAGGAAAGTAGGGCTACCTCCTTTCAGGTCCCCAACTTGCATAGTTTATTTTGGCATAACGTCCCTCTGACAGATTGCGTTCCCTGCGGCGTGATGCCTTGTCTTTCGCTCCAAAAGGAAAAGGAAAACAATGGGAAGCGATACTCATGATGGGTACCAGGAGCCTACTAGATCCGCCCTTTGGCTCCCGGGGCTGGGAACGTAGAATAGGTGTGACGATTATTTTTTAATGGCGGGCAATTAGTCTCCTGTTACGATAGGGGAAGCCCCATGGCAATGGTCCCCGGAATCTACGCGGGGAACTGGAAGTTGGTTGCAATCTTTATCGCACATTAATTTTTATTTTGGTGTTAAGGAGAAAAAAAGGTTTTTAAAATTACAGGATGACGCACGAAATGAGTCTCCCTTTGTTTGTTACGTAATTTATGAGTCGCACTAGATATCCCGTTTTGAGCATCTCAACAGCAGTAGCAGTAGAGCATGGAGAAACAAATGAGTTATGAAATAACGCGTAATTCACGACTACCGCCGCTAGGAGACTAGTTTATATAACAATGGTCGACAAAGGAAGATCATAGAGGGGTGCCAAAAACCCACCATATAACTTAAGTACAGTATTTTCGATATAAGTTTGTCCTCTTAAACATTCGTTTTGAATTTTTTACTTATTTCGTAAAATGTCGAAACTTTGATCTTCAGTAACTTCCTTTTTCTTATGCAGCGCAAGGGTTTTAGCGCGAACGCTTAAAAGACACTTTTACACACTAGCACACAGCCACTATACTGCGAGCGATCACTAAATTGTGTGGTTGACACCTCGTCAACCCTCCAACTGCTAAATGCTAGGATGACAAAACAGCCTTGTCGTAATTCCATTGTCGACTGATGGACAGTTAGTGATGCTTTTGAGAATTGAATGGGGTGCGGACGACCACGTTAAGGATTCGGAGCGACAGCGACGAAGTTGCGCTTGTTTCATTCTTAAAAATCGTACGTATGCGCAAGGTATAGTCTGGATAATGTACAGTTGAATATTCAATCACGGTTTATCAAGTAAATCCTCATCCAAAAGACAGTGCTCTGAAGGGTGAAAAAGAACCACATGACTTCAAGATGATTGCCAGTGCCTAGTGTGGCGTGTTGTTAAAGTTTCTTAAATGTCGAGGAAGACCAAAGTAATGGTAATTTTACTAGTAAGTAAAATAGGCCATAGTTAGCCAGTTGTTTATTCACGAGCGATTTATCGCGAGCATGTAATGGCCTATTACCCACGAGTATTATGCTATGTTTGATCTTATTCTTTCGCCTTTTTAAAAAGTTTACGTACTTGTTAGCAATATGTCTGTATTATAAATGGTACTGACTACAACGAAATTTTACTTCGGCGATAGCATTCGCGTGGTATGCTACATTTCCGCTCAGCGGTCATTCAGAGCAGGAAGCGTACGAAGTGCAATGGAGACGATTGAAGAAATTCCCGAGAGAAGAAGAAAGTGAAGAACGAGAAAAAGAAAATTAAAGAGCAGAAGACAAAAGAGAAGAAGAAGAAATTAGTCGAATATTGATATTTATGTATCGTTTACGAAGAAATCAATACTTTGTATCCACCCTATTTTTTTACCAATATAGAGCTAGGCAACCTCTACTACATCGAATTTGGTAATGAGCCATTTTACCCACTCCGAACGCGTAAGTAAACAGCATATCAAGGCGATCGGATAAGATTAAACTATTTATTATACGCACAAGTTAGAAACGAATTTTTTATGATTTGAATCATAATTGTCCACTTTCTGCAAAATCATTACCTTCAAGCTTGAATACATGAAATTGACCTGCACAAATGAAGATATAATGTAAAAACAATGCTAATTAAGTGTTTCTCTGTATTAAATTGTGAAAAAAATTGAAATATCGTTTTTCAATATTATAAGTTGATATAAGTCTACGGGCATAAGAAATAAATCTATCAATTTTTAAATTGGTAAAAAAATGAGATTTGTTATTGCGTAAAATGTAAAGTCACATAATCTTATGTCATGCAACTTTTTCCTTGTTCACTAACGTAATATTTTTAACTTTTCTGTTATTTATGACCATCGTGGATAAGTCTGAAGTTTTACGACTTTTGTTAGCTGTGGGAAATAATTAATCCTATTCGCAAGGCTGCGTAGTTTTTTCTTTACACATACAATCCTGTGTTTCATTTCTGTTTCTTTGAATATTCGTGGTAAGTAGACAGTGGATTCAAATCTACGCTAATTAGTTGAAACCCAGAGAAGTTGGTAAGTTGACAGTGAAGTTCAATTGAATACGGAAGATTACCTTCAGGATTGACGAGTGATAGAAACACTGCGCATTCACTGCTTATAACCAGAATTACATTTAATGAACATCATAATAATAATACAGCGGGATGCCGATTATCCGAACTAATTGGGACCAGTTATATTTCGGATTTTCGATAATTCGGATAACTTAACATAATGTCTATGTAGGCTACCGTTGCACTAAAAGGCTGTCGGTTTTCTGCCAACAATGAACATTCCCAGTGAGTGACAGCTAGCATTTATGATTGGTTGTTTGACAATATACCGTTAGTTCTCTTGAACGTAAAGGTGGTGAATAGCATTTTTCTCATAATAAGCATTCCCAGTTCTTAAGCATTTATTGTAGGATTTGTCAAAGTTCATTGAAGTCAGATGATTGATTATAGTACATTATCTCGTTAATATTTTATCACTGTCAATCATATCGAGGATCATTCTCAATATTCAGTATTAAAAAAGAAAATGAATACGTGTAGTATACGGTTCCTAATTTAAAAAAATCAGAGAAAATATGAATTCGAATATTTGACGTTTCGGATGATTGACAGTCGGATAATCGACGTTACACTGTACTTGTTCCATTTCCCAGCAAAAGCTTGCAGATGGTACTTCTCCCCCGTACGTCACATGTAGTTTTCAATTTTTTAACGATAAATGAAATAAATAAATAAATAGATAAATACGCCCGTTTGTCTTTCTATTTTTTGACTTGAAGGTGTATTGTTTTAACGATGTTTGGTCATAGATTCGCATTCGGTACAAGAGCTTTAATCAGTTTTGATTATTTAAACAAGGCTAAGGAAGTATTGTGTACACATAGATCTGCTAATGTTACCTGACTTAACATAATGTAAAAATAGAATGAAGTGAATGGAGTTCTTGAAAGAAACATTCTTGAAAGCAACAATGAGCGTCGCTGCATAATATAAGAATTCTCGACAAATATGAGTTCCACATACTAGTTTTATTCACAGTAAATACGCATCTTTCATACACTCTTAAAGAAATTTAAATCTGCACGATCACTGTTGTCCGGATAACGTTGAGAAGCGGTGGGCCGGTGGCACTGAAGAATTGTTTAGCCATTACATTTGCATGATACAGTTTATTAAATTGGAACCCAGCGGCACTATTAGTATACAATAATAATAATCAATTAATATTAATAATATTATTAGTTAAAAATTGTAAATTTTGTAATGTAATGCAACATTTTATTACACCCGTAAGACTGATTCCTTTTTATGCCATTTATTATGTAAGGAACGTATATCGTAGTCTTCATTCCACACGAAATAAATTTAAATTGAATTTGCACACAGTATCGTTAACTATCAGACTAGTGGGGTCATCTTCTTCTTTTTTTTTTTTTTGTCAATTTCTTTTTTCTTGATCCATAGAGTAAAAGTTGAGCTGATCCTTTGTCTTCCTTCCGGAAAATGAGAACAGTTTTAATCTCTCCCAAAAGGTCAATTTTTTTGCTGGTAAATAAACGAGAAAACAAAATAAATGAACTCACCATCTGAGTTCGTTGGTAGAGAAATTTGTTGACTTGAAACGGTTATAGGAAATCCGTTTTATTGTTATGTGGAGTAAACATCCCCGTTTGGCTATCATGGTTCATCAGGGTTGCGACGCAGAGTTGTTTTCATTTATTTTTCGAGTCGTGCCTTGCATGGATTCACACACTTAATGACCCTTCGCGAACCTCAGTGACAGGAAAGCTGCTTATCTCTCGGTTTGGCGTGGTAGTTTGCGTGGAGTTATTTGCTTTCATAATTGTGATGGATGTGGTTTGCGCTGAGAAATGCTCGCGGTCGGGAAGGATCGGACGATTCCAAGCTGGCGCCCCAACGGCTTCCTATCACTCGAAACAGGATCGACGCTCCGAAGAAAGGGACGGTTGCTTGTAGAGTTTGTATTCAGGATCGGCGCTTGGAAAGCAAACATTGCCATCTCCTGGTGGCCAACACCATTTCGGCCCTTGCTATATTTTAGCTTGCTTTGACATTTGAAGACTTGAAATTAAAAACGAATGTAAGTGCCATTTTCATAGTTTCGAAAAAAGTTAGCGTTATACGTTGCGTCTATACGTTAAAACTATTGGCACATACAACTTGTCGATGACATAGCCGTCCTAGCAAGAGGAATTAACTTAGACCACAAACTCAAAATACAATAGATGAACCTAACGCAGAAGTGGGCGGAACAAAAACTACTTGACTTTTTCAACGGAAAAGTCTCAGGCAATCTGTTACACTCGTCGCATACACAAATACACAAAGCGGTTCACACCGCCAAAACAAATTACACCACCAACTCAAAAACTGAAATGGGCGCCTAAGGTAATTCACTACCTTTTATTTTACTAGGCTTTTGAGTAGATTTGCCAAGTAGCCTTCTTCGCATCAATGTCGCAGTCTGATTATTTATATTGATGCACACCAATACGCCTTCTTGAGTAAAACTTTCTTAGATATTTGCTTCACGATTTCACGCGGAAGATTTGCAAATATTCTATAGAATAGTTTCTTTTCACAATACATCTGTAAACATTGACATTTGCTATTTAGAAATGTTCGGTTTTGTCCTTATCTTAGACATGTATTACTTGAGAGAAAGGTGTTCGTTGTTGTTTGGTTGTAACCAGATAGTAATCTAAATGTACCTTTTATCGATGTAACCCTGTCTCCGATATCCAAGTGTCCATCTTTGTGCTTGTTGTCCCATTGCGGAACTGGATGTCTCTTGTTTTTCCAATGCCTTTTTTAAATTTTTTTTGTCCATTAGGGTACTTTTGTTAATAAACTTTGCCTCTGCTATTGCTTTCTCTAGGGCGCCCCTTATATTTTCAATGGAATTCAGGCTCGGTGAATTCTCAGGCTAAGTCAGAATTGGAACTATATTGTCGTATAGGAATTTGGACACATTTAGCATTGTGCCAAGGGGTACCGCCTTGCATAAACCAATAGCTGTCTCACGGTAACCATTTTTAACTTGTGGAATCAGTGAACTGCGAAGAACTTTGAAGCAGTGTGACTGATGCATGGTGCCTTCTACAAAATATAAGCTACCTACCCCGTGACCGCTGATTACGCCCCACACCATCTCAGACTTAAAAAGTTTTAGTCTCTGTGCTCAACAGATCTCCTCGTAATGAACTGTGAACTGTTTGTCAACATTTAGATCATTGATTCATTGTCAGAGCAAACCTGAAAATTGTAATACAGTAATCCCTCAACACTCGCGAGAGTTAGGTTCCCAAAAAGCATCGCGAATGTCAAATCCGCGAAAGTTGAGTCCATCTTTTAATGAAGAAAGGTGGGATAGGTTCCTGGATATCGAAACGCTGTTTAAAAAAGAAAAATATCTGACAAACAATTGCAGTAGAATTGAATAAGCGCTACTACAAGCAGAAATCATAATTAACATCCCAAAGAGAAGAAATAAAACAGTATTTGAAAGTGTTCTAAAGTGAAAGTGATTTGAAATAAGATTTGTTAATTTTTTGTTTCATCATCCTCCTCGTTCTCACATCTAAATGTGGAAGAGTTCCTTCTTCTATTTCATTTTTAAAATTCGAAGTTATTTCCATGTTTGGATCACATTCGAATGCCAGTTCCACCAGAGCTTGTTGATTTTAGAACGCCATTAACACTTTTGGCATTGAAGTTGCTCCAGGACGCAGTTTCGCTTCCGTTACTTCATCATTACGTTCGAGGTTTTTTCGCCGATGATTTCCCGAAGCTCCACTTCAGTGAGATCATTATAATGAGAGTTGCACAGATCCTGAATGGCTTTTCTGCTCATGTGGCCAAAACCCTTACCTCAAATTTGACCCAATGGAATTGAATTATTTTTTAATTCCCTTAATGTGAATTGACATTCCAACTTTAACATTTTTGCAGAACGTGATACTTTGAGCTCCGGTATCTGCCAAGTTTTTCCGAGAAGACGCTGAGAAAGAAAATGAATTGTGCTCGCTTTCAAAAAAATGTAGTACGACCAAAAGACGCACTCGCGAATGTTGAAGTCGCGAATGTTAAAACCGGTAGCATTTCTCTAATCGCGAATGTTCGGAACTCGCGAATAGCGAATTCGCGGATGTCGACGGATTACTGTAATTGAATTTATAACAAATTAACATGACATCTACTTGTACTTCCTGGTCTGTCGTCAAAAGTAAAGTGTTTGTATTGTCTTTCCCAATGAAGCCTTTTTACTTTCTCATCTTACTACGATTACGTAGGAAAGATACAATGTAATAGTGTGGCGGAAATCGCAGTTTTTAGACACAAAAACTCGTATTGTCGGGTCCAGGTAACAAAAAATTGGATAAATCTTTTTATGTGTATCTCAGCCTCTGGGTCAATGACCCCCATCTCGATCAGCCTTTTCTTCCATTTTCCCTGATCCTTTGAGCAAATGCTGAAATGGCCCTTTGTTTTGCTTCTGGACATAAATGTAACTTCATTATCTGTGCACGTCTTCTAGAATTCAATGGGAAATATAGTTATTTAAATTATCGTTCCGCATGTCGCGGCGGGAAGTATTTTTCCTTCTCGAAGGACATGATGTGGGGTAAGAGCCCAAATCCTTAGCTGATTTACCCCTGAAAATAGATTTTGTTACATTCGGCGCTAATATTTTGTTAACAATTCTTGCCAAAAACGCTGATTTCTTTCTGTATTCAAAATTCAACTAGTATATGGATTAGAGTAGGGATCACAGAATTAAGAGAACGTGCACAGCATTTACTTCATCCCGTAGCACGTCATATACAGTTTTTAATTGTTTTTGACGTAAAATAAATAAAATAAATAAATTACTTCCTCTTACATTTTGTGTACTCAATATCCATGTTTGTGTGTCCTGGTTACCTGCAAATACAATGTTGGAGATGGATTTTTCCTGATGAAATCTATTGTTCAAAGACATATCTTACAGTATGTTAAAGCACAATTTTTGGAAACGCGAGTGGTTTACAAGTAATTTTGCGTGCACAATTAATGCGTTCCGTTAAGGCTTTGCTTCAATGATTCGATTAGGGAAGAGGATGGCCAAGCTTCTTTCCGATATTTCGCAAACACCTGCTGTTTTGCTAAACTAGCATGAATTAGTTAAAATGAATGACCTTTAGAATTTCGTTCGCATTAACAAATATTTCAACGAAAATTATAGATTTTCTCAAACGTCACTGCGACCTTGCAAACTACAATTTAGCCAGTTATTGTAGCTCCAGTACTGTTGATCACAAAACATCGGTCCCATGGCTACATACGCCGTATAATCACGATCTACCTGAACTGATATGATTACAAGCTATGGACCGTAAATAGAGAAAGATAAAGATCCCGTGATTTCCGAAAGATGATGCAATTTATGAAATCCTAAATAAACCTCTAAACACAGGAACACACAAACCCAGGAAATGATGGAAATAGAAACTCCATAACCAATGCGCAGCATTGAACTTGGAGGAACAATGGAAAGTAAAGGAGTCGCCTGATATAGAATAGTAACAGCCACAGCAATAGCATCAGCAAATTTAGTTAGATCCTTCCCCTATCTTCAGGAATGCACTTTTCAGAATAAAACATGACAGCCAACAGAGAACGGTCGGAAAATTTGAAAATGACTGCTACAGAGAGAAGTCCGTTAGAGAGAAATGTTTGTTAACCCAGATATGCGTGAATTATCTTTTTGAGGAAATTTTGAATTCCGTCTACTTTTTTCTATGTATAAGGTTACTAAAACATTAAAGAATGTAATTAAACTTTTAACAGATTGTTCATTTTGCTAAAATCGACCGTCCTACATATAGGTCGTCAGGCAAATACGGGGTACAGAAGAACGCATATTGTGAACAAAGTAAATTTTATTAGTTTAACAAATTTTATTTGACACAAGTTGGTTAATAAGCTCTCAGTTGAAAAGTATTACTTGTAAAAGTGAATAAATTAATTTTTGCAATATTTATAGTGTAATAAGAGTAATTGTTTTGAAAAGTAAACACAAATGTACACGGATGATAAAACACAAATGTTCACGGGCACTGTAATAATGAAAACTTCCATAGAAGGCAAATTCGTCTTTTTCGGCGTCTTCGTCTTCTTCGTTGTCGTCTTCTTTGTCATCTTTATCATCTTCGTCTTCCTTTTCGTTTTCGTCTTCTTTGTCATCATTATCATCTTCGTCTTAGTCTTCTTCGTCATCTTCGTCTGCGTTTTCTTCGTCACCGTCGTCTTCGTTTTCTTCGTCACCTCCGTTTTCGTCTTCTTTGTCTCTTTCTCTGGCTCTGAAAATTTACTATTCAATGCATCATACAGACGACGAACTTTTGGATACTTGTCCTTTTTATTGAGACTGTCATTGTCGCACACATGAAAATTTGTCATAATAAACTCAAAACTATCTCTATTAATCGATATCACGAATTCATTTCGAGTGTCAAGTGCATTTTCCCAATTTATAATTCTTCTGTGTACTGGCACATACCCACTCAATAACAATACCCCTCGTACCCATGTCTTTCTTCCAAGTTGTCAAAATTTCATACAGTGTAAATGTACTGCAAAAATGTAAAATTTACATTATTTACTATTATTTTGCAAAGATGTGTTAAAATACGATTAAAATATTAATCAAAATTGAAATCAGATAATTATCCGCATTAGTGTGGTATATTTCGGAAAAAGTGGTATATTTTCCTAGCGACCTACATATAGGACACCTAGTTTCTACACATAATATCCAACGAATAAATACTAAATTTGTTTATACTTGTACACTATTATGATAATTGAAATGTTTCCTTTCGAATAAAATCAATTGCAAACTAATTCCTTTCACAATACATGAACTATGCGTACTTATCTTTTCTAGTACGCGATGATGAAGCCATTTTTGAGGATGCTGAATTTCAAGGGTGTGCAACTAAAAACACCACTACAGAAATCATAAGGTTTAAACATGGATCGGTCATTTGAGGCCTCCAGAGGCGATCTGAGCTACTGCCATTTCTCGGGAACAAAAGGATCCAACTCAATAATTAAAAATCTAACGACAACATGAGTGACCTAAATATATAACGTCAGGCATATCTGGGTTAAGAGAATTTCCACTACATAATTTATACTCAGTTCTCGCCCACAACTGTTTGTCTACTCATATGCAAATAAAAAATATTTGTTTATATAAAACAGTTCCCACAAAATTGACATTTAAAATGCAGATAAAATCGGCATTTTCAATGTGCTCCAGTAGTACTCAAGTACTGTTTATCAATACATTATTACAAAAGTATCGGCGATTACAAGCTACTGACCGTGAATACAGAAAGATAAAAACCTCACGATATTATTTCACAATTTAATCTCTGCCGTAAAACAAATATAGGTTAAGGTAACAGAAATATAATAGTTGAGAACCTGAACCGTAATCGGCACCGAAACCGCGTCTACAAAGCGACGTATTCATCGCACGGGAAAAACGTATTTTTGCCTTGCATCGCAGTTGCTGCATTGCAAGTGCATCATAAGATATCGCGGAGTCACACCTGTCTAGCACAGCTATATGTGTGTGTGTGTGTGTGTGTGTGTGTGTGTGTGTGTGTGTGTATATATATATATATATATATATATATATATAGATATAGATATAGATATAGATATAGATATACATTCTGCCTTCCTTCCCACTGCTCAAGGAAGCAAGCACGTAAATTGTCAATTCAGTGTTTGCCCATTTGAGAAAATGGAGGACACAATCGAAATCATATTAGAGCTCTTGGAGGCTATCTCCCTACAACGCTTAAAATGATAGTTTGTCAGCGGAAAGAACCGCTAGTTAATCTGCAAGAAAAATGTTAAATGTTAATAGGGTCAGAGAGAGAGAAAAGAACATAATGGTACGGAGCTGTTGATTGCAAACTTTAAAATGGTGTCTGAAAAGCTACTTATCCAATTATTTAATTTCCCGTCTTTACAGATAGGTTAGATTAAATGGCGATTAAAATAGATATGATATTAAAAATATGTCTGAAGAGGGGTCATTTCATGTCAAGTAAACTACTTTTGTAGAAGTTCCCTGGGCAACCATAATGAAATTTGATGAAATTTTATATCCGCTTCTCACATATCTGCAAGAACTTTTGTAGAGTAATAGCTTCACAGATTGTTATTGACAATAGGGTTTGAAATGTAGCAGATTACTTTCAGTATAATTAAGAAAAGAAAAACTAAGATTTTCTGACTTTTTTTAACACCTCGTAAATTGTTGTGTGTTTATAAGCAAAACACAGAACATAAAATTCAACATATTTGTAAATAGGCAAGTGAGGATGGGGTTGCAATGTAAAAGTTTTGATAAAATGTACAGACATTAACTACTGCTGTATTATAACTAAAAGCAGTGTCTGTATTTTTTCTTACAGTTATCTGAAAATATAAGTTGTTTCATTAACATTTTAATATTGGTATAAATAATTGTGGCAAATCAGCTACGTGAATTTACGTTCTTTTATGTGATGTATTAAAATACTATTGCCATGTTATTATGTCAATTCTTTTTCACAATAGAGAGGAAATTTTCCTTCTCTCCAATCGTCCACCTTCAGAATGACGAAAGCGAGAGAAAATCGATCTCTGGAGTCGCCGGCCCCATGCCGTTGCACTGATGTCAGTGCGGTGCCTCTGGCCGTGAGATTGTAGATTCACAGTCGTGATTCACGGCTCAGATTGAAAAAAACACGTTTTCGGTATTAGGGGACCCCAAAACATGTATTTCCATTAAAATATCGAAATCGATTTTCCGCATTATTACTCCGTATATACGTACGTATACGGGAATGTAAAAAGTTGATCTTTCATAATGCCACACGTGAGTAGCGTATATTTAATGACGGCCTACCTCTTCCTTGATGCCTCGGTGTCGCATGACGTCAGCTCTGTCGTAAGCAGTGACGCACTTAGTATGAGAATTCAGTCAGTAAGCACAGTATGAGAGTAGGCAGAATTAACGCAAATATTTGCATATTTCAGTCAAAATTCATTATTTTGCACTTTCGCCGCGTTTGTGGGTATTTAACACATCTTACATGGTCGGAGGCTACATAGTTTTCTTTCAATTTCTGCGCCTATTGCAAATAGGATGAAATGAGGCTCAGAATTGCAAGCATTTTGGTAATGAGAATGCTTTATTCCTCTCACGTTTTGGTGCTGGTTAAACTAGTATAGCATATTATATTATAGATGGAATTCCAACTACGGCGCCAAATTTGAAATAAATTGGCCGCCTATTTGCCAACAAGCATGTTTAACCTATTTTTGCTTCTTGTTAATGCGAATGATACATCACAGAAGATATATCTGGAATGATTATCATTGATTCATTAACATTATTCAGTTTGACTGATGAAAATTGATCAAAACGTTAGACTTGTAATTGTGTTGGGATTTTACAGCACTGCTTTGTAAACATCTTATTTCAGACATTACAACGTGCTAAAAAATCGATATTCTTTAATTACGTTCCCGAAATGTGTGACATTTGCTGCATTCCGACGTCACAAATTGTACTTTGAGATTAGCGAAGCCTCTGTGCTTTGTACTACTTCATCTTTACGGAATGTTTGTGTGTACGATGATGACAGCAGAGTTTTTACCTTGACCTCAATAAGTCCATCAGTGTGTGTATCTTCTGTAAACACTTCGCACGCCTGCTCAGCATCTCCAAGAACGCACGTCGTATGTTCTAATTTTTCACAGACATGTTTCGTACGGTACATGTTTCTCTGCACCAAGGGATAAACTCCGAAGGGCGGTCGTTGCTCACTGAGTACACCTGTGTGTTGCTCAGACTTCAGTAGCTAAGTTTTGGGTACCCTCCTTAACAAGCTATGAGCATTAATTTAAGTTTACCTGTCGAAGCAGGAGTAAATGAAATGTTTTACTGAAAAATGCGAAAGGATAAAAATAGTTTTTTTTTTAGAATTTCCCAGTGACGAAATACTATAACTATTTTATTTGTTATTTTTCTTACCTCTTAACCACTTGAATGTAGTTAATTGTTGCCTTTCTTTTACACGAAAGTTTAAATTCATTTGCCATTAACCTTTAAAAGCTCCTTGTTGAGTGACGGTATCAGATTTTAAATGCAATCCATCCAGAAAATCTCTATCCTGGGATCGATGCCAAATTAAGCAAACGCGCTGAGGTACCTGTGAAGCTTCTCTTGTGGCCATGTGGAATTCAAACACATGATTCATTGATTAGGGACATAGAACCTCATAATGCTCGATGCGTGGTCTCATAAGCAAAGCAGTGAGCATTAGGTGTTGAAAATATCTGTGTATTGCCATTTGCCGTTTATAGAAGACGGCGTTTGAGCTTTTCTAAAGATGCGGAAATTGAGCTAGTTTTCACAGAAAACGGTTGAGTTTTCGAGAAACTTTACTTAACATTATTTAAAGCACATGTGCTCATTAATAGAATAATGTAAACAAGTCGCCGCTAAAATAAATATTAACCACGTGAGAGGCAAGGCAAATAAATTAAATTTTTGCAATTTTTGAAAAAAAAAGAATAGAGCAAATTGGCGTTTGTGTCATCTAATAGAGTACCTTTATCCTATTCCTACCAAAAATTTAAAGAAAAAATTTGGAGCCGTTTTTGAGAAAATCTTGTATTTGTAACTTTTTTAAAATTGCACATATTGCACGCAATATTGCGCAAAAACTACTAACATTTTCAAAAAAATGTACGTGACCTTAAAGAAAGAACTCACTATGAAGAACATATTTTATTTGAAGGAAAAATCTTTATCTTCAATTTTGTAGTTGTTAAGAGACGCCGAAAAAAATCAAACTTTTAGAATTGTCGAAAATTCAGAGTCAACCGTGAAAATCGGACCTATGCCACCTTAATATGTGTATTTTACTCTATTCTTACAAGAAATTCAAGGGGGGAAAATGGAGACTTTTTTTAAAATTTTGACAATGTCCGGTGGTCTTCATGTAAAGTACCCCCCAAAATTAAAATATCGATTTCAAATTCAAGGAGCCACGAGATCAGTCAGATCGATCGGGCAATATCAAATTTGGAGAAAATCGGCTGAACGGTTGTCTCTAGCGTTGGTGACAGAAGATGGACGGACAGATGTTATGCTTTCAATTGGTTTTTCGGTATCAAGGACCCACAAAACAGGGATTCTGGCTGCACCACGTGTTGGGGGATTTTTTCCCTTAATTTAACATCTGGATTTATCCACTTTTTCGTTATCAGGGCCCGCCAGTGAATTTTTTCTGCCGAATTCCCCCCGTTTTTTCGCACAGCGAAAACTTTCCCCCTACTATACGTGCGTATACGTATATCCCATGTATGTACGTATAGTATACGGGTAACTAAAAATATTTTCTGAACAGCAGTTTTTTCTGTATTTTTTTCTCTCGAGTAGAGTAAATTAATCTTATAAGAATGACGCTGGTCCAATTTTCGGTAAACTCTGTATATTTTCGAAAATTGCAAAATTTTAAATGTTTTCGGTAGATTTTTACAATCTACAATATTGCAGATACATTTTTTGTCAGTGAAATCTGTTCTTTATAACTATCTAAAAATGATGTCAAGGAAAATTTCTGAAATTTTGTAAATTACAAGTGCAAATGTTCAACGTTTTTAAGCGATGGGAACCTTGAGTTTAGTTGTGAGGCTAGTGGTGAAGGGGTAACGTAAATGACATGCTAAACCGTAAGTACTTGAGGCGAATCCGAACGTGGAAAAATATTTTTTCTGATTGGAAACACTTTTGCAGATTCAGGTAGTATTATAATATTTTGTAGCTGTTGCAAATATTGTAAGAAAGTTTGTGCTGTTCAATCACCACTAGTTATATTTCGTGATAAAAATGTACAACTAAATCGAATGTTTATTTGGTGCCATCGTAACGCAGAAGCAAGCGAACTTAGATCGATGATAATATAGAATGCTTACAAGAGATCCTGCACATGCACAGGGACTGAGCTGCTAGTCGTTCGTAGTCCTTTCGTCTTTTATAATGTACCTCATACTACTCAGGCAATTTTTTGTGATATGTACGTTTTGTTATATTGCAACATAATTTGTTTCGCCTTGTGGGGAGGTTAGTGAGTCTGGTATTTTAGTAGATTTAGAAGCTCGTAAGCTCCCGTGAGAGTTTAGAGATCAGTTAACCGCGATAATGTTTTTAGTGCTCATTTCTCACCTACTGTAGGGAAATGTTGTGAAACCTTAATTGATGGCGTAGTACTTAACTGCTTGGGTCGTCTCCACTTTTGTGCCTCTTCAGTGCTTATTCAGAGATATAAGTTAACAGTGGGGAAGAATTACTGTTTTCCTACGGAAAGATAGGTGGGAACAGAATTGAACTGTGTTGGACGTTATTGCCAGTGTATCTTCGAATGTGTCTTGACACTTTATTTATTTGGAAATTTCTTATAATAACTTCAATATCATTACCATAACAAAAACATACATTATGGTTGTGGATTGCATAATTATGACACGTAACGAATTGTCCGACAGTGAACTTCTGACGTTCCAAGATTACTGCTTAGTGTGTCAGGGACAGTCGTGCGAACCTACCTATTGTATGAAAGGTTTTTAAAATTTCACTGCCATTGCGTTGTTATTCCAGAAGCCAGAATCGGAAGCAGTTTTATTGCTGCCCAAGATCAGGCATTGAGAACACATCATGGTAAAGCGGTTTTCAAAATTTCCCAAAATGATAAATGCCTCATTTGGCAGGAACAAGTAGAAACCATTGATCATATTGTCTCAGCTTGTCCAATTCTAGCAAAGATCGAATACTTAAAAAGTCACGAAGCAGATCTGTAACGCCTTCCAAAACATGCTCCAACATTCACCAAACCGGTGACGTCTGTTGGACTGTGTTCAATATTGTACGATCAACATTCAAACTGATTTCACGATACCTGCTAACAAAACCGGATATTGTTATCCGGGATTTGGAGAAAAAACATGCCTACTTGTAGGTATTGCTGTTCCGTCCGATCAATTCGTCGTAACCGAGGATGGAGAGAAACGTCTTAAATACAAGAGTTTGGAAATAGAGGTCAGCCGAATGTAGGGCGTAAAATCACCGGTCGTCCAGATAGTAATCGGAGCTCTGGGATTTGTTCCGCAAAATGTATGTAAGAACTTAGCTAAACTGCCAGGTCGTTCAAAAGACTGGGAAGTGCAACACAATGCTTTATTGGGAACAACCTACATTTTGTGTAAAGTATTGTAGAGGCACTGACGTCCCTAGATCTGCTCCTTAGGAAGTTGGTTGCAACCAAGAGTAGTTTTTATAGTCAACCGACTAATAACATATTTAGTCGTGAATTATTGTAATGATACGTTATTATAATGATGATGTAACAAGCATAGAAAGGTTTTTAGAAAATATTAATTTTTAAAGATATTTCCAAGAATTATAATGTAAGTTCTTTAAAAAACGTAGTAGACTGAAAAACAGAAACATTATTATTTGTAAGAATTATTAATGATCATCACTAATAATTTATCGGAAAATTGTATTTTTGTAAATTATAATCGTTTCAGGAACTTATAGGAATTCCCCGACATCTACAGGTATTTCAACAGAATTTAAAGAACAAATTATAAAATTGTGTACTTAATTTGGTGATATAAAGCGAAATCATTATTTATTTCAAAAGTATTTATTTATCTCTGCTCTGTGGCTCTGGATTTTTTTTTACACAAAATACAATATAGGTTAAATCTCCTTTTTATTTTACTTCCTGTTCAACAAACGTTTTTAGGACGATATTATAATTAATTTACAATAACATAACTTTCAGCTGTATTTATAGCGATTTGCAGTTCGCATAACCTAAATTAATGCATTTTTATTATTAATAGGGCCAAATGTATGACACGCGTGTATACGCACACTTAAATTTCTCTGACAATTCCATTCCACAGTTCTCTGATAAACTCAAATTTTCTTGCTCCGTTGCTACCAAACGAACTTCATTCCCAATCGAGAACATCAACTTCATCCCCAACGGGAACATCATATTGTTTATTACGAGTTCCTTTGAAATTCGAGTAAAAACACCAATAGCATTTTTTTTACAATTTGCTCTTATTCAAATATCGCATTGACGCCCAATGAGAATAACCCCTTTCATTTCGAATAAGTGATCAGTCTCGCACTGTAGTATTTGGCAGCAGGCGAGGGCGCCGGGGTTGCGAGCGACGACTTCGCTTTCTGCCTGTTATCCACAGAGATCCCTTGGAAGTGTCAGCCGCCAAGCTGGGTGGTTATACGTGGTACCTTGAGGAGACTACAGGTATCTGTAAACTGCGACATTATCCGCTTAACAATCATATGCGTGAATGTTCAACAAGATGGATTTTTATATTTCATATTAATGCGACCAAAAGGAGGCACCACGAAACAATGAAACAATGTTTCCGTTTGGTACATCAAAATTTAGTTCAGCTATTGAAACCTTGGTGAGAACCAGAGGCTTTTTGCTTGTGTGATAATTCATATCCACCAAGTCATTCCTAGAAATATTTTGGCATTATGTTTTAACTTCCGCCACTTTCCGCATTCGTACTCTAAAACGGATATTTCGTAAAAGTGTTTACTGATGAAGTCTACAATCTGTGTGTGTGTGTGTGTGTGTGTGTGTGTGTGTGTGTTTGTGTGAGTGAGTGAGTGATTCAAGACCAGTCACCTGCTCTTGAGATTGACAACTTAACATTTCCTCAAACAAGACTGATTTTGAGTAGTCACGTTTTGGGAAATTCGCTCAAAAAACATTTTATGTGAGTATTGCGACTGTATTTGTTTTTATTTTTGATGTCGAATCTTCTTACCCAGATAATGAGACTTTCTAATTGTCGGTTTTAACACTTTAAGTCTGTGACCCATTATTGAGTTGTGTAATTGGAACGTTACTTGAATATTTTTCAGATTACTTTCAGAGTATATCCAAATAGCAAGCGAGTAGTAAATTTGATATATTTTTGGTGATTCGCCCAGTGATTACGTACGGTTTCAGAATTGCTACAATTTTCCCGAAGTGGACATCAAAGCCGAAGTCACCTGAGAAGTAAAAATTTTACGAAATACGTAGCTCAGGAACCAGTCGCGTAAGCACATAACCAATGCTCTGCCATGTACTACCATGTATAACCTTCGTGCTGTCAGGACCTAATCGAATTTTGTTGGGTTCCAAATCCATGACATCAGCCTTAATAGTATCTAGAGGTCATGTCTTTTGCTTTCTTTCTTTCTCTCTCGATATTCTTAGGTATATATTCTTCCGAACAATAATCCAACTCTATCTTTTTCTATTTTCAGTAGCGTTCTTGTAATAATATTGCTCTTCCATGTATAAAATACCTCTATATGTCTGATCCAACTCGTTATCTTTCTTTATTTTCAGTGGTATTCTTGTAGTAACATTTCTTTTCAATACGTCAGATGCTTCAATACGTGCAAAACACAACAACAAACACACACAACAAACGTTTATTTTAAATTACCTTTCCCTGTGAAACCCCCTCGAGAGCTTGTTCCCCCCACTGTCAGACTTTTGCGACCCCCAATGAACTTCAATTTTTATGATCCCGTGACAAATCTCCAACATCAAATTCATTGTCTGTTCCTGCGTCATAATAACCGGTTTTCTGTTGTATTGTGATTTTTGATAGTGTGTGTGCCATACGAAAAGCAGCGAGTGCTCGTTTGGAAAATTTCTCGATGGTGCCTATTATTGTGAAACTGACTGAATAATGAACTCTCTCTTCCAGCTTCCCTATAAGTTGATCTAGGCTATTAAATGTGAGTAGGTCGGCATTGAGCGTGTTAAGAGTAGAACAAGGAGTCTTCATGTCACGCATGTTCAAGGTAAATGTGTGAATGAAATAAATATGACAACAAAAAATAATATGATTCAATTATAATAAGATAAAATGTATTTAACTGAATTTTTTATCATTTATTTTGTTGTAAAAAACGGAATGTAACGTACAGAGGAGTTTAATCAGCGCACGTTTTCTTGCGCTGCAGAATTTGTATCCCTCTCTTTTATTTTAAATAGATTAATTGTGAAAATGATACCAACAGATGTGGTTGGCAACGTTTGAAAACTAAACATTTTCGCTCCCGATCACTAGAGAAATAGAGTGATTGAGTGTAACTAGGTAGCAGTGATTTTCGAAATAATCTAAGAATATCAATGTAGTATTACTAATAATACCAGTGGTATTAATAGTAACATCACTAGAATTACGAAAACGAATTATTGTATTATTATTTGAATTAAATCAACGTTACAGAGGATGTTATTTTACGTCTTTAAGAGAGCATAAAGTGTGCTACGAGACTCCATTTGGTATTTAAGTGATTGGTAAATTTTGAAAATGTAGAATTTAATGTATTTTATAAGTCAAAGCTGCAAACCAATTAATATCTGTGGCTTGGCGCAAGAAGGGCCAATGTCAACATTAAAAGTTTCGCAGAATGGGTGATTTTCTTACACCAGTGGTGTCAAGGTCTTCTACTCGTGGCAGTGGCACGCGTCGTGGCTCCGTAGCATGCCACGAGCTACTCTGCACCACTAGCGTCGGGAAAAGAAACTATTAGTAACCCCGCCTTTTTACAATAGGGATGGCGTTGTCTCTGGTGGCGGGGTGACGAACTACGTGAAGGGGCGATTTCGTCGTGGCACTCGTGCCACAGACTCCCGCTCGTGGCATCGACCTTGACTACACTGTCTTACACTATCGAAATGACAAAAATGTCGTAGATCCATGTAAAGATCGTTAGTGAAATCAGATCGGATCGAATTTTGACTGTGGCCTTTCTTGCACACAAAGATAGCACACATTGGCCACACAAACCGAAAATCACTAAAAACTGACATTGCTTTGTGCAAACTTCTTGCACCAAGCCACACTAATAATAATATACTTTTACTGATAACTCAGGGCCGCGAAAATAAAATATCTGATTTATTGAAGTTTAAAAAAATACAGTTATTAAAAGATTTAAAACTAGACGTACACAATTTTAATGAAAAAAAAGAGAAGCAAAAATATATATGAGAAAAAGTATGAATATATACATGTCGGCAGCGTATTTACATTAATAATCATGTACTAATCTATTTCTGAGGAAATGTTGCCTTCTAACTTGTCTTCTGTACATCATCACACTTTCACTTTTGAAACACCGACAATATTTTTTCATCATCACTTCATCCCATCTGTTTTGATAACGTTTTTCAATCTTTTTCACGTGTTGATGAAATCTCTCATCATGTTGATCACTACAATCTCTCAGATTATCTGGGAAGAAATCAATGTGATTGTAGAGAAAATTAAGGTTAGTGTTACATCCCAAATTCTTTACAGCAATTAGCATTTCATCCACTATGGTTTCGAAATCCGGCGAGTTTTTAATTCTTAAAAAATACACGGCCACATTTTTTAAACCTGACCACACCAATCGTTCTTCATCACTCATTACAGTTTCGATGTGTTCATCTTTCATTAGATCATTAATTTGAGGCCCTAGAAAATGCCTTCTTTAAACGTTTCCCCTGAAAGAATGGAAAATACCAAACCAATTGAATCTGATCGACGAGACCCATTTAACCCGCTGCAATCTACGAGTTCTATTCACATAAAGTAGGAGAATTTAGTACCAGAATTCAAGGAGTATTCTCAACAATATTCCGGTACCTTTCAGGTTTCCCCGTTTAATTTCTTAACAGTTCTATCGGATTTTATTATGTTTTCTTATAAATCAACAGAATGGGTTACAGAAAGTAAGACATTAATTTTAGTTATGAAAGAGATCAGATTTGAGCCATTGTTTTTGAAATATTTTTAAACAATCTCCATTGATCACAGACATTCAAAATTTTGAAAGTACATCGTGATTATTGTTGCGGTATGCAAACAGGTGCCCGGAAGCTCGTGAAATAATCAAGGAATTCTCTCTTTCGACACCAATAAAAATGCATGGCGTGAGCATATATTTCTCTTTCATTCGTGAGCCTAAATCATGCCCCAATTCCTTTGAGAAGTTAACAGCTTGCACCAAATCATTATTTTTTTTTAAAATTAATAGTGGCCTTCTCTCTTACTTGGTGAAATAAGTAACCGTGTGTTACGGATTTAAAGGATGACGAAAGGAAAAGCAAAAAGTATTCATTTAATCAGAATGGTAAACTAATTCACAATTTTCATCAAAAAAGACAAATCGTCTCAGCTAGTGTAAATTGGCCCACAAAAAATTAACCACTTCTGGCACTGCGAAAATGAAGGTGTTTCTCGGACATAACAATCTAGTTTATTTTAGTATCTTTATTTCGAGTTTTTGGGCGAGTTTTTGAACTGCTATGGTCATTGGTCCTGCAAGTGTAGTCCATGTGTTTATCACGGGATGTGGCAGTGTTGTTCCCGAGCTGGGCGGCTAGATACTGCGCCGACATACACGTCGGTTTCCCCATCCAAGTATCCCCCACCAGAAAGGCATTCTCGAAGCCATGTCAAGATGTAAGCTCCCGATTGGTCTCCCGACGTCTGTGGTAATGTGGTGCGTGTAAGTGTGTGTTATTAATAAGCTGCAGATTTATAGGCACGAAAACCTGTAGAAATAGATAGGCAAAATAGGCATTTAAAAACGTAAAATAGGCATTTAAAAAGGAACTAAATTTTTTTCTTATCCTTATTTATGTTCTTGTGTATAAAGTTTCTGAAGGAAATGTAATACATTATCTTGGTGGAATGTTTGCTTTCATCATTATTCTGGCCAATCCTTGTAGAAATTGTTTCTTGTTAGGGAAATTTGGGCAAAAAGGGTGAATCACAATAGCTATATTTTAGCTTTCCATTAAATGTATGCTGATGCTACACATATCTTTTTTCTCACCTTTAATTTAAACATAATTGAAAATATTGTACGAATTTTTATATCGCCATGCACAACACAAATGTAACTAGTGGAGCTACAACAGTCCATATTTTCTCGCATCATTTCTAAATATTAATCAAAATTTGCAATTCTCAAAAATTCAGAGATGTCAATGAAAATGAGACCTGCGGCATTCTTTTAAGCGACCCTTATTCTATTCATGGGGGGGGGGGGAAATTGAAGAATACTCTAGCAGTTTTTGAGATATTTTTATAATTTGCATTAATTTCAACAGAAATTACGCAAGAAACACTCGTTCTTTTAAAATTATACGTAATATTTTTTTTAAGATCTGATTTTTTAGAACAGATTCATTTAGGACAAAAATCTATGTATTCAATATTGTACTTTTGAAGTGTTAACTTTTTAAATTTGTGAATATGCATAGGGTTCACACAAGAATAGGGCCGGCACTAATTTGTAATACTGCCGATTCATACGAGGAGAAAATTTCAAGAAAACGTCTTGGAGCCCTTATAGAGAAAAAAAAATTGTTATAATTCAAAGTAAAAAATAGTTTTCAAATTTGCAAAATCACAACCAGTGATTTTGCACGTGTTTCGTGATTCGAAATGCCTGCGTTGTGGTTGCAGTAAAACGGAACATTGATTTATCAATAGTTGTTTGATTTCTCTGTACTCTACAGGATAAAAACAAAATAACCTACAATTTTTTACATTTTTGATTAAGGATTATTGCATTTTGGTCAATTAATACGACAATAGGCACTATTTAGGCATTTAAACACAAAATAGGTATTTATCAGTGAAATAGGCATTTATAGGCACTATAAATTTCTCATATAATGCTTCTAATGCCTCGAAATGAATAAGTTACTCAAAAGATTGCGTTTTCCATTCAAGGGAAAAAACTGGCAAATAGGAAAGAATCCGCAGCTTAGTTATTAAGGGGTGAGGATAGGACAAGGAAGAGAAAGGATAGAGCGTGCGGTTGGTGGCGGGTTCTGCTCTGACTTTCGCCTGGTATTCATCAGAGAAACTACGGATAATAATTATCCGTATCGGCAATTATTGCCGATCGTAGCAGCCTAGAATTCCCCTCCAGACAGCGGCTGAATTCGACCCAGCTATCTAGCTTGTGTCAAAAATCCTACCGGAACGCAGACTTCCCAGTCAGAAGCACTGCACTGACATCAGTTTAGGGCCCTGAGCCACCTCCGTCGGTGACACATAAACTTCAAAATGTTCCGCAATGGTGTTGTGAAAACTAATCAAATTAAGTTTTACTACAATAGTTCTTGGATGTGTTGCTAAGGATTTATACTTTACATCCAACTAAATGAAATTAACAAAAAGGAGTACTGTGCTCTTTTATGTTACTTCTTTCAGTAGATCAAATACGTGTAACCGTTATGCCGCCCTTTTATATAAACATGTTTTTTTTGTATTCCAGCATTATAAATGACATTTTCTGTTGCAAGAAATCGTTCATAATCGGGCGTTTTACGGCACAAATGATGACGTGTTAGATTTTACGGTACGAATGATTGCGTTATCACACATTCAGTTAATCGCAGCGAGAGAATCGGGGGGAGGTAGGGGTAAACGGAACAGCCGACCACCGTTTTCTCGCTCGGATGTCAAATAGCCGAGGTATCACGGGAAAGTTGTTTCGCAAAATTAAGTTCGATATTTTATTTATTTCACAGTTTTACATTGTTATAGAAAACAACTTTCGGTTACCCACAATTCTAATAAATTACATAATTTTAATTTTATTTCTCCATTTGTCCCTATCTTCAAAATCCTTGTCTATTAAGTTATTGTCCTTTAAAATTCCCTTAATTTCTCTCAACCAGCTGTATTTAGGTCTTCCTCTTTTCTTCCTACCCACCGGAAACCACTCTAAAATTATTTTTGGAATTCTATTATCTTTCATTCTTTTCACATGACGAAACCATTGTAATTGGTTGTATTGAATCGTTTCTAAAATTGTATGAACTTTATTCATTTTTTCTTTTATATTTAAATTTCTTATTTTTTTAAATTTTAATATCCTGGATGATCTTCTTAAAAAGTCCATTTCTGTTGCCAGTAATTTTAGTTTTAAATTAAATTTTAAAGTTCGATATTTTATAAATTTATAATTTTTTTTAACAGCTTTATTTTCTGTCTGTTCAATCCATTGATTTTACAGAGCCTAAATTTATAATGCTGTCATAGGAAAATAATAGCGTATGCAACTCGTTTTTTTTAATGTCGCTGTATTGCATTCGTACAAATTTAAAAACTCGCTCCTAACGTCCCTCGTTTTCAAAACATGTACTCATTCAATAAAGCTTAACATTATAAACTAAGTGCATAAACTACTATTTGCTACGCGCAGTGGGGTGTTTTTAAGCTGTTGTAGCACCAACCTGGCTACCCGGCATGTCCAGTAGGCGATAACGGATTCTAGAATTATTGGGTCTTCCCCGAATTCGATAATCATCGGATTCGTTCGTCGAAGATGCTGTTTGGCGTTTATCGTAGCCACTCTAATTTAGCTGTCCCTTTGAGACAGCGGCAATTATTTATTCATTTTATTGTGTTTAGTTATTTGTATTTTTAGTGTTCATAATTCTTTAGAAAAAATTCATACCCGATCCTTTGCCAAAGGAACTCTGGTTAATCCAAAGTGTTTCGTATCCGAGACAGACTCAGTTTCTGTTACCTAGAATAATCGTGGAATCAAAAATGCGTTATTATAATTTTTGGCCACGACCGCCGGCATCCACGGCATTTTTTCTACTGCTCTGACCTTAGAACAAAGTTTATTGTTGTTCACCGATCCTCCCATGTTGGGAGGGTAGCACGTGTGGACATACCTGTGTGATAAGTCACTTCAAGGCCCTTCAAGCGTCAGGAGCTCACATGGTCTTGTTGAATTTGTTCCCAGCTCTTCTCAAAGATATCGTTAATCTGCATAATAACCTCGAGTAACATAGCTAATGTTTGTGGGCATGTGAAAACCGAGAATACTTTGTATCAGATTACGCGAGAGGATAATATAATACGCATACTTACAATATCGTTAGGATATCATGTCCATCGTGGAAAAATTTTGGTTTTTTGTGGCAGAGAGTATCTATATCTAGCACGTCTCATTATGTCGCCTGTCAGTCACGGAGGCGTTTGCGCTGGGTGCCTGGAACTTTCTTTCCGTTAATCACGGTAGGCGCGCGAAGTGAGTCATCGATGTGGCGCCATCTTTAAACAGAGGAACTTAATTTGAGTATGATTCCCAAATCCAGCAGGACTTGGCATCTCGCCAATCTCTTTTACTACTGCTTGCGAGTCTCCCTCTTTCATGGTTTCTCTGCTGCAAACGCCACCTCTGTCTCAATAAATCTCTGCAATTATAACCCAGAATCGCGAAAATCTTTCCCTGTGGTCATGGATTACCGTATCCTGACATGGGCATTATAGAGGTGCGCATGTAAAGCCTAATGTTCCTACTCGTTCCGTTCCATCTTCCCTCGTTATTCACATTTTAGTAACCATTCGGATTGCTCCATAAAAGCTGCAATAGCAGAGTCAGTTCGCCTCGCATATAAAGGAGGAATTTAGCTTGGGCAACCTCGGGCCCCTTACCTAGTTTATCTATCCTCTCGCGTTGGAGACAGAAAAATAACCTCTCCCATTACACGTTACATCTGGAAATTTCGATCAAACGATCCTCGAATACATTTTTTCGAATAATTACCCTCTCACTTTGGAAATAGGGAACATTCTCCCGACACTACTCTCCCGTTAATGCGTCACCTTTAGGTTACTAAGTATACATAAATCCATAAAACAGGTGTTCTTATTGAAATGGGATATAAATGGTAAAACATATTCTCTGGATCGTTTATACCAGATGCGGTGGTTCAGTGCAGCTTTTCCGTGTCCTTTGCAACGTCACTGATCTGAGAGTCCTAAGATTCGAATTCCGACGGTTGCAGGTTTTCGACATGACGATTGACTACATTTCAAAATAGAATTGAACGACTGGAGAACAAATCGAACGACTGGCTGTTCTGAACAGTGGTTTTCTGTGCTTTTTTCTATTTATCGTAGTCTAATGCCCGGAGTACCTAAAAAACGTAACAAAACAGGCTACGGATTACGAGCGATCTTCTCTTCCTCATCCTCGTTGCTTGTCCCCTTACATATACATATACGCGCACACATTTACACTGACTGTTATGTATTACCACACATGATTATACTATCAGACATTAATAAATGATGATACATCATTGCATTTCTCTTTTTATGATACAATAATTTCTCTTGAGAAAAAACATATAGTTAATTTTTTAAATACACATTTAAAAATATATGTTTTTTTCTCATAGCACATTAATACTTGAACCGTTTAGAAGTTATGGAGGGGTGGAGTGATCCATAGTGGGACACCCGGTGTGTGTGCGTGTGTGTGTGAGAGTGAGAGAGAGAGAGAGAGAGAGAGAGAGAGAGAGAGAGAGAGAGAATGTGAGTGAGAATGTGAGTGAGTGTGCGTGCATAAAGATTAATCCGTCTTTTGCCAAGAAGCGGTGTTCCCTCTTTATTTATTATACACACTTGGAGGGAAGGAAGACATGTGGCGAAAATGACGCATTCTCAACACCGGACCTATTATACTTTGGCCGTCTGAGCTTTTTCTTTCGTCATATGCCACTCGCTCTTAAGGCAAACGATTTGTATTTTAAAGCCACAGCTTCATTTTTGCACCTGACGGGAATCGAACTCGGGACCCTCTCACAGAAAGCTAGCGCGCTGTCCATGAGCCACCCGAGAGACTTTGTATCTATTTTATGTGCTGTTGTAGAGAATCACTAATTTTCTATCAATACCGACTGAACTTGCTTATTTTAACGGGGAGTTGCGTTATAAGAAATAACTCGTCACACCTCGTCGGGGCCCTCAAATCTGTTTTCACACTGATTACTAGAGACCGGATTTTTATGTAATTACATGTTTTTGTCTATTCTACTTACCGTTCTCAAATTTATAATCTTGGCGAATCGTCGCCGTCCTAACACAACATCAATTTTTTCGTTACATATTTTTACATATTTGATACTATATTACATATTTTACATATTTTGGTATTTTGACAAAATATTTTTTTATTCTATCAATTTTCTTCAATTTTAGTGCATATTTTTAAGAAGAGAAATATTTTCAAAAAACATCAGCATTTTTTTCTTTTCGTTATTACTACGTGCTGTCCACTCCAGATACCCTTCGTGAAGATACGTGATGATCTCACCGTCCAGCGCGCCTGCTTCACTTATCCCAGTGGTAAGAAATGCGCGTCAGTAGCAGATCATTTTCACCTTTAGGTGTGAAAAGTTTCACTGGCGCCGCGGTTCGTGATCTTTAACCTTAATTTCGAAGAAACATTGGTGATAGCCGGCGTGTAAGACTACAATGAGGGTGCTTCACGCTGCAGTGATCGTTTGCTGCTCGTAGATATCGCCAGTTTGTAGGATGTCTTCTATTGCATCAAATCTGGCTGCAAAACTACGGTTCTGGATAGCAATAGATGAAGCTTTTACTATTGATGGGAAATTTCTATGGTATTCGTACAAAGTGTGCATCAACTTGTACTCTCTAAATGATTTTAAAGACATTTGTATTATTTTAAAATTTGTTTAGGGCTTTGTTATCAATGTAATTTCGTATTATGTAAATGTATTTTATAATTAGTGAATTTTAATATTACATATTATATCGGATTTTACATATTTATTAAATATTCTTACTGTTTGCATTACATATTTATGTACATATTTTGACGTTTCATACTACATATTTTTCCGGTCTCTACTGATTACTATTATTTCTTACTAATACAAAGTAATAAAGATGTGAACATTTAAGAACTCAGTAGTCCAAATAGGTTTTTGTATCATTATTTTTTTTATTTAACGGTAAAAGTGTTTTAATTTAAGAATGATCCTGTCGGTTAGATTTAATAATTTCCGCTTTTCCTTTTCGCGTTAATGTTAATTCAGTACACTTAAGTAATATTTACGTGTACCATATTTACTATCAGGATGTTACGTATGGGACTTTTATTTTGATGCATTGCATACATTAGGGCAAACGACATAACACGTTACCGAAATGGCATGAAAGATAGTTTTTGGCTATATACTGACTCATATAATTAAGGTATTAAATGGTACAAGTCGTTAAAAAATGAGGTTATTCAATTATAAATTTTCCATTGGCATTTTATTGAAATTAATTTTAAATCGAGATCTTAGATATTTAGTTCTAATTGTTTTATCTCGAATCCGAATCCCGAAAGATTCTGTCCTTTCTTGATTGTCTCGAAACTTAAGAATCCTTTATTTACAATAATATTAATGATGATGAATATGGTTAACATTTTATAGAATACCTCGAGACACAACAGAGGAATTGTGAAGGATTCCTTGAATTACGTTGAAGATTTCGCCAAAATTCGACACGATTCATTCATTATGTTCCTATATCTAGAAAATAATTTAAATAAAATATGATAATTACGCAATGTTATATTACGTGTATTGTAGTACTTCAGATGTAAAAATTGCTTGGTGACCTGTATTTGAGTAGCTCTGGAAAAAAAACGAAGTTTTAAAAGAATAGGATTAGAGGATTCAAATTCCCATCCTCTAATAATTCTATTCATTTAGGATTGGAAGGTTATGTCTCTGAACCTACCAGCCGCGATGAAACACGATTCATCTTTATCAATTATTTCCAGACGATTTGTTTCCCTTCGTGATATCAACCACAAAATTGACCTGCTTAGGGACCAAGCGGTCTCTTATCTCTACCCATTTTCCGGTATTTGCTAGTCAGATCCTTGTGTACTATTTGTTACGGTAACGGGTCTATTTCAGGCCTGTTTTTACGGGAGTAGGCAGAAGATAGTGTGGCTATCCCGTGCATCAACAGCTTATTTACTCGAGCCAGTAAATATTGGAAGTCGTTTTGTGAGAGTCTGTGTGGACCTCAGTATCGCTTTGGGTAGGTCGGATAAAAATCCCGAGAACTCCCAGGGTTTGAACCGGTGTATCTCAAGTTAGCAATCGTGTGTCCTCTCCACTATGCTGCCATGACCCATGCATATACCTACTTATACAAAATGAATGTTTTGGTATCAAATAAGCGCTCGATTGGTTGATTGATGGATTGTTCGTGATTCCGGGCACGTCAACTACATAGATCATAGGAGAATCCTAGTCCCTTAAGTGTAGTGTGTGTTTTTTCATCGGGAGGTGGCGGCGATCTTTCCCCGTTGGATGGCGAGATTCGGCGCTGACCTACCGTCGGGTAGCGGGTTTTCCCAACAACAAGGTATCTCCCTCCAGCGGGGCACCGCCCCAGCCGAGACAAATAAACGCTCGTTATCGAAGCGCTCCTGTACTGGGAACGCCATCATTGGTGACATATTGTACATGCCACGCATCGGAGAACGATACCAGTCCCTGAAACATTCAGGAGTGGGAAAATCGTCCCTTTTTACTTCACGTTTGTGGTCCACCCACTACGGCGTCAAAACGGCCGAGCGTGGTGTAGCAACACGTCTCGCCCGCAGGCTCTCCACGACGTGGGTCGCGCGCCGCCTTCTGGTGAAGCGATGCGCGAAAAGGGTCAAGCGGTTGGCTACAATGACTAAAGGTTTTTGTGGAGTTTCAGGTCAAGGAACCGGCCGAGATGGCTCAGGGAAACAACTATTGTCACTGCAGACTCTCTCACTGGAGGTCCTAGAGTTTGCCCCGATGGTGACGTAGAGACGAGACCTAGAGCTAGAGAGCTGGGTGGAAATCAGCCATTGCTGTCAGGAGGAGAATTCTAGCAGGCGGCAGATCTGATTGGTCATTTTTCGTGGTTTCTCCGATCAACACCAGGCGAATGCCGGAGTAATAACTTAACTTAGCGGTTCACGGGCAGCGCGCGATTTTTTCCTTCCTTTACATTGTTCTCTCCTCCTACCCCCACATACACTTCCATGCATACACCATCATGCCTATCGGGACCTCAGTCAGAAGCTTACGGCTTGCTCCATCTGGGGCGGTGCGCCGCTGAAGATACCTGCAGGGAGAAAGCCCGCAAGCTGACATTTAGGTCAATGCAGGATCTCATGTTCAGGTGGAAAGACCACAGCAACATCCTGGGATATAAGATGCACTAAACTTACGCAACTAACAACAATAGCAGTTGACGGGTCAGGAAACAAAATAATCAATCAGGTTAAGGGGCATTTCTTGACTTTCTACGAAGAGCGTCGTTTTTTTTTTTTTGTTTACTTTGCGCTGACCGTGGCAACGTCAGAACCACTCGTTTTATCGCGAAGCGTCAGTTGATAGCCAGTTGCAGTTTTTTTTCAAAGAATTTAAGCAACCCTTGCAGAAATGTTCACTACAGCAATTTGAGCACTCTTTTTCAACGCGGTTCAGCATTTTTAACTGCTTGAGGAATGCAACGAGCCACTTGCAGTTTGGCCGTTCGTAACACGTCCAGACAGTTTTGTCGATAACGTCACGAAGGAAGCGGGTGCTCCTGCTTATATATATATATATATATATATATATATATATATATATATATATATATGTGTGTGTGTGTGTGTGTGTGTGTGTGTGTGTCTTCATTTGTCTGGAAAGGCGACGGAACGGCGTTCCGGTACCTAAGGAATAATTATTAAATTATAATATAAATATTCAAGTATTTCTATCAAATTAATAATATTTGGGGGCGCGTTCCAGAATCTAAAATTTTATAAATCAAGCGCTGTATGTATATTGTACGTATAGCTAAATCTAGGGCGTGTTCTATCTAATCTAATATATATAAATCTAGGGAGTATTCTGACGTTACTGGTGCGTAGTCGGCGTCATCCTCGTCGCCTCCACAGTTTCCAACGCGGGACTGGTCTCGCTCTTGTTTATCGGCTTCGAACGAGCTGGAGTGCTCCTGAGATTTCCTCCCGCCATCATGGCGATAGAACTGCGCGATCCTGTAGTGGCAGCCTCGTTTCCCTGAGGGCGCTCTGCGGTGGAGCGGTGAGACCTCTTGCCTTCAACCGCTGGGATCGCGGATCAAATCCCAGTCGATCCATGTGGAGTTTGTGAAGGAGAAAGTGAGATTGCAACACGTTTTCTCGGGATTCTCTACTTTCCCATACATTTCATTCCATGGTTGCTCCGTCATTCATATCATCACTTACATCCATCACATCATCCACAACATGCACCCGTTTCCAGGTGTACCGACCAGGAGAGATGGCGCAGTGCATGAACTGATGTCACTGCAGTCCCTCTGACCGGGAGGTCCTAGGTTCGAGTCCCGACGGCGGCAGGATTTTTTCGACACTAGCTTGTCAGCTACGTCGAATTCAGTCACTGTGTGGAGGAGAATTCTAGTGACCGGCTGCTCTGATCGGTAGTTTTCCGTGGTTTCTCCGATCAACATCAGGCGAATGCCGGAGCAGTGCCCTAACAAACGGGCCACGGACTGCGCGCGATATTTCCTTCCTCTTCCTTGTCCTATCCCTTGCACACACTAACATCCACTACACTACCACACATGCCGGGAGACCAGTTGGGAGCTTAGAGCTTGTCCCGGCTGGGGCGGTGCCCCACTGGTGGGAGATACCTGGTTTGGGGAAACCCCGCTAATCGACGGTAGGTCGGCGTCGGATCTCGCCATCCAGCGGGGAAAACATCACTGCCACCTCCCGATGAAAAACATGCACCACACTTACGGGTCGAATGACCTCTGTAGTTGACGCTCCCGGAATCATCAATCAATCAGGTATACCGGCCAGGTTAAACACTCTCCCACTGTCTCTCCAGCGACTCTGACCGGGAGGTCCTAGGTTTCGAGTTCTGACGGTGGACACTAGCTAAATAGGTGGTGGAGAATTAAGGTCTCTTGCTCTGATAGTTTTCCGTGTTTTATCCGATTAGTACCAGGCGAATGCTGGAGAAGTACCATAATAAACGAGCCACAGAGCGCGCGCGCTATCTTTCGCTTCTGTACCCTACCATATCCTCTCCTTTTACACACACAAGTGTTTGTGCACAACCACAAATTTCGGGGTATCATAGTTTCTCCCGAATGGGCCAGTGCGGTGCTGAGGTAAGTTACCTGACGGGGAAAATTCTCCAAAGGCCGACAAGTAGGTTGGCGCCGGATCTCACCACCCAGCGGGGTGGTACATCGCCACATCCCGCGTAAAATATTATCTACACCAGTGGTGTCAAAGTCTTCTACTGGTGGCTGTGGCAGGCGTCGTGGCACCGTAGCATGCCATGAGCTTCTTTGCGCAACTAACGTCGGGAAAGGGAACGAGTAGTAGTAACCCTGCCATTTTACAATAGGGATGGCGTTGTCTGGTGGCGGGGTGATGAACTGCGTGGAGGGGCGATTTCGTTGTACCACGGACTGCCGCTCGTGCCATCGACCTTGACAACACTGCTCTACACTAATAGGAGTAATGTACATAGCAATTGACATATCTGGAAACATCACCTGAAATCAATTTCCAGGCACAAGCGTGACGCTTACGCACTGGGATCATAACAAAAAAGGAGCGAACTCTTTTCCGCTCGACGAGAGTTCCTGCCTTCGTCCACATTGTCTCCACCGCCACCCGCAACGCTGGTGGTGGTGGCGGCGGCGGCGGCGCTGACGTCTTCGCGCGAAGGCCGTGCCGACGCCTTCGACGATTGCGTCAGATTATTGCGCCTTATCGCGCCTCGCGCTTACCTGGGAGAGAGATGCTCCAGCCACACTCGACTGATAGCCCCCGTTTTTCTCCAGGCGATATCGAGTGTGGGGCCTACACTGGTAATCGGTGCCCGATTCACTCTCGCACTCCCTTCAGCCTGCTAGTATTTTCATCTCGCGTATCGTGGTCCGTTTTACTAAAGATTGGTATAAAAATATAATTGTCACATTATTCGAACTTCACGAATATTAACATTAATGAACATTATTAACAATAAGAATAACTTGTTTTTAATAAAATGTAAAAAAAATTTATGGTAAACTGCTTCCACTAGTTAAAAACCTTCAGTCGTGTTGTTTACAATGCTCGTGAAAAAGAGTTCGCGAAGTGAACACCACTGGTATTACAGGTTTATTTCTCTGGTGGTACTTGCACAACTGAATCTCACCCTGGTCGTCATTCCCCATGTCGAAACTTTATTTAGCAGAAGGATACATGCTTTTTTTATATTATTTTCCCAGTTCCTGTCTTTCATCCGGTACTTCAGACTCAATATTTACAATTCATTAATGTATGTAGTCAAACAATTTTATTATTGCATTTGATAGTTATCATTAGATTTTATGAATTTAAGTTTCTCCCTCTAATTTGGGTGCCACGGCTGAAGTATCGATGAAAAATTAACACCTCGGAATTTTGCGCCCCGCAGTAAATTTTTGCGCATCTCCAGTACATGCAGCTTGACTGATGTCCCTGCAGTGCCTTTGAACGGGAGGTCGTAGGGTTCGAGTATCAATGGTGGCAGGATTTTCGAAACTAGCTGGAAATGGCGTATTCATCTGCGGTCTGGAGGAGAATTCTAGCGGCCGGCTGCTTTGATCGGTAGTTGTCCATGGTTTCTCTAATTAATATCGACGAATGCCCGAGCAGGAACTTAACAAATGGGCTGCGGACCGCACGCGATTTTTCCTTCCTCTTCCTACTCCATCCTTACGGTTACACTTCATGCACTACACTACCATACATGTCCGGAGACCAGTCGGGAGCTTTAAACGTGTTCCTGTTGGACGGTGCCTCCGTGTTGGAAATACCTGGTTGGAGAAAACTTCGCTAGCCGAGGTGTAGGTCGGACTCGGGTCTCACCATCCAGAGGTAGTAGATCACCACTACCTCCCAAAAACCATGCCCTAGATGTACGGAACGAATGACCTGAGCAGTTAACGGCCCAGGAAACACGAAATAATCAGTCTGGGATAAAATAGAATCAATCCTGCCATATGAATAATTAGCTACAGCCTTCGCCCTGCGAGAAAAGTGTCTTTTATATGCAACTTAAAACAATGTAATACGCAACGTAATTTATACACGACGTAAAACGATGATTAAAACGAAAGTTACTTTTTATTTTTACTTTCTCTGAAGTCTTGTAATGCTGGGGGAATTCTCGGCGAAACAGAAAAAACACCTTTTCTGACAGGCCCTGGTAAAGAAAAAGTGGGTAAGTCTTGTTCCTTAACTGTAGTAAATTACTTCATCTAACACATTGTGCTGTTAGAATCCTCGTTTGATACTGAAAAATTGGATTACGGCAGGGGGTTTCAAACTATTTTAGTCCATGGCTCCCTTGACCTACACGAATCTTCCCGCGGATCCTCTGAATACGATAAGTTTCAAATATAACGGTTAATAGAGGCCTACTAGTGATTCAGCACAAATGAGTAAGTGATATAATATGATATTTTATTCTCCATTCTAATTCGGTCTTAAAATAACACATAACACTTTTTGTGTCATCGCCGCGCTCTCGTGTGAGCACGGGAACTCTTCATTTGCGTGGGTAGAAAGATTAAATATCCCCGGCCGAGATGCGTGCTAGGGATGTACTCGTTGCTAAGGGAGCCACAGAAGTTTATTGGTAAAGAACTTGCTAGGTTCAATTAACCCACAATTGATGGAAAATTTGGGAAAAATAAATCGTATATATAACAAATAACATGTAGTATGATAGTACAAAATGCATAAATGACAAAAGGATTAAAATAAACCAAATCTAAAGATAATTTTTAAGAAATCACCGCGATGCCCCTGGGAGCCGCGACGCAGTTTGAAAACCCTTCCATTACGGCAAAACTTCTGTCCGTTCGTCTGTTCGCCAGCCGCTTCTCTGTGAACAATGCTTGCGGCTACACCGTAAGCAGTATATATATATATATATATATATATATATATATATATATATAACATAATTTGGTATATCAAGCCACTGTTTATAATAATGTAAAATAATAATAATAATAATAATAATAATGTACGCACTTTATTTTTGAACCCTCTCCAAAACCGACATTATGTGTTCCGTTGCGTAATCAATGATTACGTCGCCACAAATGTTCTGCTGCGCTTGTTTTCTTCCGCAAAGGAGTCACGCACATGTGGAGACTTATGAAGTTCAGCTTCTAGTTTTTATGTACAAACCACGGCTCTTAGTCAAATATTGACAGCCCACGGCGCCCGTGGTCCAAGCATTACTTGGTCAGCAGGGCCGTTTTATCAGCATTGGGGGCCCCCCTATTCTTTCACCGATCTCTCTTCCTCCAAATTCAGTGCTGAAATATAAAGAAAAAATCCTATCAATTCAGTGTATTTTGTTTTCTTATAATATTTTGAAAGCATTTTTAAGTGTTTCATTTTAACGTTATTCAAACAAAAACATTAAACGTATATTTATAATTACATTGAAAAAGACTACTTTTTTATTCAATTTATTCAAATTATTTTTATATTCAATTTTCAATTTAAAATTATAACGCATCAACCAGCAACATTCCACATTATAAATATTATCCAATTATGTGTGATACATCATTCCGTTATGCCAATTTTTTAGTATAGTTCAATCATGCATCACATTTTATACGTTTTTGCTGTGACCGCCCGCGGGCAGTCAAATGTCCCGCCGCCATGCCGCGTCACAGCAGCGGAGGCGCCACCCAGCGAAGCGGCGGACAGCGGCAGCGGGCCGGCCAGGTCCGGGCGAGCGCGCCCGTCGCGGTTGGATAGGCGCGTCAAGACTCGCCGCTGTCCCTATGGCAGGGCTAGTCAGCGAGCGACCGCGGCGGGCGGGCTATAAAACGGCCCGGACCCCGCCCCGGAGCGGCAGAGGCAGGAGAGCGAGCTTGGAGTACGGGTCTACAGCGAGGTGTGCGGCGTTCAAGTGGAGAAGATACTGGCGGCAACAACTTCGGCTTTCGACTACGGACTACTCTTCTGGATTTTCGGCGACCCCGTACATTTTGGCACCTCTACTGGCTATCGGCGACCCGGCTACGATTTTTGGTCTTCTCTCCTGGATATTCGGCGGCAAGGCTTTGTACTCGGATACATCCATACTGTAACTAGTTTGTTAATAAAGAAACTTGTTTGTTTTGAAGCTCTCGTCTTTGCTTGGATTCTACAGTTTTTTGTTTTATTTTTTGAAAAAATTGGTATTAAATAATTTTTCTTACAACTGTGGGGCCCTTGAACATTGGGAGTCTGGACCCAGGCCCGAAGGGCCCGTGCGTTAAAATATCCCTGTTGGTCAATAAGTTCAGTGATTAGGCGGAATAGTAGGTCTCATTGCCTTACAAAATAATTATTTAAAAATTGCTTATATTTCACGCAAAATTTGGAAAAGTACATTCACTTTTCCGAAAAAATGTACATGAGCTAATTTCAAAATTTGAGTTTGAACAACAGATTTCATTAAGGAAAAAATATATCTTCAATATACTTCTTGAATGAAGACACGGAAACAATTTTGAACTTTTGTAATTTTCGAAAATTTGAAGATTTCAACCAATATAAGGCCTGTGTCTTTTTTAAGCATTCTGTATGCTATTCTAGGACAAAGTTTAAAAAATTTGGTGCCATTTTTAAGACAATTTTGAAAATGTTGATGCTTTGTGTTAAGTATCAGTTTCAAACCTGCTGGGCCTCGAGTTCGTTCAGATCGATCGGAGAATATCAATTTTGGAGAAAATGGTTTGGTGGACAAAGACTTAGGCGCTAGCGTTGACCACAGACAGACATTTTGCCATCAAACGATTTTCCGTGATCAATAATACACAAAACGTGGATTCTGACTACACAGCGTGTTAGAGGAAGTAATATGCTACATAGAGTAGCAAGATTTGTCCACGTTTTCTGTACCAGGGCACCACAATGCGAGTTTTTCTGTCGAAAAATCACCGATTTCTGCCCTAGCATTACAATACTTTCTCTTTACTACTTACGCAGTAAGGTGAAAAAGTAAAAATGAATGGTCACGTAATGTATGGGCCACACATTCTCCGGAAAGGGTAACATGTTAATCTGACTTCGAAACATTCTCCTAAGAAAAAATGGTGAAGTCAGTTGCACACCGAATGTTTTTGTCATGTTTGGCCAAATTCTGCCTGGAATATCGTGAACCCGAGAGCAAGCTCGAAATAGTGAACTATTCTCTGAGGTAAATTACAAAGAACAAAGAGTCAGTAGATGCAGTCCGTGAACTCCCAGGGAAAACGCATACCAACGGTTGGCGGCTGTGTCTTATGGTGGAAATCAGAGCAATATCTTAAATAAAGGAAAACATACCAAGACGTATATAGTAAACAATGCATCTGCGCCAGTAGGAAAGTTTGCCAAAGGTGACGTCACGTAACACCAGCATTAGACTTTTGATTCTCAGTTGTTGAAAATGAATCATTTGATCATGGTACATTTTCTTGCATTTGAGTACAGCAGTTGTGTGTCATAAAACGCTGTTGGCATTCTGTTGGCGCTTGTGGAGCAACAAATAAAAGGTGTATATATAGTTTATTACGATTACTCTCGTAAACTCCGTGGTTTACGTGCCGAGTTGGAGAAGAATAGCGTCATTGGCCCGACACGCTCCACTCCAACCCTTCAGGCATTTCACCTTATTTCACATTGAAACCTTATGCACGTGGCTCCATGTTCGGATCGCCAAAAAACGGCGAACTCGATCTGCGTCAGATGTAGATGAGGGGTAATGACACATAATTCCGTGTAGCTGTAAAACTGAAAACATTGATTACGCACCTCCTATAACTCTGCACTTCTTTTCGAATGATATAACCCGGCGGATGAGATGCATGCGATTTTATTCGGGAGAGGATGTCGCAAGCGCTTCCATTGAGAACGCTGCTCGCAATTACACATGTTACCACATCGCAGCGAATGTGACGAATGTTGGGAGCTAAGCTGAATTCTCCACGAAACGCATCGTTCAAGGCACTCCAATATCGTTCGTGTAACTCCTTACGTTCACTGCGTTTTTGTTGTAAGAGCGGACGCGTTGAGAGCCGTGAGTAATCGATTTTTCAGTTTGATGGATTCCCAGGTTTGTGAATACTTCTCTCCGAGCTCCGAAGACCGAGCTCTCTGTTGTCTGGCACGCACGTACAATGCAACAACTCGCTAGGCTTCATGTACCGAGGAGGCCAGGAAAACCATTTTGTCATTACATTACTTCTACTCAACCATTTATGGCCATGGAACCACGAAAATCGAAATGTTTGGCCTTATTTTTTATCCTTTTGCAACAAGGTTAATTTGAAGTAGACCTATATCGTTAAGATCTCAAAATTTCTTGCAAAGGCGACTTTAAAAACAATACGAATTAAGTCAGTACACTTTTTCAGTTGAACTTCTATTTCGATCATCACTTATGACTCTATTGTTCAAAAACTCAATACACTAAACACTAATGTAGCTACACTACTTTTTTAAGTACTTTAACAGGCTCGCCATTCTTCACACTTCAGGAAATACACTTACTGTTTTAAACCAAGTTAATAAAAATCGCCCGAAGCTGATGAGACTATTGTGCTCGGGTGCCAGGACCGTTCCGGCCTCTTCAGTGCCTTTTTCTGCGGGGCTACTTTCTCAACTTGTGTTGTCAGCTGTGAGAGTACCGTGCGACGGAGTGGTCACACACAGGTACGGACTGATGCGGCTGCATTAACTGTGCCAGTGTCCTCGCAATCTTCATGGCAGCAGCCTGCAGTACACACGTCTTCGGTATCCTTCGCACGAAACTTTTTCATTAAATATCGACTGATTTTTCAAGTAATAACCTTGTCGGGGAAGCTGAGTTTGTGAGAGTACGAAAGTTTGCTGTGAAAGTTTGGTGGATTATAGAGGATGTCAGTCCTCTCTTGCCCGTGAAAAACCGCCTCGGGCACAAACACTTTTTACCGACTTTACAAGAATCTTGCGGTACTCTTAGATCTTGGCTGTGAATGTTCTTTTATTATTATTATTATTATTATTATTATTATTATTATTATTATTATTATCATCATCATCATCATCATCATCATCATACCCATGGTACAAACTGGCCGCGGATCGCGTGCGATCTTTCCTTCCTCATTCTTATCTTATCACCTCCCATTACACATCACACACGCACACACTTTCATACATTACAATACCACATATGTCGGGAGACCAGTCGAGGAGTGAGAGCTTTTCTCAGCTAGGGTGGTGTCCCTCTCGGGAAGATACCTGAAGGACGAATTCCCCTGATAGCTGACGTGTAGATCTGCGCCGAATCTTACCGCTCAGCGGGGGATGTACACTTGTACCTCCATGCATAAAAACATTCAGTACTCGACAGTGACTGATGACTTTAGCAGTTTACATGTCCGCAATCAATCATTCATAAAGCTTTTCCCATAATTATACTTAATTTACTTTTTTCATAATCTAATTTGTACACAATCTATTTTTTACATAATGTGCGTCATATACTTTTCACTAGGTAAAGTTACTATTTATATTAACACAATTACTCTGTACTTTACTAAATTTTGTTTTTATTTTCAAGAGCATAAAAATATGATTTCAAGTTGTTGGCTGCTGTTAGAAAAGATCTGATTTTAATGAATCACCCTTATCATATTAGAGATCGTTATGGAAGGGAACTACTTATAAATGTATGTTGAACCGAATCACAGAGAAACAATTAAAAATGAGGACTTTACGGGTGACCAGACGAACACAGACTTAGTGCTGTCTGCAGTCTGTCAACTACCCCTTCCCTACGCATACTGGCATCATTTTGGAAACTTTCTTCGAAACCTTTCCGCGTCTCTTCGGAACCATGCCCTTCGCATCACCTTCCTTCGTAGTCCTGTTTAGGGATGGCAAAAAAAAAACATGGATGTTTTTAAAACATCGATATTTTCGAGCAGAAACAGCGATGTTTTGCTTGCGATGTTTTCTTAAGATCGATATATTTGTTCAGAAACATCCATGTTTTACCAACAAACAAAATCTCACGATATAAATAAAATTTCCAGGTTTTTTTTTTTTTTTTTGTCGATTGCTCTCAATCAACAGACTTTCACAGCAGTCACTGTTGTCGATCCCCAGACGACACGAAACCGTTTGCTATTCGCAAACTTTCTCCAGTGTTATTATGTTATTACCTTTTTTGTTTATTTTTACGTGATAATATCGTTAAACTGCAATTTGAAACTTGTCTGCATAGAACATTGATTAGAAAATTGAGATGGCAATGAAATTTAAGACAGAATATACATGAAACTAATATTGATGTGATGTAGCCCATTAGAACCAGGACATTTTATTTCGAAATGTGTCATCACATTTAAAACTATCGATATTTTAAGTATAAATGTTTTTGGTCGATGCTTTCATCGACATCGAAAACCTTTTGTTCATGTGTCGTATCTATCACTAGTCCTGTTCCCCTCCTCGGACTCGCCAGCTGCCCGCGATCTCGTGCTTTCAGAGCGCAATTCGGCCAGGCCAGCCTTAAACCCAGTGAGCGGGGGTAAACGGGATTATTCACGCCCCATTCACAAAAATGTTTTGAGAAAACAAAGCTGACATCCCACCCTTCGGTATTCAATCAAGAGGAAGCGCTGGCGAGCCATTTTGAACAATCATTCACTCCTAAGAATACCTCATGGCCTGAGTCTCGCCACGTAAAATAAGGCATCAATTCAATTCAATTCAATTCATCACACACACAACCTAATTTTATTATATTATACATTTAGCAACATCCTCTAACTACACTGTTCCACTCGGAATTAAATTCATCTCCCCTATCGAAATTAAAAATATAGTAAACTAATTCCCTAAGTTCCAGAACACGACAAAATATGCAACATAGTATTAAAAACCTATCCCTTCCCAATATAGCTTATCTAAATAACGTTCTATTGAATCTCAGAACCCGTTACTATACAAGAATGTGGAAGAATCCCATTATAATTTGTG
This sequence comes from Acheta domesticus, assembly GCA_031308135.1. NCBI lineage: Eukaryota > Metazoa > Arthropoda > Insecta > Orthoptera > Gryllidae > Acheta > Acheta domesticus. Next base: position 231,550,256 of record JAHLJT010008446.1, read on the forward strand.
TACCAACGACAAACAAAAATCTGAGTGTCACTGAAAACTATAGACCAATTTGTCTTTTCCCATCATTTTCAAAAACTCGAAAAACCAATACTCAAAAGAGTAAATCTAAAAAAATACCCAAGCACCTATTTCGATTCACTCGCAACGTATCTACGTACTTCACATGAATTAATCAGACTTTCTGAACATATCCACAAAACTTTTCAAGAATTGTGGGAATTTTGATGTGGTATTGTTGACTGATTACATGAAGAAATAATGGAAGTCATCTCCGTCAACTTAACAATAAGTTGATGAAGATGACTTCCAATATTCCTTCAAGATAAAAACAAAAGCGGCAGCCAAATTTATTGACATCCAAACCCTTTGACCGAGTATGGCACCCAGGTCTGATACATCAACTCCAATCAATAGTAACACTCAACTACCGACTACAAGTCATAAACAACTTCATCGCAGAGAGAACTTTCACGGCGAGAGTTGAAAAACACATCTCCAAAATAAATAGCAGCTATACCCCAAGGATGGCCCCTATTTTCTACCCTCTTCAGTTTTTACACAGCAGACATACCTGCTACTTTCGCTTCGCTAATTACACAGAAATCCAGCTATTCAGTACTCGTCGTAAAAGAACAAAATCCAACAGCACTTAAAATAGACTAGCCCATAAAACTTTACCCGACAAAATCCACCACCACATTTAACGATGCTGGTATCGATGACGTCTTAAAACCGTACAAAACTATTGAGCTTTACGGTGCATATTATACTAAAAAGGTGTGAAGCTAATTTGGTGAAGTTCCGCTATCTGCATTTTCGAATTTATAATTCTTTTAACTGGACTTACATTAGCTAAAACTAACGAAAAACTGCTGGTGCACCAAAAAATAAGTTTTGCTGACTCTCACACCTTCAGGTAAGCGCTCTTGTTTGCATTCCTTGTTCAGTCTATTCTCTCTTGTGTGGCTATACATTTATTCTGCATTCTTTGCTTTTTTGTAGTTAAGCACGTAGTTTTCAAACATAATCTTACGCAAATATTGCGGCGAAGTTAGCAGACTTTTTATTACACGCTCACTTTCTTTGTCTTGTTTGCATTACTTTGTCGAAGTTTATTGATCGAATATGTACAGAAAAAGGGAAATACTAATTTTGAATTGTCTCTGTAAGGATTTTGCGTCATTTTCTCCATTACTCAGTGCTTGCCTCTCTCAGCTGAGCTGAGATGGTTTCTATAGCTATAATCGAAGTCTCTCCTAAATCTGTGATATCGATTGGGCTCAAACGCTACCTTAATAGACTTATTCTGTCCCCCAAAAGCATGCTGGGAATGATACGTAACAATACTAGATATCCATATCTATCTTACATACCTGTTTTCTATGCTGCCATAGGGAATGGACGTTATTGATGTTGGATGGAAGTTTACTACTTTCCGCATTCAAAATTATTAGCGTAATAAATCCTTGAGCTTGCCATTGATTGCGGAAATTGAGGATCCCCTAGTGGCCACCGGTAAATCTCTTTGAGAAATTCTTGTTTTCTTACCAGCTCTGTTTCTTATCCGAACCTTCAGGTTGTTCATTATTCGGAAATACAGGAAACTAATTGAGCTCTCTCTGTACAATACACGATAGCGATTGTGGTCCAATGGAAATTTCTTGTTGGAACAAGAAATTTCAAATCATGGTTGGAAACAGAATCAGATGATATTTATTGACGAACTTCTTATCGAACGTGTTTGTAGGCATTTGGATTACAATTCTTCTGAGAGTCATTACCATCGGTTCCTGATAATTATTATTATTATTATTATTATTATTATTATTATTATTATTATTATTAATATTTTTGTTGTTGTTATTACGCGCCGAGTCATCCTGGACTCGCTCTAGATAGGATAAATTATAAAGGAAAATAAATTTTTGAGGAAGGGTCAAGGTTCTCGTCATAGGGCTAGTGTAGATTGAGAGCAAATGTCGAAATGGCATACATCAAATAGAGACCTAACCCAACCGCTAAGCCAAAATACCAGGATATTTCTTAAATGTTTTAACTTTTTCATATCTGAATATAGTTGCATTCTGGTCTAATGTTGCGAAGGTGAACTAGACGAGGTTCAGGAAAGAGTACGTTCAGGGTCTGGGTAGGTAAGATAAATGTAGAAAAAGAACTGGTGACCGTAGGTCTGAAGAACGTAAAGATATTATTATTATTATTATTATTATTATTATTATTATTATTATCATTAATTAGTACTATGAAATAAACACTAAAATTGAGTGGGATGTAAGACGAAGGGGAGCAAAGGTGTTGATCATAATTCTTCGTGTATTTCAATCAATACATTGTGCAATTTGCAGAATAATGCTGCATTCCACATTTTCTTATGTAAAAACTTAATAGCACTTCGTGATAAACTGTTTTATAGTTTTATAAACATTAGTATTTTGGAAAAGATTGAAAAATTGACTTTTCGACTTTTCTACTGGAAAAGAATTGAAGAAATTCAAGAAAAGTTTCTCTACTTGTAGAAGAAAATGTGTAGGTTGATTGGAGTCATTCATCGCACTTACGATGGGAGAGCTGTAAACCTTTTCCTATCAGATCTTTTGTATATTCTTTTTTCCTCCTGCTCTTCTTCTTCTTCTATTTTCTTTTCTCCTCTGAACACATTGAGCCGTGTTTTGGCTCAATGGTCTGGCATATCTTTGCACTTCAATCGATCTCCGTTGAATGGTCTGCATGTTGTGAAGAGTATTGTGGATTACGTAAGAGAAGAGACTGATATGGTTCATGACGATTCGTGGAACAGTAAGACACTCGTGTGAAAGTTCACTTGCTCTCATTATAGTTTTTAATGTGAAATTTTGTGTTGCAAAATTTCGAGTCGTAAAAATATATTCTCACTGTAAAACAAAAACACTTTGTTTTGTATTTTTATTTTGATTACGTAGCAGAAGAACGTGGAATAGAGTTCAAAATACTAATAGCGCCCATTTCAAGGTTGTAGTAAGACGTAATTTCAAGAGCTTTATAAAAAAACAATATTTTTTAGGTTGAAGAAGGAAATCTGTTATTACCCACGTACTTGTAAGTACTACTCTCGCGTTAACTGTAAGGTTGGTCAGGAGAAATGGGGTCACGTAACCACATATTGTGAGATTGACGGTCGGTTTTGCGGCGTCCTTTGAGTTTTGCATCGTTCTCTCCTTTTATTTTTGAAAAGACTGCCTTTGTATGTGAAGAGTTTCAATTTGTCGTTCTCGTATGCTTCATTCTACCCTGTGTGAAATATAAAAATATCTATGTATTTGTTAAACCAACGAAACGAAAAATGTTACGTTGTGGATAAGAATTGTTGATAATTGGAATACTTTATTAGTACAGGCAAGAGCGATAAAATACCTGAAATCCGCAACAACGAAGGATATCAACGATCACCATGATTTTGTCAAGTGCCAAAGGCAGAATTTGTTTCTCTTCTAAGTGATTACTCTTTGTCAATGAACATTCATGTCCATAATCTAATATTATACACCAATCTCCACGAATTATAACTTTTCAGCTTTCGCCTTTTATGCAAATTGGATATAATAGGCACGAAACGAAATAGTTATTTCTCCGAAGCAATTACATATCTTTTCGTCTCTCTGTATGCTGTTTCGTTATTCAAAGAAATTCTATATTTTCATCTACGTCTCGCGTCTTTCTAGCTCTTATAAACTTCTTATTTAAAGTCAGAGTTGAGAGACATAGCGAAACCGCCTTTTGTGCATGAAACCTCGTATGCGTCATTTACGTGCCATGGAACATAATTTTGTTGTTTGTATTTTTACCTTATATTACACTAACTCCATTGATAAACACCGCAATGTTGAAAAGGACAACTTGGGTATGGCATAGGTTGCCAAGTGAAGGTGCTAACGCCAGAAACGATTAAAATTTTTTTAAATGACGTAAATGACTAGCTCAACAACAAACTAAATGTTCTGTGTGAACCGTTTTTTTTATAATTTTGTGGATTGTGGAATCACTTTAAAAATACAGAATTTGAATTCGCGCGCTTCGTGTTGTGACGTCACAGCTCGGCTTGCGTTTGCGCTGTGATCGCCGCTGTTAGCCACGAATAGTGATTGTTTATTACCATTTGTTTCGTACGCTCGCAGCTTGTTTTTTACATAACAGAATGACAAAACTGGATTATGTGAAAATAAGTTTCAGAATATTTCATATACTTAGTGGTGTTTTGTAATTAATCAACTATACCATCAGCGCTCTTTCTTTGTTGTCAAAGGAGAAGAATACGAGGAACCAATGGTGTAAAAGCGGTAAGATGGCAAAAAAGGTATCGTGTCCATGACTTTATACAGCTCTATAATATAAAATTTATAACTTTTAAGTAATAATGCTTATATATTTGCTTGACAAAAGAGTAGAAAGACTGACTATTTTCAAAAGATAACTAAAATCAAATTCTTGAAAGATTTTAAAAATACCCTATATATGATTGCAATCTCAAGAAATTTATAACCGATAACTTGGACAGAAACTTCTGCTCCAGCAAGCAAAAAATGAAGCATCTATTGGCAACATTTGGATCTACAAAAGCATTTGACGTCATTGATCATAACATTGTATAGTAATCCCTCAACATTCGCGAGAGTTAGGTTCCCGAAAAGCATCGCGAATGTCAAATCCGCGAATGTTGAGTCTATCTTTTAATGAAAAAACATGGGTTAGGTTCCTGGATATCGAAAAGTTCTTTAAAAAGGAAAAAAAATGACAAAAACTATTGCAGTAGAACTGAGTGAGCACTACTACAAACAGAATTCACGATTAACATTCCAAAGAGAAGAAATAAAACAATATTTGAAACTTCAAAGTTGAAAGTAATTCCATATAGGATTTGGTTATTTATAATTTTGTTTCAGTACCCTTCTCATTCTAATATCCAAATGTGGAAGATTTGCTGCTTCTGTTTCTCTCTTAAATTTCGAAGTAATTTCCTTGTTCGGGTCATATTCAATTGCCCTTTCGACCACAGCTTTTTGAAGTTTTAGAACGCTAAATAGTTCTGTCACTGAAGTTGCTCCAGGACGCAGTTTAGCTTCCGTTAGTTCATCATTACATTCGAGGGGGTTTTCTTCGCTGATTATTTATCGAAGCTATTCTTCAGTGAAATCATTACAATGAGAGATGCACAGTTCCTGAATAGCTTTTCGGTTCATGTGGCCAAAACCCTTACCTCCTACTTGATGCAAATGAATTGAATTATTTTACAATTTTTTTCTATTAATGTGAATTGACATTGCAAATTTGAAATGTTTGCAAAACGTGATACTTTGAGCTCCGGCGTGTGTCAAGTTCGGTTCTCAGAAGACGCTGATAAAGGAAATACAATGTACTCGCTTAAAAAAATGTAGGACTAAAAGACGCACTCGCGAATGTTAAAACCGGTAGCATTTCTCTAATCGCCTATGTTCGGAACTCGCGAATAGCGAATTCGCCAATGTCGAGGGATTACTGTATTTTCAAAACTACCTTCATATGGAATTTGTGGCATTGCTGTAAATTGTTTATGTTCATGTCGTACCTTAAATAGCAATATTAGAGAATAGAAATACTGCTCTGGATTGAAGGGATACTATTTACGCACCATCCCGATTCATTTCCAGTTACATATGGGATCCCTCAGGCATCGATTTTAGGCGATATTTTCTTCCTACTCTACGTATACGGTATGCCCCCGTCGACTAAAAATGTAGAAACAGTTGTCTTTGCCAATGATACGAATATTCTTTGCAATAAAGAAACAGTAAATATTACAATATCAGATATTTCAAATTGGTTCCGTAGTAACCAGTTAATTGTACACAAATCAAAACGTTTCAATTCCATTTCCACTCCAAATAAACAATTGTACACTCCATTTAACATGAGCTATGACTCATTGACTGATGTTTAACAACATTTCAGCGAAAATGATACCTACATCATTCCCGTAAACGTCCTTTGCATTATTCAACAACAAAATGTATTAAACAAAAATTAGGACCATTTTTTTAACTTTGAAAATCACCGACGGGCTTCATGTAAAGTACCCCCTAAAAATTAAAATATCGGTTTCAAATTCCAATAACCTTGACATCAGTGAAAACGATGTGGGAATATCAATTTTCAAGAAAATAGGCTAAACGGTTTAGGCGCTTGCGTTGACCACCGACGGACAGACGTACGTTGCCGTCGATCGATTTTGCAGTATCAAGAAGCAACAAAACATGGATTTTCACTACACCACGAGATAGAGGACTTTTGTCTAAATCTAGCAACAGGTTTTATCCACTTTTTCGTTACCAGACCCCAGCTATAAGAGTTTTTCTGGCGAAAATTCGCCGTTTTCCGGCGCATGATTACGTAACTTTCTCTTCTTACAAAGTATTCGTATGGCGAGGAAGTACACTAGTGGTGCTACAAAATGGCACAGACTTTCCCGTATTAGTTTTCTGTTTCGTTTGGTCTCGGCTGCCTATTCGGACTTGCCACTTCTCTTGACAGCTGCCATCTATCGCCGCCTAAACTACATTTTTTTGACATTTTATTAATTTTTCGGTTTCCTAATAGTAGAACAAAAATAATATTTAAGAATATTAAAAAAAACAGTTAAACCTTGTCCTAAATGGCAATTTTTGTTGAAAACTTTGGAGCCGTTTTCAAGAAAATGGCGTTTAAGCGCTACTGCAAATGCGAAATTTGAAGCTCTTTTTCACAGAAAATTTTTGAGTTTTAAAAAAACTTCATTTGAAGCACGTACACTGACAAATTCAATGGTGTTTACAAATTGCTGGAAATGTGCATTTTAACGGTATGAGAGAACTTTCAAAAAATTACATTTGTGTAATTTTTGGAAAAAAAAAACAACAACAGAAAAATACCTCAAATTGAACTTCACGCCTTATTAAAGAATGCAATCAGCACTATTCATTCCAAAAGTTTTAAGCAAAAATTTGGAGCCATTTTTGAGAAAATGGCGTTTGAGCGTTTCAGAAAATACGGAATTTTGAGCTAATTTTCACAGAAAACTATTCAGTATTCGAGAAACTTTATTTGACATTATTTAAAGCACATGTACTTATTAATATAGTAATGTGAACAAATCGCCGCTAATGTAAATACTAACGACGTGAGAGGCAAGTCAAAAAAATACATTTTTGCATTTTTTGAAAAAACAAAAGAATAAAGCAATATGGCGCTTATGCCATCTCATAGAGTACATTAGGCACTATACCTACAAAAAGTTTAAAGAAAAAAATTGGAGCCGTTTTTGAGAAAATCTGGTTTTTGTAATTTTTTAAAATTTAAGATATTGCGTGCAATATTGTGCAAAAACTAGTAACATTTTCAAAAAATATACATGACCTTACTGAAAGAACTCACTTTGGAAAAAAAAAAGTTTATTTGTACGAAAAATCTTTATCTTCAATTTTGTACTTGTAGGAAGACGCTGAAAAAATCCAAACTTTTGAAATTTTCGAAAATTCAGAGTTAATCGTGAAAATGAGACGTATGCCACATTTATAACTGTTTTATACTTTATCCTTACGAGAAATTTAAAGAAAAAATTTGGAGCGGTTTTTGAGAAAATTTTGAAAATGTCCTGGGAGCTTAACGTATAGTACCCCCAAATTTTGAAGAAAGTGTTTTAAAATCGAGGCCCCTCGAGTAGACGCAAATCGACCGGGGAATATCCATTTTGGAAGAAATCGCACATATGGATTACGCGCTAGTGTTGTTCACAGACGGACGCACGTTTTGAAAAGACACACTTTTTCAGTATCAGGGGACCTCAAAACGTGTATTTGCTTTGAAATCTCGAAATCGATTTTCCGCAGCATTTCGTAACTTTCCCTATACTACGTATATTACTCCGTATTACTCCGTTGGTACGTATACTGGAAATTATACAGTTTGTATTTGGTTGGTATAATAAAATGTTTCAAAGCAGATGCGGGCCGCACAAAAAACAAAAAAAAAAGTCCACCGTCCCCCAGTTGGAAAGCCCTGGTCTAGGAGGAACATAATGAATTGATTACTTGAAGGAATATCAGTTGCTCTTTGTCTTGATATATTCATTTGTTTTTATCATTATTATATCTCGTGTAATTGAGTTGTGACTGAAATTATTTTTTCTCTGAATTTGCGATTGTCTTTTGCCGTTTTCAAAGTTATTAGGTTAGAAGAAACCCATGAAACCTTGGGACTCTTTTAAAGTTTCCATGAAGTAATATTCCAGAATAAATTGTGTTATTGCAAAAACAATAATTTCTAGTCATCATCGTCTGTATCTCGCTACATGAAATCACAACTGATTCTCCAACAAAATAAGCTATGTAAATTATTCGTGTTATACATGTAGAAGGAACGGTACAACACAATGATGGTTCTTAATCATAGCATTTCATTCTTTCCTAAATCAATTACTTTTGGAAGGTATATTTGGGGACTGTTTTTGCCTTTGCCGACAGAGGGTCTGAATGAGCTGAACGCCGATTGAAAATCTAGAGCCGGCAAGTAGCATGTGGGTTCCGATTGCGAGATTGCCTAAAATCCGGTCCTTGCGCGTAACTGGACCGTGACGTCACGAGGTCAAGGCGTGAAGTGTCGCGAGCCCCACGGCGGTAAAACCGCACCAAAAACAAAATGCGACGGCAACTCGTTGCTTGCCGCTGGCGGGCGTTCCACATGCATACGTCCAGGGCTCAATATCTCGCGGAATTCTGTCGGTTCCATTAGACACCCCACATACTGCTAGGATAAGTTTCTTGTTAAAATGTCGAGTGTTCGGGATTATGTTCGGGAAAATGTTCCAGTTCATTTTTAGATATGTGTTGACAAATGATTTCTCTTGTATTTCTATCTAATTAAATCCTCGTGATGACGTAGTGGCGCCTACAATTAGCCCCCACGCATCTAGCCCGTATTTTGCCCATTATAGTTTTCTATCAGCCCTCCCCAGTATAAAAATTAGACTTGCTTAAATTTCTACCCGAATTCTAAGACAAAGATAACACTCCTTTAAGTACAATTAGACTATGTATTGGCCGACAGGCTTTAATGCACACGATAGTTTTCCCAAGATACTATTAACCGTAAAAATTTAAGTATTAAAAGTGTGCATAGAAATTCTATTTTATAAGAATATCGATAAAATTATTCGGTGTACTGTATATTAGGTATATCAAAGTCGTGGGCAAGGACACTAGCTTTCCAGAGTTCACGGGCACTGGGTCCCGAGCAACGGATGCGTGGTTTAAAAGTGAGGATAGTACAAAATGCACCGGGGTGGCAGCACGTCACTTGATACCTGACCCATGGTAGACTTTCGCAGACTCAAAAGCTATATTAATTTCAACTTCCTCTACTAAAGCAAAGAAATGGTCCATTACAATGAAATACATCAGTCTTACTTGAGTTTTCAATTGAAAGTAAAATTAAACGTTTTGAATCGAAATAATTTTGATTTAATAATCGCGTTTACTTAAAAATGCAATAATTGCAGTACCTTCCCACATTCAGTATAGGAAATTCAATGGACAAAGACTCTTGTGAGAGGTGTTCACCCGTAAGAGAGACTTGTTAGTTTATAGAGGCTTGTTGATTTATTTTACATTTTTACTGTATCTAACAAATATCAGAATGATTTAATAAGACATAATTCCGAACGAAAACAGGCACAAATTTCGACATTGAAATATATCCCTGCCTCATGGTAAAAATGTTTGTCAGGTAGTAAAAGAAATGAACATGAAATAAAATAATAAGTCATAATAAAATTTAAAAACATAATCCAAATCTTGATTGTTCTAAAGTCAACATCCAGCAAACATGAAACAGTTCGTATGAAACAGTCGTTCTTCGTGATATTTCGGGCGCGCTTTGTCCTTACCTTGTCCACTACAACTTGCGCGTGTACATCTCTTTCTGGATTTGGAGGGGAAATAGTGCGGAGTCAGGGGAAGCGGCTCGTGCTCGCAGGAACGCGAGGCTTCCCAGGCCGGCAAGACGGCCATGCGGACGCAATTTGGCATGTCTGGTATACATGTTACGGGTACTGTGTGAATTTTTATCATTTCGGATTTCATCCGGTTAATGTTGGCATTAGACACTGGTTGCTGATTAAATTATAGTTATTATGCGAGTATGAGGTATCTTGTGAGTTCGCAAGAAGTAGAATATTTTGGCGTGAAAATGCGTAGGAAATCGTGCGGTGCCAGACTTAAGGTTGATTTATGTTTTCATTGATTGGTTGGTGTTTCCAGGCGCGTCAGCTACCCAAGTAATTTGTCCCGTACGTGTAGTATATGTTTATCGCGTGAGATTGTTGATCCCCGCTGAATAGTGTGATCCGGCCCCAACTTACATGTCGACTTGCAGGTTTTTTTCCATTCTGAATTTCCCGACATATGTGGTATGTATGTATAAGTGTTTATAAGTAAGGGGTGAGCATAGGACAAGGAAGATGAAAGAAAAATTGCGTGCGCTCTATAGCGCGTTAGATAGAGTACTGCTCGGAATTCGTCTGGTGTTGATCGGATAAAGTACGGAAAACTATCGAGCAGCCGGCCGCTAGAATTCTCCTTCAGACAGCGGCTGAATTCGACCTACCGCCAAAACTCGAACCGTAGGACCTCCCGGTCAGAGGCACTGCAGTGAAAGTAGTTGATACCCTGAGCCACCTAAGCCGGTTGGTTTTATGTCAATCGCGAAGGTCCGAGCTTCGTCGCCAAAACGGAAATGCATAGCGAAGTGCCAACTGTGGTATACACTGTGGCTGTGTGTGAAGTGAAGTGGGATAAGTGGTATCATATAAATAGAAATTTCCGACTGATAGTGGGGCTCCAAACTGCACACCTTGTCTCTGACTCGTCTTAGACACTTCCCGCCAACAGTCTGATCCCTGTTTTATCAACCACGTATTATCTGCTATTCCTCGTCACCGTAACGTACTTGACCTATCCCTGTCACCAAGTTGTCTATTTTCACTTTATCTAGCTTATGTCCGAAGTATGCTTTGAAGCTGTTGCACCTTTGCACTTATCCACCCTTTTGAATAACGTGAATGTCAACCGACCAATTCGAGAATTATCCAGATTCGGACTTGACATATTCACTCGTGGATGCGACGACGCCATCCTCACATGTCGTGGTAACCCCAATACAGTCAGTTGTCAAATCTACCTAAGTTTTTCAGCAGGAGTTCTCTAGATTGATCAGAATGATGAAATAAACCAAAAAAACGTGAATGTTTTAGACATGCGACCTAGTGCAGTTACCACGACGATATGCCACGTGGGCGCTGGGGACGGGGAAGTTTTGTGCGCGCGAGCGCATGGCAGCGACCACGTGCCGCTCGCCACGCCGCTTGTTGACACGCGCCTTATCGCCCCCTCCCCAACCTCCACCTGGCGGTGTGACCCCTTTGTTCTGTCGGCTGCGCCGCCGCACCGCGCCGCGCCGCGTCGCGGGCCAAGGCCCTCACCGCCCCCGCGGCCGCCACCGCCTTTGCACGAGGCCGGACGTTCATTCGGGAACCTCCGCTGCTCTGTGGCAACACCTTGCGACTTCTTGAATGACGCGTGAAAACTTTCAGTGGTCGATAAGAAATGGAAGCTGTTTAACTATTGCTTTCCACATCTGACTCTGCTTGTTTCGATGTCCTGAACATAATTGTATATTTATTACTTTTATTCCCCGGAATTCAACATTTTTTATTCCCCGGAATTTTACTCACATGTTATTTACGAAACAAATAAATCAGGTTTTTTTTGACAGGTCCGAGAGGCAGAAACCAGTTATACACTAATGAATGGACATGTACACAGGAATGTCTGTCTAAAATGTGTGTGCTTTTGCAGCGTGAGAGTACGTAACTGCGTTTTTATTAATTATCTATGACAAATTATTTGATGGAACAGAGTCGGCTCTCGCCAGCAGCCCGAGGCCGGGCCTCAATTGTTGTCGTGGGCCGCCTGCGGCGAAGGTTGGGTGCGTGGCCGCCCCACTATTAGCCAAAAAAAGGGCGGTGGGTACGCGGCCGGCGGGGGCGGTGCGGCCTCGCTTTATATTCGCCTTCTGTAGTCCGGCTTTTGTCGCGCGCGTTAGCGCAGAAGAGTTAGCCGCTGTGTTAGCGCGTGACAGCCTATCGATCGTGTAGAACTTGTAGCGGGCTGACGGCGGTGCGCGGGCGGGCACGGAGCGGAGAGAAGGGCCGCGGGCGAGGCGGGGCCGGGCGTGGCAGGGCGGGAGGGGCGGCAGGCGAGGACCGAGGCCGCGAGCGGGGGGCGGGGGCGGGGGCGGGACTCAGACAGGGCGCGATGCTATGTGCCGCACGCCCGGCGGCAGCCCTCACGGCGACAAACAGTGAGCTTCGGCTTAACTCAACGGTCGAAGCCGCCTTCCCTCTCTCTCTCCCTCTCCCTCACTCTCTCTTCCCCACTCTCTCCCTCACTCTCTCTCCCTCACTCTCTCTCCCTCACTCTCTCCCTCACTCTCCCCCCTCACTCTCTCTCCCTCACTCTCTCTCCCTCACTCTCATCTCCCTCACTCTCTCTCTCCCTCACTCTCTCTCACTCTCTCACTCTCTCTCCCTCACTCTCCCTCCCTCACTCTCCCTCCCTCACTCTCCCTCCCTCACTCTCCCTCCCTCACTCTCCCTCCCTCACTCCCCCTCCCTCACTCTCCCTCCCTTACTCTCCTCCCTCACTCTCCCTCCCTCACTCTCCCTCCCTCACTCTCTCTCCCTCACTCTCTCTCCCTCACTCTCTCTCCCTCACTCTCTCTCCCTCACTCTCTCCCTCTCTCCATCCCACCCTCTCTTCTTGTCGCTTTCTCCCTCTTTTTTGCCTTTTCCCCCTTTCTCTCTCTCCCTCTCTCTCCCTCAAGCTACTTTGAAATTGAATCGTACGGCAGCAACAGCTTTCCCAGCACTGTGCCCCGGGGTTGAATTGGGCGACATGTGATCGGCATATTGGTTTCCACTATCCTGTTGCCTGGCTTTCTTGATCCAATCATCGCTACCGTTAAACGCCATCATATCTTCAATTGCCTTCACGATACGCAGTGGCGACAAAATTCGCGACATTTCCGCCGGCATAACGACACGTGACGGCGGGAACAGGGATCACCTCCACAGCACCTTAACTTAGGTTTCCTAAAAGTTCATTCTTTTGACAGTCTTAAGTTTATATTTTGAAATTAATTTTCTGCGGAGACCTTCGAGGCTGAATTTTTGGCCAGAGCATTGTGCGAAGTTATTTGATGGTACTCTGCACGGATAATTACCCGTAAATGGTTGAGTTGATTCTTTTTTTTTTCGTGGTGTACGTCGCCCATTGAGAAAGAAGCGTGTAATATGTGTGTATTCCCACAGTTTTAAAATCAAATTTGTGTCGAGTGAAAAGTATAAATTAAAAATATAAAAGAAATTATTGTCAGTTCAATAGCAATAGCAGAAGTTCTTCCCCGATGTCCTTGTTAGGAGTGAAGTAACAGTAATAGATACCATTCTTAAAAAGGTTAAGTTAATTATAGTCACTCCAACAAATCAACGTCTGATTGTAACAGCGAAAATATATGACTTCCTAAGGGGGGAGAAATGAAAATTGAAAAGTCATCTACTTATTATAAATTGACATATTTTTTATGTGTGTCTTCAAAATATAGCGGTTCACGTTAAATAATATAGCAGTACGGACGGAAAACTTGTTTTTACAGAATCGACTTGGATTTTTATATTTACAATTGTTCTACAAACCATTAATCTATCTTCCTTCGACGTAAGCGTGTGCGTGCGAGTCGATAGGAGATTTTTCTACGAAGTGTTGCCGTTGTTGGGAATCCTATTCTGCGAAACGATTGGGTGTATGATTAACGCAAACGTATTCTCTCAACAAGTGGGGGCTCACTGTTTATTACGTATGAGTAGTGTAAACACAAATTTGTTTGTTTGCAGATCAACTTGTTATTTTGCATTTTCGTATTTTGTGTTTGGGCTGGTTATATATTCGTGGTATATTGAATAAATATAAACATAAATCGAAGTTATTTCAAAATTAAATATGTATTGCACGTTTTATTCTAAAATATTTTCGCGTTGTTATTAATGCATGGAATATTTTAATACTTTCGAGAATGTGATATGAAGATAAGGTCCGTCAGCAAGAATGGCATTTAAAGTGTTAGTATTTGGGCCCCCAAATGGTTCGGGTGCAGCAGCGTGCGTGGGCGCATCGGGGCGATGCGAGCAACGCGGCGGTGCTGGCGACGGTGGCGGTAGTGGCGCCGGCGGCGGCCGCCGGAGCGTCGGGGGCCCCCCTTTGCGCAATTCGCAGCGCCGTGCGCAGGCGCTCCCGCCCCCTCACTGCCCGTCCCGCCACCGAGCTCCGCTCCGCTCCCCGCCGGGCCGCGCGGGCCGCGCAGCGCAGCACCGCGCACGGCTCCCCCCCCTGCAGAACGCTCCTCTGCGCGCCCCTCCCACCCGCTCGCTCCAGGCCCCCGCGCTCGCCCCCGCCCCCGGCGGCGCCCACCGCGCGGCCGTGCCGAGCCGTGCCGTGCCGTGCCGTGCCGCGCCGCGCCGCACAGCGCTGCGCCGCACCGCGCCGCGCCTGCTCGCTCCCTCGCTCGCTCGCTTGCCCGCCCGCCCGCCTGCCGGCCTACTGCCGCGCCGTGTCGCGTTGCACCCGCGTGCGACGTCGTGGTCGGCCGCAACGGGGACCGGTCGCTGCTCGGCACAGTCGCTCTGACGCTTGACGCCGACGCAGACGCTACCGCTGGACGGCGCGGCGACGCCCGCTGGCGCGACGCTCCTGACGTTGCCTTCGTTGTCGTCACTGTCGTCGTCGTCGTCCGCGTCTCCCGAGCGCAGCAGCCGGGCGTCCGTCCTCTCCGGGGCGCCGCTTGCTCCTCCTGGCCACGTCGAGCGTGGGTGGCGCTTGCGTTTGCGTAGGATGCCGCATTGCCACTCCATGATTTATAAGGTAAGGGACTTGGGCGCGGCGGTTCGCGCGCCTTAGGGGCTGTCGCCGGGCCGCCCCGCGCCGAGTGGGTGATGAATGGGCGGATTCGCCACCGCCCGCCCCGCCCACGCCTTTATTTTACTCGCGTTTTTTTTTGTGGGAATGATTCGCGTTCTCCGGTCCAAGATAGGCATGCGATATCTTATCTCATAAATCCCTTGCAAGCACTTGTTTTTATCCGATTATTGTACATTTTTTGAAGTTGTTGAGCAACTGTGGGCTTTGTTGAATATAATATTCACAAATCTTGTGATGCTCGGAGGAATCAGCGATTAGTCAACAATTGCGATCCGAAAGGAACATTGTATAATAATGCGTATCCTCTTTGATATATGTAAATTAATTATATATTTACGTTGTGACGTGACAAGTGCATGCCTTTGATTGTGACCTGTCTCCACCTCTCAGAAATTAGTTCTTACTTTTCTGTTTGGTAGTCTTATAAAAATAGAAATTAGATTTCGTGTGTGCTGAAGGTTGATGTAATCGATCAGAAGAATGATAATGTATTGCCTGGAACAAACTACTTTTCGATTTGCATGTGAACAGAACTACAGGATTGCATGCGCGAGGCAGTAAAATCTTCCTGACGTGATTCCACTAAGCACGTGGTGTAGATTTTATGCCCGATGTGTGCGCTGACCTTCATCGAAACAGTTCGGTTATTTTAATTTCTGACAAAGGTAAAGGTAAAACAACCCCTTAATATTGAGTGATTGAGTGTGATGTGTGTTGACTAGTGTATCTTACAAAACGAGCATGCCCCGCGTGTTTGGTGGTATTCTCTTCCGTCCGTATTTTTTATATTAAGAACGGATGGTTGAGTACTATCAAATCGCTGTGTATAAATCGTAGCTATTATTCAGGACGATATTTCATGCATATATTTGGAGATAACGTGGTAAAAAAATCAGTGAAAAGACATATTTCCACTATTCTCACTGATTACTCGCAATTGCAATGCAAATTAGGTTTACGAAATTGGCACAAAGAAAATGTATTTTAAACCTTTAAAAAGTTGGCAATGCACTACTATAATGTTTTCAATAAATTTAAACTCAGATATATGCGTTAACTATGGAATTAATTGTGATAAAAAATTACTAAGGATCAACTGATGATGGGGCGTGAATCTTAACTAAGGGTGTATCACTTTGATTTCGCTTGTAATTCCCGTAAAATGCGAAATCCTTCCTCCATTTCAGTTGTTCAATACACTTAATTATAATTGTATTAGAACATTTCCATTGGAAATCTGATGGGAGTAAGTTTTATTATTTATTAATGTCTTTAATGTCTTATCTGGAGAAAATATTCGTGTTGTTTATGTTTACAAAACGCTGTTATTTACTTTTTGTTTTATGATGATCGATAGTCATCTTCCTCTAAAACGGTACTCTGAAAGAGTTTATATCAGAGTGCATTGTGTGCTTTATATTTGTGATAGCACAGAAACAGTTTATTTACAAATGTATTGCGTTTGTGATAACCTAACCCTTAATTGCAGTGCATTACCGTTGCAATGCTCTGTAGATAGGCGCAGCCGATGTACATTAGAGATGTTGCATTAATGATGGCGTGGAAGTTGGTGAGATGGCAACGAAAATTCGTGTCTTCATTTCTGAGCAGAATTTACTGAATAATTCAAGAGTTAGATGTTGCCAAGTTAGGTGATTCATTTCGTTATTTATGCTATTCCACAGACGTTTCTTCCGCACAGAAGCCAAGTTGAAATAAATTTAATTGGAAGTTTTCAAGTTATAGAGTGAAGTCGAAGAGGCTCCAAGAGAGCGAGCGATCTTTTACAGTTTCCATTTGAAAATATTTAATCATTTAAGCAAGCGTACGCAGTTTTGTAGTACAATTAATTTTTTAAATGTATGTGTATGGTTTCATGTAGTATGGATTGCAAATTCTTATCTAAAAAACTATATTAAAAAAATAGTTCATATGAAAATAATACCAGTATATTCGATAAGACATGCTTTGAAAATGCAATTGACAGTTTGCGAGAATTTGTTCAAAAACGTTACCTTTACTACTAGAAATTAACGTCCGTAGCACTCTTTTGCAATAAAACATAGTAAATGTATATATGAAGTTAATTGTATTCGAATGCATCCTGAAATGTGTGTCTCTCGCAATACAAAATGTATTGCGAGAGAATAATTTTGAAAACCTGACTTCGCTCCACATCAGCGGTTATCGCTAATGGGCAGATTTTGATGACCTAAAACATCGCCAAAAATAATCAATAAAATGCTCTTAAAATACTGTAAAAATGTCATAAAAATGAAAAGTCAAAAATGAGGGTAAATGACGTAAAAAGTCATCAAAATCAGTTAGGATGAACCACTCAAACTACGTTACGATACGTTACTGATGCAATCGAGGCTTCTATTCATTCAGTAAAAATTCTATTCTATTAATTCATTACAATTACATTTCTTGTTTTTCTTTTTTTATTTATTTACGTCAAAAACAGTTAAAAACTGCGTGTGACGAGCTATGGGGAAAAGTGAATTTTGTGCACGTTTTCATAATTCTGTGGTCTATCCGACCCCTAGTTATCACTAAAATCTGTCATCTGAAAATAAACATGCGCATTCATTCCGGCATTTAACTAAGAACTATGTATACGTGTGAATATTTGCGTAAACTGAAATATAAAATACTAATGAACATAAAAAATTGCCATGTCAGTCCGATGACGCCAACGAAATATAATTGAATACTATATACGCCCCTAACCGCACCTCGGTTTAATAATACCTGCACCGATACGGATTGAAACGGATGCTGGTAGCTGCGGCGTTCTTGAGGAGAGTTTCAAGGTATCTAGACTCGGAACATGCTACCAAGGAAGAAATAAGACAAAGAACTACCAATACAGAAATATTCTCCGCCGTATTGAAGGGAATGGTTAACGGAGTATGGCCTTAGCAATAGAATGCGAGAGGAAAGGTACCAAAAATTATTTTCCTTGATCGGCCATAACAGTAGAATGCGAGAGGAAAGGTACCAAAACTTATTTTCCTTGATCGGACAGATACACGGATCAAGAGAGGAAAACCTGCGCGCACATGGACCTTGCGGCGTAGAAAGAGCAATGACTGAGAGCAACCTGAATGAGGAAGACGCCCACGATAGGACGCTGTGGAGGCTGAAATGCGAGATGAGGCAGAAGCCGTAGGACTCCCGCTTTCTGATGATGCTCAGTTCCCACAGTCTGCACATTGCAATCTCCTGTGTTAAGTCCCGGTTTCCAGCGGCTATTCTTTATTTTTTCTTCTCTCCACCGGAAAGGAAGAGTTTGCGCAACAACACGTCGTTGGCGCGAGGCCTCTCGCCCGGTGAATTGCCGGCGCGCGCCCGCAATCCCGCGCCCCCCGGGGCGGCCGACGAACGGCTGCGGTGAACGTTCTTTCATTTTCGGCGTGTGGCCCTTGCTGGTCCGTGTGTGTGAACCGAGGTGGGGGACTGGTGAAAGAATTAAAGAACGTTTATGTTATGGCTTTTTTACAGCCAAACCTGAGCAACAACTGTATCTACATACCCCCCACATGTGTTTATGATTGATTGGTTATTGTTTCCGGGAACGTCAACAGCTGTGTTCATTAGTCCCGCAATTGTTGTGCATGTTATTTCTCGGGCTGTGTCAGTGTTCATTTCCCGCAGGAACATGCAATCCGGCATCGACCTTCACCTCGGCTTCCTCCCTCAAGGTATCTCCCGAAGCGGAGCCCAACGTCAGCCTGGGCAATCTAAGTTGCCAGATGGTCTCCCGTCATGTGTGGTAGAGTAGTGTTTTAAGCGTAAGTGTGTGTGAGGAGAGAGGAAGGAACAAGGAAGAGGAAGGGAAGGTGGCGCGTGGTCCATAGCCCGTTTCTTTAAGTCTTGCTCCGCCATATTATACCATATCACGATGTATTGATCAGAAAAAGCTCTGAAAACTAACGATCAGAGTAGCCGGCCGCTCATATTCTCCGCCAGGCAGTGATTGAATTCTACCTAGCGATGGGAGAAGTCTTACATTACACTAGACACTTCCACAGTTACGGATTCCTGGGATCAGGAAACCGCGAGGCGCTCCCTGACAACACACAAGAAAGACAATATCCACAATGACTGCGGGATTCAATCCCGTATCCCGGCGCTCCGAGGCGCTGAGCCAGAGCACCTCAAACCGAGTCTATCGGCTGAGCTGAGCTCAGAGCCATTCATTGGCACTGTCTCTACCGTTACTTCGACCGGCAGGTTCAAGGCTGGATGACGGATTTTCGACACTAGCTAGATATTAAGGGTGAAATGAAGCACTGTCTGGAGGAATAGCCCAGCGGCGGCTGCTCTGATAGATACTCGTAGTTTTCTGTGGTTTCTCCGATCAATATCAGGCGAATGTCGGGGCAGTACCCTGACAAACGGGCCACAGACCGCGCGCGATCTTTCCTTCTTGCTTGTCGTATCACACACATGCACTGCAGTACCGCACACGTCGGGACCCCTCTCGGGAGCTTAGGGATTGTCCCGGCTGGGACGGTTCCCCGTCGGGGAGGGGGAGATACCTGAAGTGAATCCCCTGCATTACGAAGTGTATGCCGGCGCCGAATTTCATTATCCAGCGAGTAAGGAACACCGCCACCTCCAAGGATAAAAGCATTCCCTACTCTAACGGGATTAATGACCATTGCACACAACTAATGACGAGGCACACTCCATATGGCGGAAGTTCGTTGCAACTCCGAAATGGTTCGTCAAAAGTAAACGTGTAAATTGAATGTGCGAGTAGCGTATATAGGGTATAGCGTATAGGATATGTCTCTTTAGCGGACATTTTCACATTCGTCGACTGTAGAGAAAATGGCAGGCGCAATCCCCAACGTACATTACGCTTTATCACGGGTTATCATCGTATGTAGCGTGGAAACGATGTGCTCTGCGCCGAGTTTCTAATGAAACGTGTTATGGCTCCGTATGCCGTAAATGATCTACGAAACGATAGAAGTTCTGCTTGCATTGTTGGACATAGCATAAGCATTCTGAGGACACAACGCTCTGTATAACTTGTCAGAAACGTTCGAAGCTGCGTCCCTGCATGAAGGGATTTTAACTATAAAAACAATGACATACGACGTCAGGATTGTAAGGTGCTCTCCAAAGCTTATATGAAGTGCACCCAAAAAGTATGTTTCTTTGGGTCATCAACAAAAAGTAAATACAATTCATTGAAAAACTTTATTTGCAACAGATTCAGCACATTTTGCACTATTTTTCAAGTAATTACCTCATCGTAATTTATAATACAGTTGGATTAACATTTGTATCCCTGTGTTGTAGAAGTTCAGCGTCTGGGATAGGTACGAGTGTTTTGGAAGTCTCCGGCAACTCTGCGTTACTGTGATACGCGTAATGCTGACCCATCGGAAATTTCTTGAGATGTAAGTAACAAGTGGTACTAAAGCAGCACATACTTTCTCGCCGGTATTTTCACGCAAAATTAGCGAAAAGTGCTCAAATTTTCGAAAAAATGTTCTTGATCTTATTTGAAAATCTGTCTTCAAGGAACAGATTTCATTAAGGGAAATCTCTATCTTTAATATTTTAGTTTTAAGAAGACTCCGAAAAAATTTTGAGCTTTTGCAATTTTCGAAAAATTAGGCTTTTTAACTAACATGAGACATGCGCCATTCTCTTAAACGTCCTTCACACTATCCAACAACAAAATTGAATCAAAACGATCGAGCCGTTGTTTTGAAA
>JAHLJT010008446.1:231589570-231625247 GCA_031308135.1 Acheta domesticus
CCGTGAATTAAGAACAGAACAATGCAAAAAGTGGACATGTTGCAAAGGTGTAACATTCTGGCATTGGTTGAGGTTGGCAGCCATGTGAAATTTCTAAAGTCTGTGTTGTGAGCTATATTTTATTTGTGTACTTGTTTTTTAATGTTCTTTAAACAGTTTTGTAAGTACTTTTATGAGAAAAGGACGTATTTTTTGTTTAAAACATGAATGTAGAGGAAGAAATGAAAGCAAGAAGAAGCTTAATTCAGAACTTAGGAAAAGGAATCTTATTAAGAAACGTTTAGGTTATGTGGACAAAGTTTTGTTAAACCTAAGGAGCAATAATAATTCCAGAGGGAAACGCAGGTGAATATTGTAAATGTCGTTTGAAATGTTTTGAGACTCCACATCTTAATCCAGATGAGATTTTATGTGATTGCAATATTTTGTACAAAAACGATATTCAAGACACTTGCAAGGACAGGCATTTCCCTATCTCTACGTAACTCAGCGTAACGCTGCTTCAGACTCCCGCCTTCCCCCTTTAGCGTTACATAATTTATGGATGACCTCTAAGCCCTAATGGTTCTAGTGATGAAAGTTTATGAACTTCAGAACTTTTGAATTAAACAAATTATTTATGATTTCTTATTTTCAAAAACGATTTTTTGACCTCATTCGCTCTTAATTTTTTCAAACTATGTGTTGGCATTAGAATGAAATCATATTTGAATGGTTTCTTTCAGAAATAACATAATTCAGGTTTTTTGCAATTTTGACTTTTTAGTGCAATCATATTCTCTGTATGTATAAGCATCGTTTCAGACAGGTATAACGTATGTCAAGCAATTCTAGAGGTAGTTTTGAAGAGCACGTAAATGGGAATTAATGCACATACCACATAAGTCAGTGACTTGTGTTCTTTCTGCATTAAAGCGCGAGAAGCGGCTTCTCTTTGGAGTTCAAACAGCTGATCATCTAAAGTTTACAGAACGGTGTAATTGGTCGAATGGAACGGTCGTGATGGGGATCATTGACCCAAAAGCTGGCGTACATTACCTGTTGCGATCATATTCAATCTTGTGCAGTTATACAGTACAGATGTTAAAATATTCTTTAAATGTAACGGTTAAAATAATTATTATTTTCCTTTTTGATGGCCAGTATAATCTAATTGTATTTAGAAACAGTAATGCTGCAGAAAAGATTTTACTGGGCATGTAATCTTGTGTCTGTTTTTATGTTTAATGTTACCTGGCAGTGTTTTAATGTATAATGTGTTATTACCTGGATTTCCCGTCGTGAGCTATTGATACTGAGCAATTTGTTTTCTACGACGTAGTCCTTAACAGTTTTAATTGTTTCAACTGTTTCTGACGTTAAATAATTAAATAAAAACCTGTGTTCGAATCCTAGCAAAGAATAGAAGTTTTAGGTTGTGGGAATTACTTTTGGATTCTAATATTGTAATATTACGAAGCTGTTGTAAATAATGCAAGAAAATAAGAGCTGTTGTAGTAACACGAAATAATTAATAATAATAATAATAATAATAATAATAATAATAACTCCACCTAGGGAGTACACGACCTTGGAGTTGGTGGTGGAGCTTGAGTACCCCCATGAGCCTTAAAGCTATGTCAGTGGTAGCCTAGCTACCGGTAGGGCCTCCCTTGCTGAATAGGTTGAAGGTGAGGGGTCAGACGAAGAAGTACTCCATTTTGATGAGAGTGGGAAGTAAGTAGAGAGGGAAGGGTCATGAACCTTTGGACTTCCTGTTGTCGGCTCATAGAGGGTACAGGAGAGAAACTGGGTTGGCACACCAGGCCACTGATTAGAGTGGAGGCCCGAACCTTGCATTAGCCAGCGAAGGAGGCTGCCTTCAGCAGTCAGTGAAAATCCCGTAGGGTTTAGTAATGCCGACTGGCGATCGGAGGGACCCCTTGCTGGGCCCTGCGGGGGGATGCCCCGAGGCCACTGTGGGTCGCAGTAACGGATGGCAGGAAACAACCCGAGGGTTAAGTGTGATCTGTGAACTCGAACTTGCGTCCTGCGAATCCTCAATTCAAACCCATGAGCAAAATGGATAGAACAAGCAATGTAATGAATCTTAACGTGCCTTGTTCTACCAATGTCCCATACCTGCTCAGAAACCGAGCTAATGTCACCTTGTCGACGTCTGGCCATCCCACGGGTGTTAGTTCCAGGGACCCAGAGCCGGCAGTAGCTCGAAGCCATCGTCAGAGATGGACCCGGGATGAATTAAAGGAGGTGATGTGGTGCTTTTACTATGCAAAAGCGAAAAATGGGGGCTCAGAAATAGAAGTTTTCAAGGTATGGAGAGAGCGGAACCCAGATATGAGACCTATCCTAGACTCAAAGAAGCTTGCCAGTCAACGACGATACATACTCAGCAGTGGAAAATTCACAGCAGAACAACTTGCTGACATTGAGAGAAATGCGGAGTATGTACTTCGCTCGAACAATCCACATGACGAACACGTAGAACTTGAAAATGATGATCCCGTGGAAGGTTCATCGCTTTTCAGTGAAACCACGTCAGTGTTGAAAACTCATCTGGCAATGATTTACACGATAAGGACATGATGCGAAATCTCCTTCGGCGCGAGATAGAAAGAGTTAGTCAACTTCCGTTTGAATCTCGCGAACCGTTGAGGAGAATATACGAAAATGCCAAAGCTAAAGAGTGATAGAAACAGTGAATTCTGTCTTAAATGAGGTGGTGGAGACCCCAGGCAGAGATCTAGATATTACCTGAAATCAATCACATCATATACGCAACTGGATATCTAGTATCTCAGATAATTTTGGGGCCAGCCAAGAACACCGACGGCCGACAGCAAAACAGAGTAAACAGCTCTGTACCCCCATGGATTAACAGAATTATGAAACGGATAGCCGACACCCGGCGTGAAATATCACTCTTAGCTGAGGCATCTTCTAAATCAACGCACACCTCCAAAGTTCAACGAAAAAATATTCAATGTTGAACAAAAATACCAAATTGAAAATGACACCAGCAGGCTAATGGTAGTTGAGAAGCTAAAAGAGAAAATTCAAGCATGGGCTCAACGAATAAGAAGGTACAAACGTAGAATAGATTTCCGTGTACAGAACCGGTTGTTTGAAACAGACGCGAAGAGATTCTATCGCAATCTGACTCAAAAACCGAATGGCAAAGCTGTTACTCCTTCAAAAGATGACGTCGAAGCATTTTGGGCAGGAATCTGGGAAGAGAGCAGATCCTACAACAAAGACGCATCTTGGCTTCAATCTGAAGTTGATGCTGCCGATGAACTTGTAGAAACAGTGGAAGATGTTCACCAATTCTCGGAAGAGGACCTCTTCCAAGCAATTAAGAACATGGGAAACTGGAAGTCCCCCGGGATTGATAAGATCCAGATTTATTGGATTAAGAAATTAACAGCAATACATTCTCATCTAGCAAAGGCTGTTAATAAAATTTTTGAAAACCCAAAGGAAATCCCGGAATGGCTCACACGCGGCATCACGTATTTGCTACCCAAAGCGGGAGACAGCTCTTTGGCGAAAAACTACAGGCCAATTACTTGTCTGCCAGTACTGTACAAAGTTATAACTTCAGCCATAGCTGACAAAATGTATAGACATCTAGATAAGAATCATCTAATGCCAGCTGAACAAAAAGGATGTCGTAAAGGCTCTTATGGCTGTAAGGAAATCTTGCTACTGAATAAAGTCATCTTGAATGATGTAAAGAAACGCAAACGTAATTTGAGCATGGCTTGGATTGACTACCAAAAGGCCTTTGATAGTGTACCACACGATTGGATTTTGAAGACCCTGGAGATCTATCGATTTCATCCTAGACTTATTGAATTTTGCAAGGCTAGTATGAAGTCGTGGAGTACCAGGTTACTAATCCACAGCGGAAAGGAAGCAGTAGAAACCAGAAGTATTCAGATTAACAGGGGTATTTTTCAAGGAGATTCACTATCCCCTCTGCTGTTTTGCATTAGTTTGATCCCACTATCGAGACAGATGTCGCAACCTGACTTTGGTTTTAAGCTCCATGGTGATGAAAGGCCAGTATCACATTTGTTTTACATGGATGATCTGAAAGTGTTTGCCAAGAATGAAGCGATTCTCTCCCAAATGCTGTCTGTCGTGAATGACTTTAGCAATGACATCTGCATAAAATTTGGTCTTGACAAGTGTGCAAAAATCAATTTAAAAAGAGGGAAACTCACAACGTCTGAGAACGTTGAAATTGATACGCACACTGTGATTCAAGATCTTGAGCCAGGTAAAACTTACAAATATCTGGGCATTGAAGAATGTGAAACTATCTCGAATGACAGAATGAAAGAGAGAATTCGTAGGGAGTATTATAGGAGAGTGAGACTGGTCCTGCAGTCCGCTCTGAATTCCAGGAATAAAATATCTGCAATAGGTAGTTTGGCGGTACCTGTAGCCGAATACAGTTTTGGACTAGTGGACTGGACTGAGCAAGAAATTCGCACCATGGATCGAAAAACCAGAAAACTGCTAACAATGCATCATGTTTCCCACCCTCGAGCTGATGTACACAGACTTTATGTGGCACGTAAGGAAGGAGGAAGAGGCCTCAGACAAATTGAGGCCTCCTGGCACAACGCAATAGTCGGGATGGGGAAGTATGTAGTCAGCCATCAAGACGACCCTCTAATGAGGCAGGTCATGAAATCTGACCGAAGAATGGGAAACAGAGGCATTGTTAGTGTAGCAAGAAACATTGCGAAGAAAACTAGGCAAGACACGTCGAATAACACAGACACTGAACTTCTGATGCTGCTAAACATGAAGTGTGAGACACAAAAAATGTTAAAGAAATCGTGGAGAGACAAACCACTCCACGGACAATACCTAAAAAGAATGGACAAAGTGCAGATCAATAAAGATCAATCATTTATGTGGCTTAAAAGGGGAAGGATGAAGCCAGAATCGGAAGCACTTGTAATAGCTGCCCAAGATCAGGCCTTGAGAACACGACATTATGATAAAGCGGTTCTCAAAATTTCCCAAGATGACAAATGCCGCATTTGCCTGGAGCAAGTAGAAACCATTGATCATATTGTCTCAGCTTGTCCAATCCTAGCAAAGACCGAATACCTGAAAAGACATGACAGGGTGTGTAGCTACCTCCACTGGCAGATCTGTACCGCCCTCGAAGTTCCAAACACATGCTCCAAGTGGTACGAACACTCACCGAAACCGGTGACATCGGTTGGATTGTGTACGATATTGTACGACCAACAAATTCAAACGGATCGCACGATAGCAGCAAACAAACCGGATATTGTAATCCGGGATTTTGAGAAAAAATCATGTCTACTTGTGGATGTTGCTGTGCCTTGCGATCAAAATGTCGTAACCAAGGAGGCAGAGAAACGTCTTAAATACAAGAGTTTGGAAATTGAGATCAGCCGAATGTGGGGCGTAAAAGCACAGGTCGTCCCGATAGTTATCGGAGCTCTGGGATTTGTTCCGCAAAGTTTGAGTAAGAACTTGTCTAAACTCCCAGGTAATTCAAAAGACTGGGAAGTGCAAGAAATTGCTTTATTTGGAACAGCCCACATTTTGCGTAAAGTATTGTAGAGGCACTGATAGTCACCGAATCTGCTCCTTAGGTAGCTGGTTGCAACCTGGAGTAGATTTTATATTCAGCCGACTCATAAGATCTTTAGTCGTGATGTAGTGGAATAATAATAATAATAATAATGTTCCGCAAAATTTGTGTAAGAACTTGTCTAAACTCCCAGGTAATTCAAAAGACTGGGAAGTGCAAGAAATCGCTTTATTTGGAACAGCCCACATTTTGCGCAAAGCATTGTAGAAGCACCGACAGTCCCTACATCTGCTCCTTAGGTAGCTGGTTGCAACCTGGAGTAGATTTTATACTCAGCCGACGCATAACATCTGTAGTCGTGATATAGAGGAATAATAATTATAATAATAATAATAATAATAATAATAATAATAATAATAATAATAATGATGATGATAATGATAATATGAGGCCTTTGCGTAACTTGGGACTCGTGCAGCCTCAGCCCGAGGCTATTCGCGCCGCCCGCGTCCCTCTACGCAGTTTGATATTCGTCCTTTCCCCATCCCCTTTCTCCCCCACATGAATCCCTGCACGGCTGCACCAGGCTGCGTGTGCCTCTCGTCCTTCGCCCCCGCGCGCGAGAGATATACGCCATTCCATCATCCGGCCTCGCCGAGTGGATTTACGGCTCCCATTTCTGTGCCCGTTGGTTCGCGTGAATCTCGCCCGCGCCTCGTCCAAATAAATAAATGAAATTTTAAAAATTAAATGTGGGAAACCAATAGCCCACTTCCCTTTCCCCTAGAATTGAAAATGAGCGTTTGAAAAAATAATGAGGCCCTTGTTGTGGCTTAAAGTAAAATTATATGTAGCCGAGGAGGGGATTAATGGAATAGCTAATATGAAAAAAATCGTTCCCGGATTTGTTACTGTGGACTGCGAAAGAAAACTAGACTGCATTAAAATGTTGTGAGGAGGACGTCCCATTCTCTCTCTCTCTCGTCATCTTTTTGTTTTTATTTACGTAATTTTACACACTGACTATTAAGTGTACTTCTAGAGTTACGACGTAAAATAAGAACTTATGTTCAGTAAGAAGTTTTGTTGATTCGACTCTATACGTCTGCAATTTCAATACAGAAAAATCAAAATTCAGTCGATTCCGGTTATAGTGAACTCGGATGTAGTGAACTTTCGGTTATAGTGAACGTAAGTCATTGGTCCCGTTTCACTTACATTGCAAATAAGCAAAAGAAGATTCGGTTATAGTAAACTCTGAGCCTCGACTAAAGTGAACGTAAGAAATACATCTTGGAAATTAATTCCCTCCTGCAAAAAAAATATATCGCCTCATGCTACAAATTCCAACACTGGGCAGCTTGGATAAAATATCGTCGGCCAAAGGTTATAAAGGTATAATCCAAGATGTCTCCCTTAAGGTGGAGGTAGCGGACCCAGAATATTTCATTCGGCGATCAGTGTCATTAGCCGCTTGCGTCATGCCGCTACAGACATGATCTTGTATGTTACAACTAAAGGAGAGCAAAAGGGCCTTCGGAGAGTGAGACGGCGTGGCGTGACGTTTCACAAGAGGCATTGAAGGGTATCGAGACTGCGACAAGAGACAGTGGACAATGCTGAAACAAGTGTGGAGGGAGCACGAACTCTGGAGAAGTAACTAGAGAAATTACTAATGAAAAAAATACGCAGCAAACACTTGAAAATAATTGATTTTTAAAGTCAAAGATATTGAAATTATTAGTAGGTGCTGTTAATGTAGTTTGCTGTATCTCAATATTAATCAAATTAATCATTGTGGGGAAATTCTATTTAATTTTGATATCATGGGATATAGTAAACCAAAATTGTTAGTCCCCAGAAGTTCACTATAACCGGAGACGACTGTATTTATATTCTTTTATTATAAACGAAAACCCGAGAATCCTCTCGATCAAATGCACGCAAATTATACAATGCCAGTGACTTCTAGAAGCAAAACTGCTAGACTATTTAGCTCTTGTTGAAAAGGTTTGAAAGCTTTGAATGAAAGGTTTTAAAGCTTTTTTACATGTCGCAATATTTGGAGCCAAATCTTTTTGCATTTATTACACATTCATATAATATTGCCACCATGATTGTGATTGACGTGTTTTAGTTCGCAAAATTTCTAATTTTGTTGCATTTTGAGTGCTGGGTTCCATGTATGTACGAAGTTTGTTGGTAGTTTGCTCTCCCTGGCAACACTTACTTGAAATCTTCAACAAAAAATAATACATTCCACTAAACATTACTTAACTCTAGTTCTTCACTTTTCACTTTCCCGTATATATACGTACATATGGAATATACGTAGTATAGGAAAAGTTATGTAATGCTGCGGAAAATCGATTTCGACATTTGAACGAAAATACACGTTTTGGGGGCCCCTGATACCGAAAGAGTGTTATTTTGTTTTCTTTTCAAAACTTCCGTCCCTCTGTTCGTCTGTGAACACGACTACCGCCTAAACCATATGTAGGGTGTTTTCCAAATTGCATATTTCCCAGCCTATCTGGCTAGATTCGAGACGCTGGGATTTTCAAAATGTTTCTTCAAAATTTGGGGGTACTTAACGTGAAGCCCCCCCGAACATTTTCAAAATTTTCTCGAAAACGGCTCTAAATTTTCTCTTTAAATTTCTTGTGAGGTAGAGTAAAATACACTTATAAAGGTGACATAGGTCTAAGTTTCACAATTAACAATGAATTTTCGAAAATTACACAATTTTGAATTTTTTGGCGTCTTCCTACTTGTACAAAATCCTTCAAATAAAGTTTATTCTCCATAATGAGTTCTTTCATTCACGTCATGCATATCTTTTTGAAAATTTTAATAGTTTTCTCCTAATATTGCATGCAGTATGCGTAATATTAAAAAATAACAAAAACAAGATTTTCTCAAAAACGGCTTCAATATTTTTTCTTTAAACTATTGGTAGGGATAAGTGCCTAATGTACTCTATGAGATGCCAGAAACGCCATATTGCTCTATTCCTTTGTTCAAAAATTAGAAAAAATATGATTTTTTTCACCTGTCTCTCATGTTAATATTTACGTTAGCGGCGATGTGTTCACATTATTATATTTATGAGTACATGCGCTTTAAATAATGTCCTATAAAGTTTCTCGAAAACTCAACTGTTTTCTGTGCAAATTACCTCATAATTCCGCATTTTCAGAAATGCTCAAACGCCATTATCTCATTCATCGCTCCAAATTTTTCGAACGGTTCATGCTAATTGCACTCTTTAATATGACATATTTTTTTGTTTTTTAAGTACAGAAATGTAATTTTTTGAATGATCTCTCACACCGTTAATATGCACATTTCCAGCAATTTGTAAACTCAATTATATTTGTGAGTTAAAGTGCTTCAGATTACTTTAAATGAAGTTTTTCGAAAATTCAAAAATCTTTTGTGAAAAACAACTTCAAATGACTTCAGATGAAGTTTTTTGAAAACTCAAAACTTTTCTGTAAAAAAGAGCTTCAAATTTCGCATTTACAGTAGCGCTTCAACGCCATTTTCGTAAAAACGACTCCAAGTGTTTCAAAGAAAATTTCTATTTAGGACGAGGTTTCCCTGTTCTTTAATATTCCTCAAATATTTCCGTTCTACTATTAGTAAACCGAAAAATTAATAAAATTTCCCCCAAAAAATGTACTTTGGGCGGCGATAGATGGCAGCTGGCAAGAGTATGCGGCAAGTCCGAATAGCCAGCCGAGATCAAAAGGAATGGAAAACTAATACCGGAACGTCTGTGCTATTCTGTAGCTTCACTAGTTCATATTTCCCTGCTATAATTTCCTTTCATAATTCCCTCCATAAGAGAACATGTCTTATTTCTCTTGTAACCACGATCCTTTCAATCCAGGTAAGTTATGCAGTGTATATCAAGCTCCGTATCGGAGGCAATAAAAAGGTATAACGTATCAGGAAAAATAAACATAATTATTTAATTCTTTATTACTCGATTCGAACTTTGTTTCATTACCTTACGCAGTACATTAGAGGTGCTCAGCTATCCGCAAATCGAAAAAACTTTATGTATTGCATCAGGAGCTGATCTCTGATGTGACTTTCATCCTGTCCTGAGCTCGTGGATGTTCCGCGGGTCACATTCATTCGGGATTTATTCATGATCGAGTGGATGCGCTGGCTAACTAGATGCCGAGGTTTTCATATCCGAGCATCGCGTGTGCTGGATTTTAACGAGGGTTATTGGAAAGTAAACAGCACTGACTCACTGCCGTTAACAAGTGACTCCCTTGGGATCTGCACTTCGAAAAACCTCCAGTTGGGGAAATATTTATCTCCGGAATATTGGCAGATGGCCAAGTTCGAGTGTCATCAACACGAGTAATGGTTAGTATCTGATGTGTGTGTTTGTTACCCAGGGCGCAAAGGGCGGGAGAATAAATGTTCACAGAGGTTGCAATTTGGGGTCCACAGATATCCCAGTCACTCCCTATACAGGAAGGAATTATTGTTTCATCACGGAGTTTCATACGGTGTTAATCGAGTCTGCATAAATACTATCACAAGGAACTTGTTTTATAGTGTTAGGAAATAAATGTTTCGACTCCGTAAGTTAAAATACTTTTATAATAGACCACGAAAGAGTACAATGTCCAAGTTCGAATACAATTACAAAATATTTCTCAGTGTGAATTCATCGAGGTGCATTCCACCGACATATTGCAATTCGGAACTTGTCTACGCATTTGTCTCATGGTTGGAACCAACTAATAGTTCTATACCTTTTCTTTTTTAAATAAAAATAGTAAGAGTTAATGTCGGGACGATGTCATATTATAAGTTCAGTTATTAGCACTCCTATTGCCATTTAAATGTTATTACCTTTAGTTACGATGTACCGTATTTTCTGTCATGATGGCTAGGGCAATTAGTGATGCTAAAACAGCACGTACTTTCTCCCTCATATATTCACGCAAAATTACGCACAACGTACTGAAATGTTCGAAAAAATTCACATAACCTTATTTCAAAATCTATCTTTAAGGAACATATTTTATTAAGGAAAAAATCGCTATCTTTAATATTTTAGTAGAAAGAAGACTTCGAAAAAATTTTTAACTTTAGCAATTTTGAAAAATCAGGATTTTCAACGGACTTGAGACGTGCACCGTTTTCTTACATATCCATCAGACTATCCAAAAAGTATATTTAATCAAAAGCTATGGAGCCATTGTTTTGAAAATTTTCAAAATGTCCCACGGGCTTCATGTAAAGAACCCCCGAAAATTGAAATATATGTTTCAAATTCAAGCGGTCGTGACATCAGCCAGATCGATTAGGGAGTATCAATTTTGAAGGAAATGGCCTTTGGAAAAATAACGGTTTAGTCGCTAGCGTTGTTCACAGACAGACGGACAGACGTTTTGCCGTCATATGATTTTTTGGTATCAAGGACCCGCAAAACATGGATTCTGGCTACACCACGTGATAGAGGATTTTTTTGCTAAATTTAGCAACTGGATTTATCCACTTTTTCGTTACAAGGGCCCTATAATACGAGTTTT
Organism: Acheta domesticus; assembly: GCA_031308135.1. NCBI lineage: Eukaryota > Metazoa > Arthropoda > Insecta > Orthoptera > Gryllidae > Acheta > Acheta domesticus. Next base: position 231,600,722 of record JAHLJT010008446.1, read on the forward strand.
TCTGCCGAAAATTCGCCGTTTTTTCGCGCAGCATTACATAACATTCTCCCTACTCCGTTAGGAGGAGGTAAATGTACTTTCGAGACCACGTTGAGGTTAAAATAATATAAAATAAATTTCGTTCAAGCTTCGTTTTCTTTAGATGTTTAAAATGTTAAATTTTAAATTCGAATTTGGAATGTGATTGAATAAACAAGCTTTAACTCGCAAAACACGTAAAATAGTGTGGGATACGATTGAACGAGCTATCATGTCATTGCCACCGGAAATTCTACAGCGGTTGCTGGCGAATGTTCAATAAGTTATGCGATAAATTATAACCAGGAAAAAATTAGAAACATCTAATTTCATGCCTAGTCATTTGCATTGGTTCTCATAGCGAACATAGAAGCATTTTTTTCTGTATCGTATTATATATTAACCGTATCGCTTTCAATTTGTAATAATAATAACTATTTTTAATTGTTCACAAAAATAAATATAAGAACAAGATGAAAGAATCGAACTGCTTCAAAAAGTAAACAAGAAGATGTAGTGTGTAAGAGTATTACTAGAAGACGATAGTATATGAGAATTAAATGAGAGACGGTTGAGTCAGTTCTTGAGCAACATCGCCACACCAGAAGATCTGAATGAAGAATGGAGAAACATTAAAAAATATGTAAGAAGGGCAGCATATGAGGCATTAGGCTCTCGAAACATCAGGTGAAAAAGGAAAACTTTGAAAATATTGAATAATGCGGTTTCAGAGGCAGTGCAGGAAAAAATGTAGCATACCTAAATTATCTACAAAGCAGAAACGTGCAGAGTAAACATATCTACAACCAAAAAAGGAAGAACGCTAAATCGTTAGTGAGACAAGCCCATCAAGAATCTTGTGTTAGATATATGAATATATTGGAACATTATGTATTTGGAAGACAAAATATAGCCTATAAATTGTTAAAAGTAATGAATTTAGAAGAAACAGCTACGGCGAGATTGAATATAATTTCCGGGAAAGAGTGGTTGGACTACTTGGTAAAATTATGGAGTGGGATTGAAGAAATTTATACGTCGGATGAAGAAAAGGGAACAAAAAGAAATGGTGATATGTTAGATATGAAAGGGCTTGATAATGCATTAAAATAAAATAGGAAAGCCTGTGGTCCTGATGGGATTAACGTAGAATTAATAAAATATGGAGGTATCTTACTGACATTTCGACTGCTGAATGAATGCTGGCACCTAATGAATGAATGCTGGCAAAGATGCATAATACCAGATGAATGGTAAGATTCGTTAATTACTCCACGTTTAAAAAAAAGAAGATCGAAGTAAATGTCAGAACTATAGGGATATTTGTCTATTTAACTCATGTTGAAAAGTATACGCAAAAATTGTGAATAACAGAATAGCTTCAATTGCAGACTACACTCTATCTCAGGAACATCAGGTGTTTAGAAAAGGTCGTTCAACAACATATGACGTATTTACATTAAAACAAATAATTGAGAAACCAGTGGAGTTTAATAGAGAAAAACATTTAGCCTTCGTGGATATTGAGAAGGCTTTTTATTATGTCAACTGTTGTAAATTATGGAGCATTATGAAAGAAGAAGGGTACCCAAGTCATCAAGTGAAAGTTGTGGAAAGTATGTATGATAATATTAATTTCGCAGTAAAATATAATGGATTTGTTTCCGGGTAGATGAGTATAACCAAAGGCAGGGAGACAGTCTTTGGCCAACACTCTTTAACATATATCTGGGATATATAATTAAAAGGTGGAAGAACGTGGTGCCCTCAGGAATTCGCCTGGGCAAATATACATTTTTGAATACTCTTTAATGTGCTGACAACCAGGTGATCCTGCAGAAAAACGAAAATGATTTGGAAAGATCTATTTACCAACTGGAGCAATTTTTTATGGAGTACAATCCGGTAGTATTAGTTAATAAAACCAAAGTAATGGCTTTTAAAGGAAAAGATCCACTAAGGACAAAAATTATGGTCCAAAATGTGCTTTTAGAACAAGTGACGCATTTTAACTACCTAGGGTGTGAAATTACACATGGAAGAGATAGGGAGATCTCCAGGAAGGTCCATAAATTTCAAGCAGTATGTGGAACTATAAGTTAAAAGTTTAAGAAGAAAGTACAAAATCGCCAGTTCCCGCTGCAGTATAACTATTATTTCTCTTCACTACGTATGTACGTAGTAGGCGCGAAAGTACAAAACGTCCTAAAATGTCGCGAACGTTCGGGAAAAGTTATGACAATAAAACTGAAGTTGAGATGATACTACTACACTACATATTTTCTTGTTTGTTTACTTTCGTGGATGCGATGTTTGAATATTCAGCCACAGCCATCTAGCGGCGAAGAGCACTTCAAGAGCTAGTGCTCAGTTGCGTAACTTCAAAACACGCTAATATTGATCCCTTCTCACATTAATGACGAAATTACGTCACACTTGTCTAGAGTGATAGTGTTTCAGCAGAAGCCGAAGTAAGTAGTAATTTTTCTTAGGCAATGAAAACTGTCTATACGGCTTCCTGCGAAATAAAACTGCTGCAGTGCTACTCGTAAATTATAATTAAGTCAGTACAGCTATCGTCGAGAACATTTGCGACTGTCGGCCACGATTGGCAATGCAATTTAGGGTAAGAATTACCCCTCCGTGTCACGATTTACCACACTTGAATTACATTTCGCACTTGCTATTAAACTTTGAATGGTGAATTATATAGTCCATGTGTTGCGCCCAACAGACATTCTGTGCTGGATGCAATCACTGAGATGGCAAGGGGTGAATGCGTTGTTCGGTGGAGTTCAGTGGTTTCTAAAAGCACGTGTGTTCGTTCGGGTGCATCCTGTCATTCGCTATATAGGTGACGGCTGTGTGATCGCTTTTGATGCTTAGAATTCGTCTGTCAGCTGCTCGTGCATGACTGCGTTGGCGTTCGGGATAGTAACCACCTATGACCTTTCTCTATTCACCTTTGGTGCTTGCTTTTAGGTCACTCACTTTCATGCGTTCTCTCTCCCTCCCATCCCCCTCCATTCGCATCCTCTCCCTTTTTAGGCAAGACAAATTAAAAGCGTTTCTCTTGAATTTTACTGAATGTGTACTGGTTTTGTGTTTTTATTACGTTTTTGTGGTGTATCTATTCGAAATGGAAATTATATTTATTTATTGAGTCACTCCGAAAACAATTACTGGCAGAATTGGAGAGAAAATTAGAGTGTGAAAGAGAGAATACTAACAATCACGTAAAAAGCAAAGAGTGTTAAATCATCTGTAAAGAATGTGCGGTAATTTTGTTACGATGATTATCGCATCCGAGCCAAAATACTCGATTAATGAAGTGTAAAAAACGAACAGAGCGTTTTCATGATCTTTGTCCGTTGTCATGATCTTTATTTATGAGAACGCTAGCTGTTCCATGTTTCTAATCGCTTATCAGATATTTTTCGCACACAATTTTATTCACATTTTTACGTTCCGTTAATATCTTTAATTCGATATGGATTGTAGAACTACGACCTTTGGGATAACTGTCCGGTCCTTTGTAAGACATACAGTTTGTAACAGTCTTGTTTGTGCAGTCCATAATTTGCTGAAATATCAGTAATTTTAAGTGGAAAATTGAGAATAATGCAAATTATATTAGAAGATAATTGAATAATTCCAGTTAAATATAATGTAGCTTTGTACACCTAGACGAAATGCCATTGAATTTGAAATTTACCAGCACATTTAGTCCCTCGGAAACTAGCCTCTATACTTGGGTTTTTCGTTCTTGGCGCACCAAGGTCAGGGACGAAAAATGGAGAGGGGAGGCTTTCTCCAATAGGGAGCTTCGACGTCACTACTGTGTTCTGACTTGGAAGCTCCCTATTGGAGAACGCCTTCCCTCTGCATTTTTCGTCCGTGACCTTGGTGCGCCAAGAACTAAAAACCCAAGTATAGAAAGATTCCCGAGCAACTAAACGTGCTGGTGAATGTCAACTTCAAGGCCATTTCGTGTAGGTGTACAAAGTTATTTTATTCAAGTGGAATTATTCAATTATCTTGTAATATATTTTGCATTAGTCTCATTTTCCACTTAAAACTAATGATTTTCGAGCAAATTGTGGACTGTACAAACAAGACTGTTACCAACTGTATCTAAAAGCCGTCTATTTAATTATCATGCAGTGAGTAAAAGTTTATTTAATAGGGAATGAAAACCAATATTTAGAATTATCACTGCCCTCGATGCTCGAGTTTTTACAGTATGTTCATTGGTTGTATGTTGTGTGTTAGTAATTAGCATTTCCACAATATTAGTAAGTCTCTCTCTTCCGGAACTGTATTGATGTGAACACCCGACGCCCTTGAGTAATTGGATGTGGAATGTACACTCCATGGAAACGTTCTCAATAATTTCAATATTATTATTATTATTATTATTATTATTATTATTATTATTATTATTATTATTTTTATTATATTTTTGTTACCTAATTGATTGTGTCGATACCCAGTTGAAAGGGCATTAACGTTGGGGAACAGTAAACCTTTATCTTCCGTCTACACTAGAAGCAAACCATCTTTTTCGCATTCGCATTCGGTTCGCTGTGAATCTCGACTGAAACTACGATCGAAACTGTTGAAAATTAACGAAATGTGTTGTTAAAATAATTAATTTAAACGCAGTTTTTAATGGCATTTAATATGTTTTCTTTGAAATTTCGTAAATAACGCACTTAAGAAAATGTATTTTTTTTACCAGTATACCTTTAATTACTTTATTTATTACATGTATGATTCACGTAAGAAAATGTGACATTGTAAATAATCGATCTTTACCTTCATCGTCCTCAAATGTAGTGTTTAAGAAACTTCTTAGTAAAAATATTGAATATTGTTAAAAACATTACCTTTAAATGAATTACATTTAATATCATTAATTAAACAACTTCAGTTCCGCCGTTGCGACCGTGGCTTCTGCCATGTTTCCCAGCGAAGCAGAAAGGAATGCCGAAAAGGTCCTTTGTTTGCTTCTGAACAGTTAATGTACTAGCTTTCGTGCACTATAATTATGAAAAAAAAAAAGATTGATATTTGACCTAAAAATGAAACTGTATTTTAAAAGTTCAAAAAACTTTTCATGAACTAGTGTAAACCGTTCTAATTGATGTGCGTTGCAAACATGCGTTTCAGATTCTTTCTTTAATATTATCAGTGTTCATGAAGGACGACCGGTCCCTTTCACGTGCAGCCGGTGACTGCCGTCGTTTTGTGGCGAGTGCCTCTTTGCACAAAGACTGGCAAGGGCTGGCGCCGGCCGGCCAGCGGTTGGCAATGCAATTTCCGGAGCAGGACGTCCTGCCGCGCAATGGCCCACTACTAAGTTGTTGCTATTGTGGGTGAGGTGCCGCCTCACAGCGTGGTCGCCGTGTTGATCATTATTTCATTACGATTTCCGGGGCGCCGTAGTGACATTGTAAATAATTACAAAAACTCGCAATGGAATACAATTTCAGATACACGGTGTCTCACGAAATTTATTATACATATGATTGGCTATTAGAAAAAAATATTACGATTTACATGGGTTATTTATGACTTCTATAATCAGCTTTTGACACACTTGAAACTAAATAAACATATTTATTAACGTTTTTAAAACGCACAAAATGTTTTTTTTTTTTAATAAAGATTCACTAAATTATTACTTTCTCGCGCTTCGTAAGAAGAGGTTATGTAATCGTGCACTGGAAAACGGCGAATTTTAGGCATAAAAACTGTTTTTGCGGGGCCCTGGTGACGAAAAAGTGGATAAATCCTGTTGCTATGTGTAGTAAATTACTTTCTCTATAACGTGGTGTAACCAGCATCCATGTTTTGCGATACCGAAAAATCGATTGACCGGGAAACATATGTTTGTCCGTCCGTGGTGAAGTGTTCAGCTGATTTTCTCCCACGTTTCTGATTTTTCAGCTATTCAAACTGATATTTTGGTTTTTGAAGGTACTTCCCAAGAAGCCTCAAAAACATTTTCAACATTTTATCGGAAATGTCTCCAAATTTTTTTATTACACTTTGTTCTCGGATAGCGTGAAGGGCACTTATGAAAATGGTGCAGGTCTCATGTTCGTTGAAATCCCGTTTTTCGAAATTATCGAAAGTACAATTTTTTGGGCGCCTACAACTGTAACATTGAAGATAGAGATTATTTCTGGAACGAAATTTGTTCTTTAAAGACGAATCTTGAAATAAGGTCATGTTCAATTTTTCGACAATGTGAGTAGTTTTCGTGTAATTGTCCGCGAAATATATATGCTATCTTTAGTTTTTGAAACATTTTTTTCTCAAAAAACCGTTCCAAATTTTTTCTTTACATGTTTTCCTCTTATATATCAAGAAACCGGAAAAGTAAGGTGTTAGTCCCTTTTTCGACAAACTATCCGTTTTTTCGAAAATTGCAAAAAGTTAACATTTCAAAACTAAAAAAATTGAAGATAGATTTTTCCTTCTGACAAAGTGTGTTGTAAAATATCAACTCTTTAAAAAAGTAATGTACGACGTTTTGAACAAACGAGTAGTTTTTGCGTGATTTGTGCTTAAATTTGTATGCAGTTTCAAAAAAATCTTCTCAATAACCGCCCCAAATTTTTACTTCAAATTGTTTCCACGAATAGAAGGGACGGTTAATAGAATGGCGCGGGACTTATTTTCTTTCAACTATTTTAATTTTCGAAAATTGAAAATTTTGAAATAATGCGAGAATTATGTGCTGTTGTAAGTCCTATTAAAGTATTTATTACTCCGTTCCCTTTTTGTCTTTTCTTTCATTAGTTGTTTTTTTAATCTGTCTTATTTTAAAATAATTTACTAATCCTTCAATTTTGTATCTGTTAGTTTATGACTGCGTAGTTTCTGTCTGTGTTTATTAATTATATATATATATATATATATATATATATATATATATATATATATATATATATATATATATATTGTGTGTGTGTGAGGTAAAAGACGATAATGGCAAAGCCGTGGAAAGCTGCTCGTGCCGTAAATGATAATGTTGACCAAGAAACCTCCCCTAATTATTTTATTTGGAATGACGCTGTCGGCAACATCACTAATAAACCAGTATTATATAGCAAAGTTTTAAAGCTTCCTCCTTGGAGATGGGGAATAGTGTGATCAAAATAAATAATCGATGACTAATATTGTTTTATTTATGTGGACATCATGTGTGTGATTACGTTCGTGAGTAGCCTTGTATGATTTCCGAAATTGTGGGAGAACCACAGTGCCATCAAGGTTACGAAATGTCCCTTTCGATTCATTATTAATTCAAGATCTCGAGGAAAGAAAGAAATTAAAAATATTATGTTTCTGACTAATGTAACTTCAGTATCTCGTATGAAGTAATTAATCTGTGATGCGCTTCGTGTCAGTGATACTAATTCCATGATGTAATAGTGGAATATTGTAAAATGTTTAATGTCACTTCCAAACTGTGGCTGAAAGTGACTTACTCAACTATCTACAGCCCGCGCTATCCTTCTATCCCAATTTTCAGACATTATTGACGGGTTTCCCCTAGTTGACTCGAAAAGGACATTCCTGGTTTGCTAGCTCAGCGCCAACATTGCATTGACTGTGACCATGTGGTCCCAAGGATCTAATCGCGGCGATGACAGATTTTTGACAATAGATATGTAGCAAGGTGGAACTTGGCCGCAGTATGGAAGAGAATTCTGACGATCTGCTGCTCTGATCGATAGTGTTCCGTGGTTTCTTCAATCAGTACCAGGCGATTGCCGGAGTAGTACCCTAGTCCGTGGATCGTTCCACGGACTGTGCGCGATCATTTCTTTCTCTTCCTTGTCCTATCCTTTCACCAAACATACATACATGCATACACACGTGCACACACACACACACACTTTTATTTACATGCACTACGTTACCACGGGAGCTTTGAAATGGCCCCGGCTGAGGCAGTGCCCCGCTGGGCGGAGATATCTGGAAGGGGAAATCCCCCAGATATCGCAGCACAAGTTCTCACCATCAGGCGGGGACGGAAACCGCCATTCACTACACTAACGGGACTAATGATCAGAGTAATAGACGTGCCCGGCAAAATCAATCAATGGGCATACTAATTTTACGAATGGAACATTACAGTTAATGTGTGATATTTGGGGTATACGTAATATCTGATATTTGTTTCAGTTATGTTTTATACATTTATGCATCTTCACATTCTTTGACAATAGGTGCACGGGTCACTTCAGATACTAAAAATTCCCATTTTGCAGAACAATTGAATGATCCTGAAATTAACTTTTTTATTTCGCTGTCAAGGCAGTGTTTTACTCTACTTACCGGTAGTCTTCTGGACTATATGACACTTTCAGTCGTAAAAATAAAATGTTCTAAAGATATTTCGTTATTTTACTGGAAAATTACTATTTTTGTGATTTGTTTCTTTCTTAGACTCCGACAAAGTCAATTCCCTTCACTTCTCTAAAATTTTACTTTTTAAAAGCACAATACTCTCTTTAAAGGGTAATTCACACGTCGGTTTTTTAGACGCCTCTGTTCGTGTAGAGGTATGCACATGGCAATACATTCTCTTTACTTACCAACAAATCCCTCTAACGCATTGTGTTCCCATACCTCCCAGACCTCCCGCACCTCCAAAAAAGCGCATGCAACGATCGTCGCAACAAGTGCATGCGACGTTAGGCAGCTCAGTAAATGTAGTCTCCTTCGTTTGTATTGCATTGCGACGTGTTTGCATGTGCGTGAACCGTTGGGAAACGTAATGTACTGTTTACATTGTGTTCGTGCTCATGCCCGGTGCAGTTAAGAAAGTGAGTTGGCAAGCAGAGTGTGCAGAGCGCGAGGGAAATATCTTTGTAGTTGCTTCATTGCCTCTTGAAATCGCCTAGGCTTCTGTCGTCGGCAGTAAGACGTATTTGGCGACGGCGTCGCGCGACCATCGTTTTGTATTCTTTCATGCGTGTTATTAGTTGCCTCTTGTTGTAGCCTGAGTTATATTTTCCCGACTCGTTGGTTAACCATCATAAAACAATAGGTAGACAAAGATTGAGGGTCTGTAAATACACGACAGCAGGATAAAAAGAAAATTGCAGTGGGTGACAGTAAAGGACAACGATTTCGTGTATTGCATTCCCTTCGCAGGTACTACAGTATTGTATTTGAATTATTATTGTGGAGATTGTCAAGCAGTCTCTGTTGCAGCTTGCATGCGGACGGGGGAAAGTCAATTAAGAAAAGAATTCTCACTACGTGTATAAAGATGAATCAGTTGATGACTGGAGGTAGCGCAATCATAGGTGTGTTTGACTTTTCCTTGCTGGGTTGGCGGTTAGAAAGCGTCAATGAATTCAGCGTGTTCGCCACCCTTGACCGAGGGAACTCTCTCGCTGAAAAATGGCTGCCGGCTGCGTTTTTTGCTCACCCCTCCTCCGCTGTCAAGTGAAAGGACGTGCGGATCATTCTCTGAATTATCGGTGTTTGACGGTTGGACATGTTACCAATAACAGTTGGAGCTCACTGACGTCAGAAAAGTGAAAGGCAGTGTTCAGTTGGACCTACATTTGTCTCTTCGTGTGTCGAATGTCAACAATCGGTTTCTGCGAATTAGATTGAATTTGTAAGAAAATACTTTTCCATGACCTCTTATCAAATAATTAATCAATATGCGTAATATTGATTTGAAGCTACTCGTTTTTAAAGCATTTTGTGTTTGAAAATGCACGAAATAGTTCACAGAAAAACTAATAATTCGCAAAGTTAGATTTTTTTTTGGAAGATCGGCGCTTCCCGAATTGTATGTATCAACTCGGAATTTATTTTCACTGCAGTGGTTTTACTGCACTACAATATTATTAAAAAATAATTTTCTTTCATTTGTAAAGGAACTTTAGGCTTGCATCCCAATCCCATCCCCGTAAGATAAGAAGCTTATATAACATCCCACACCCCATTTCGTGCCCGTTATTTTCAGTAACGGTTGATATTTGTGTTCATAGTGGCGAAGAGCTACATTAACATGTGAAAGTTTGTAGACTCCACCTGATTTTATTTTCGTTTCAGGAGAAACTTCCGACATTCATACACTTTTACGATCCTATTTTTCTCTCTTTAACTCATATCTGTTATTCTTTTTGTATACTGTTGTCAAAACTGCGTATATTTGACCGCGAAAGGAGACAAGATTAAGAACCCCATAAAAGAAAGAAATTAATAATAATAATAATAATAATAATAATAATAATAATAATAATAATAATTGCAAAGAAAAATGAAAAAACAAACTTGTTTTCAGTTTTTTTAAAGAGATTATTATTCTTTGAAAATATTTAGTTAAATTTGCTGCATACCCTGAAGTTTTGTAGGGAAAATATAATGAATACTTTCTTTGAAGGCGTTTAATTAGCATTTTGAGACTTGTCAGTACCGTAACAGTTTTATGATGTAGTACTTCATAAACATATTTTTCAGATTTTTTACGAGACTAAATCTTGAACGTGGGCTGAGCCCCCAACCTTATCCTTTTGTCATATTTCTAAAATGTTAGAGAGTTGCTATATTTTAATTGAACCAATATTTGAAATAAACGCTCTTTTCTAATAAGACTGCATTCAGGAAATCAAAATTACCCCAAGCAATCGAAGGATTACCTATCAAAATTGAATGATATATTACAAAAACCTACGTTTACTTGTAAGTAGGTTTCCTTCCAATCTTAGGTAATTGGCAAACATTTAAATACAAATCATTTCTCGCACTTTACCTTGTACTGTAAATGCCAATTATAAATTCTGTAACGAGGTTTTGAACATTAATTTCAACTACATTATCTTGCAGTTTTGTAACTTCTTATTAAATGGCGATAATAAAAATAGAAGAATTTCCTGGAGGTGCATTCCACTTTTTGTTCTCGAACTATCTACTACGTCTACATGTTTGCATGTACGCAGAATTGCAGTATTTATTCAATAATGTATTCGTGTAGAAGGGGAATATTCATCGCACTATAGGTCTACATATCCTAGTTACTGCTGTTTTGAATGTCACCTCCAGATATTAAAAAAATCACCACACTACGGGACTGAAGGCTACAGCAGTTGACGCAGAACAGTTTCATAGCAGGAACGTCAATTTTTTATTTTTTATTTTATTTTTTATTTTTTTGACGCGTCAACCACTGTAGTCAGTAGTCTCGTTCGTATAGTATATTTTAAATCCCGAGAGAGGGCGGTGTTTTTCTGCGCTGGAATATGTCCGGCGGCGACTGTATGTCTGGTCGGGATTCCCCGACCAAGACCGCCCCCGTCAGGTCAAACTCTTAAGCTAGAGACTGGTCTCCTGTCATGTGTTGTTCATATAAGAATAAATGTGTATGTGTGTATGTGTGTGTGTGTGTGTGTGTAAGGGGAGGTGGGGAAAGGAAGATCCTGCCCAGTCCGTGGTCCGTTGTTGGGATATTACGCCCGCGTTCGTCTGGTTTCCATGGAAAACTACCGATCAGAGTAGCAGGCCGGTAGAATTCTCCAGACAGCGACGGGATTCGAAGTAGCTATTTAACTAGCGTCGAAAATCCTCCCACTGTCGGGACATGACCTCAAGGACCCCCCGGCAGAGGCATTGCAGTGACATCAGTTGATCCCGTGAGCGATCTAAGCCGGTACATTAAGGAATTGCATTATATTCGAAAAAAGAATGTAAAATATCACTTACTTAATTGTATTGAAATGAGAAATTATCGTTTTTGAAAGTGCGATGAGATAAAATAGATCTGGAATTTTTTTTCCACCGTTCACTCAGCACGTGCTAATTATTCCCAGTCGTTCTACTTTATGCCACATTTAACGTTCATAATTATTGTTAAGTATATTTCATAATTACGTGCAGAAATATTATTGCTATAATTCCCTTTTTATGAGCGTCATGATTCTTTTATTTCCAAACTGTAAGTTCTCTCGGCGTACGTCTATCGCGCAAACTTACGTTGATTAGAGGAAACCTATACTATATGTGTAAGGGTAGTTTTCTTTATTAGAGCAAAACTTGGGAAAAAAGAATTTGGTGCCATTTTTACAGAATATGTTGACGATGACGCGAGGGCTTCATTTAAGGGTCCCAAAAAATTAAAAGATCTCTTTCAAATTCACAGGGCGTCGGGTTCAGCCAGATCATTGAGGAATTTCCAAATTTGGGAATACTCTGCTTACGGCTTAAGTGTAGGTGGTACAAGTGATGTTCTCAGACGTTTAAATTCTCTTAAGACTGCAATAGATCTTTACAAACGTATTATCCGACCTATTGTGATTTACGATGGTTAAATGCTTCGAGGGCTAACTTCTTCTTTTTCTTCTTCTTCTTCCTCATTTTCCCCTTAGGCGCTTGCCGTTTTCACCCTCCACAACTCTCGATCGTCCCAATCTCGCGGTTTGAGACCTCTATCCTCGAGCTTCTTCGATATATTTTTCCCGTTCTAAAACTGGTCTTCCTCTTCTCCTCCTGCCAGGTGGTTGCCACTTTATGATCTTGTGTGGCCATCTGTTTTCCGACATTCTCTGAACATACCCATACCTTCGTAGTGCTCTATTTTTCAAGCTCTTCGTAATAAATTATATTCATCCTTCTCCATGCTTCTTCATTTTGCACTTTGTCTCTGCGAGTAAGTTGTAGGCATCTTCGCATTTAGTCCATTTTTACTGTCCTAATCCTTTTCCACTTATTTTTTTGTGTTTGTGGCCACATTTCCGCTCCGTATAATACTATATTCTCTACTACACAATGGAATATACTTCTTCTGACATTTAGGTGGATATTGTTATTCCATAATATGCCGTGTAAAGCTGTGGTTGCTTTCTTCCCCATAATTATTCTTGAGTTTATATCTGTGGCGCATGTACCCGAGTTGTTTATTAAAGATCCAAGATATTTGAAGGTGTTACAGCTTTTAATTTTGTTACCATTCACGTCAATATCCGTTATTTCTTGTCCAATGTGCATGAAGTTCCTTTGCATGGTGAATGTGTCACCATATGGTGTGGCTTCACGGCGACGTACATCATTGGCCCATTCTTTTATGAAGAGGCTTGCGCTCAAAGACCAAAGACTTGCAGTGAGACTGGCCTGCTGCGATATGCTTCGTCAGCATGTCATATCAGTCATATCAGCACTTTCCTTGTTATAACGTGTTCTGTAGGGAAAGTTTGATTATAACCAACCTGTAATTTGCTGTAACCTGTAACCAACCTGTAATTGCCAAATTGGTGTTGTCTTGTTTCATTCTTGACGGCAATTTGTTTGCAGTATTTTTGAAACGAAATGCAAAGAATTATTACATTATCTAAACTTTTTCGAAACATTGTCCACCATTTACAATTATCTAAAATTAATATCGTGAATAGATTATTCGTGAGGCATGAAAATCCACATGGAAGATCAGCGCAACGAAAACTGATTTTGTCACAGAAGGTAAGGTGAACATCTGAAGCTTCCGCATTCGAGTCATAGCGAGACAATGATTCGTGTCATTGTACAGAGCGCTGTACGATATCTGTGCTCTCAAAGCTATAATTAAGCTTATCGGGATACTTGTTAGCACTCTGACCGTTTTCCGTTTAGACATAACTATTTGTGTGACGTTCAACATCGCGCTAATAAGGTGTCGCCGACTGCTTTTGAGCTTTTCGGCCTTGTTTATTGGCTGCCTGTCGGTGCCGCTGCTCCGACCTCGTCATCCCGTAGGATCCCACCTCGTCACCGGAGCGACTTTGTGATACTTCCGATAATCAGTATTATCTGCAGATATGACCAGCGTTAGTATCGATTTTGATTATTCGTTTTTTAGCTGTACACCAAAATTGGCAAACTTCTTATACGCTTTTATTAATCGAATATTTTTATAATCATGTCCACGCATCAAACGCTTCTTCTGTTCTGGTTTGCAATTTTCAACGATACTCATATCATACGATCTACTATCATAAAAGAAAGCTGAAACTTCCTTATATTTGAATATAATGTAAGACGTTGTTTATGAATCATAAACGCATATTTATAAAGGTATAATATTCTGATCATAATCTGAGAAAAAATCGGATGTTAAGTAAATGCACACCATTTTCCTAATTATCAGTCGAGAATGGTAGCAGTCAGTATTTGGGGTATCTCTAGTGTCAGGTCGATGAGAAATACCTGTTTTATTGCTGATGCCCATATCAAATATCGTGTCGACTGAAATATCTCAATCCCCCTCTCCATGAAATGCACCGGGACAGAGGGGCGTGGAAGGAGCGAGCCGGAAGCGCAGCCACCACCCCTGCGGAGACCCGGCCTGCTCAGTGCGCATTCAGGTGGCGTGCCGGTGGCGCGGAAGTGAAGGGGAGTGGCGCCGGCGACGGGGCCCCGGCCCCCTTAACGGTGCGCTCACAAACACACTCACACACTCTCACTCACACACACACACTCACCGCTCGCGGAACGCGCTCGATTGACGCGGGAAGTCGTAGCCGTTTCCGCCGCCCACCCCCGCTTCGTCCCTCGTCCCATCCTGTCCCGTCCCGTTCCGTGTCGCACTGTCTGGTTCCGTTTTTCCCAGCCCTGCTCTTCCCTGCCCTGCTCTTCCCCGTCACGCCCTTTCCTGCCGTGATCTTCCCCGCCCTGGCACCGTCTCCACCCGGGCCCAGGCTGCTCCCCCTTCACCCCGCTCCGCCCTGCCTATTGCGTCCCTTCCCTCCCACTCTTCGTACTCACTCAGTCCCCTTCGCGACGATGTTGTGCCGACGAGGGGCGCGGGGCTGACTCATGGGCCACCATCGACGTCAGTAGAAGTCCACCTCTCGCCACCCAGGGCACATCTTCGCTGTTCCTTGGATATCTTGGTAAATGCGATGGCCACCACGGTGACGTGGTAATCATCCCATTATAAACATTGATTTTCACTACACGAGGGAGGACGAAAAAGGATTAACACTAACATTTTAAGTCAATGGCATAAAAAACTATTCTAACAAAAAAGTATATAATCCCCCAACAACGTTAACATTATAAAAGTTGCAAGTCTCAGCATCCAACACTTTTCGAGAATTGCGCTTGATCTCATGATAAGACTAAAATCACAAAATTCGTTTCTCAAAAAAATTTCGACAGGTTGTTTGTTTCAAACTTCTTCTGGTCAAATCCTCAGAATAATCAGCAAACTAAAAAAAAATCATGTTAATCTAGATTAGTTATCGGATTGTTTATTAAAAACTTGTGCGCCTGCCTTTATCACTCGTCAACTCACATTTTCAATTCTTTCTTATGCAGAGGTATATTTCTAGATATTTTCAAAATAACAAAAATTAAGTCACTTTTTAAAAAAGACAACAAAAATTAAATTCGAAGTTATCGACCAATTTCGCTTTAATCAGTTTTCGCAAAAATATTAGAAAACCTTTTTTATATACGAATGGAAACATTTCTCGAAAAAAAAAGAGGTTTTCAAAATCTCAATATTGATATATAGAATTAAAAATCTACAGGAACGACCATTTTTTATTTCTTTAAAGATGTTGATTTATCAGTGGATCAAAATTAACTTATCAGTGGATCAACTTTGACTACGAAAATTCATTCCAGAGAACTGCGTATGTGTGCGCTTCCTAAACAAGGAGCACGTATTAAAATGTTCCACTGTGGTTCAAGGGGTGCGTGCTCAAGAATTCAGTCCTTGGAAATTGTAAACAAGGACATTGAATTATTTTCAGAAGCATTATTCAAGTTTAGATACAGCATAGTAGCTCAGTGGCATGCGGACTTCCCTGAAATTTTCGTTAGGGTCACGCTTAAAATGCTTTCTTAAAGGTTGGTAATCCCTGACTGGGAGCATTTATCTTCAAATCAAATTAATGTCCCTGGTATTACAACTAGACAAACCTCGTGATTTAAAAGAGGGTGATGAAATAAATGATAAATAAGAAGTAAGTAATAATGAATACTAATTTATTGAGGTAAAATGATGTTATATCTGTGTTATATAACCGTGTTTAATTTTCATTAAGGACGTGAAGAGTGGATAGTTTCCACAATGTGAACAACGCATCACATTGGGTGAAAAAGAACCATGACAAGATAGCAAGTATTGTCTTGTTTCCAGACGTACATATTTCTCAAATGTTACTCTTTAGAATAATTACAAATACCATATTTGTCGACTTTCGTACAAGGTTTTTGTGTGTATTTTTTTGTTTTCACGTATCTGACATCAC
Source organism: Acheta domesticus (assembly GCA_031308135.1). Classification (NCBI taxonomy): domain Eukaryota; kingdom Metazoa; phylum Arthropoda; class Insecta; order Orthoptera; family Gryllidae; genus Acheta; species Acheta domesticus. The sequence continues at coordinate 231,617,008 of JAHLJT010008446.1, forward strand.
TACAATTTCTTCTTAATTAAAGGGGTCGGGACGATAGTGATATCATTGATGACACTGGGATTTTTTGGTACTTTTTATGTCGATGAAAAATAGTTTTTGTATATATCGACATTTTTAAAATTACATGCAGAGTTCCTGTTGATTTATAAGGATGTATTAGTAGTTCTGTAAACACGATTGTGCCGCGTTTGGATCATAGTATTTGTTTTTGGGGGAAATTCTAACAATATCTTTATTTTGAATGTGAAAAATGCAAGTTTTCACTGTTTCTCTCACCCATTCAATTGGATGTAGGACCTTTCTGAGTCAAAGGAAATGCAGACACTAAGAGTAAGATAAATAAAAGTATTTTCAACAAAAAGAAATACGGAACACCTACACTTTCCCTGCGGTCGAAATGGATTCTAGTTCGAGCGTGTACCGAACTCTCACTCCCAGAGGTTTTCGGAGAAGGGCGGTTAGTATTCCGTCTCTAGCTCATGAAGAAAAAGAGATGTCCAGGGTGGAGAGTGGCGGCATTTCTCTCTTGGGTTTCCGGCGAGAGCGTTGTATTTTTTATTCGTTGAAAATTCGCGTGGAGGAGACAGCTCTGTGCCTTCAGAGAGACATTTAAGTCGATAGGCCACGGCGGCCGACCCCTATTACTTGCCACGGATGCACCAGAAGATGAAGCTTAAAATTTAATACTCATTTCAGCTAGAAATTTGTATTAACATTTTCCACACTATTTTTAATCCGTTACTGGAATGAGTTCCAATTGTATTACTGCAGATTTCCTTTAACCTTTTCTTGATCGTGTTTGGAGTATTTTTTTTGTTGGAAACTACAGTCTCGCAATAAAAAGTAAATAATATACCACAGCAATATGCAATTTTCGATATAAACTCTTTTGTTACTATATCCTTTTATTATGTCTATCCTATGGCAAGCGAGGATAGTTTCTCTTGATAATTTCGTGAAATGTAAATAATGGTGAATTGTAAGATTACCTTTAAACAGTCAGAACATAATTTATAAATATGCTAAGAAATAACGTACCGGAACTTAAAACTTATTATTATGACGACTTTTTCACTTCTCCTTCGCGGAGGGGGGGAAACATTTACCAGCCCTAAACATTTGCCAGCGCCCCTTCGGCTAGTCCCACTCGTACGGCTCCGGCGAGCAAGTACGGGCACTGTTGGTGGATTCTGCTAGTTTAATCAAGCTCTTCTCCTAAGAATTTTCTTACTAAATGACATGTATCCAGAATTACAGATTTTTGCATTGTCATCAGCAGTTTTCCGGCTCCTAATGTCTCGAGTTGACGCTTCGTCGATTTTAACACTACTCCAGTATTTGAAATTACTATAGGTTGAATGGTGATCTTTTTACCTTCCAGAGGTTCTTTATCTCATCTGGCAAATCTTTATTTTTACTAATCTTTGTACTATAGGTAGAACTAATATTATGAGTGAGAGGAATGGCAATATCAATAATATGCACCGCTTTTGTACTTTTGTCCAAGAACAAGATGTCAGGGCGGTTGGCTGGTACAGTAACATCAGTTGTTATTTCTCTGTCCCAGTATAGGCTCATATTCTGGTTATCAATAACACTCAATGGTTGGTATTTAAAATATGTGACTTTCATTATGTTTCCTATTAAGTGTTGATGAAGGATTTTCCCCACATTGTCTCTTGGTGTATTCTGTGCTTGCTAGAGGTTGACATGATCCATTTATATGTTCGATGGTTTCTGATGAGTTTGTACATTTCCTGCATTTATCATCTATGCTTGCTTCTTTTTGGACATACTTTCGATAGTTTCTTGTTGGCATAACCCTGTCTTGATTAGCCATCATGAACCCCGTTGTCACGCCAAATAAGTTTCCTTTCCTAATCCATAAATGTGTTGCCTCCTGGTCAACATCCTCGTTCTTCAGTTGGTTGGCACACGTTCCATGCAATGCTTTTTATTTCCAATCTGTCTTCTGGTTCTCAATTGATTTACACTGCAAGGCGAAATTCTTATTTGCGAGATGCAAGTGTGTTGCATTCACATCAGCTTTACAGATGACTCGAAACATATCGAGAGATGCCTGTTTGCTATGAAAGTATTGTCTCAGGTTATTAATTTGTTTGCTGTGGAGACGTGCGATGTCAATTATGCTCATTTCTCCCATCAATACAAGGAGGGTAACTCGTTCTATTGCAGCTTTTGGGTGTCTCATTCTGTGCTCGGTAAGCTGTATTCTGATCAGTCATAAAATGTCTTCCAGATCTGTTAATGACCATTTAATAATTCCAAATGAATATGTGAGAACTGGGATTGCATATGAATTAATGGCTCTTTTTTATTTCTGCTGTAAAGTTGGGTTTTGAGTATGCTTCTGATTCTTTGCAAAAAGCTCTGTTTCAGATTCTTTTTTATTGCATGTGATCAATTCCTTTCAGTTGCTCAATTCCAAGGTATTTATATTCGAAGATATTATATTTCAAAATATTATTATTAATATTATTATTATTATGATTATTATTATTATTTGCGTGTTAAATTTCCGTTCAGTTGATTAACTATATTATTCATTTGTGTTTTTTAAAATTTTTCTCTTTCTGTTCGGCATGCATGGTCTTTCAGAGACGATTACAAATTGCATATTTTTGAAATATTTTAGGAACGAACATCCTTAGGGCACAGAGCACTTTAGACTAGCTTTATACTAATTTTAAAATACAACTTTTTAATTGTAAAGGAAGTTAGGTTTTTATTGATTCTGAATAGAGATTTCGATATGATGAGTCATATTACTTGTGTATTTAAATTTGAAGGAGAAAAAAGGAAATCACGGAGGTGTCACTTTACTCTTAGGAAAGCGCGAACAATATTGTTTGTTATCATTTTTCTCCTGGATACTTATATCAGCCTATTACATAAGCGAGGCATGGGCAAGAGCATCTCTCTTTTTACGCACGTTCGGTGTCCATTGCCTTGTCATAATTCTTGATTTGAAGTAATCTTAAAATCTTGGGCAACATTCAATTGCTGAATCGTGAGTCTTCATAGCATTCATAATCTGTGGATAATCTCGTTTTTGAAGTAAGGGCTAACATTTTTTCGCGCGTCTATTCTATCTATTATCCTAATGGAATAATCACTCTAAACTACTCTGGAGGATAATTGGAGTTTTTCAATGAGAGTGTGTTTACTGATTTTTGTCTCTGTAAACTTAATATTGTATTCTCAAAAGTGACTTGTATTCTCAGCTTGAGAATTAGAAACATAAGTGTGGGTATTTTTTTCCATTTTCTTTTAATGTCTTAAACTATACATTGTGATTGATCTAAACACAGGTTTTTCATTCACTGCGGCAATCTCTTGATTCAGGAGTAGTTTTTTACCTCACCACTCGCTTATGCAAGAGAGAAAATACTAACCACTGTGATTATATAAAAAAAAATTATACAACACGTAAGCAGCTAATAAAGTATCCACGTGTTTTATTTTACACTTTAGCATTTATTGTTGATAGGATGGTTCTAAACATTTCGACTTAGAGGCATTTATTTGCCATTTGTAGGTTTATGTAAGATTTGTAAGGCACTAGAAAAACATCAAAGATGTAAATTTTTCAATGATTAAAAACAAATATTTCCCAAGATTCAGGATATGTTCATAATTGTTTTCGTGGACCTTAAAGGAGCTTGCATGTAGTTAATTTCTTCTTGGGACATATTATTCAAGAAATATCGATAGCAGCAGCACTGTTTTAAGACTGTTTTCGAGGTTGCTTTATGACATTTTTATGAACGGCGGCGACAATACGTGAGAGACGATGCTAGTATTGTCGTTGTAATGCTTCGTATTTCTTAGCGAAATAGCTCTAAAAGTCACCCACATGGTTTCCTTCTAGGCATTGCGAGCACCTGGTCACACGCCGATAAGGAAAATACTTTAAGAGACTTGCCATAAAAAGCGGTTGCACGGAGCGCTACAGAGGCCAGATCTCTGCATCACTAGAAGGTCGAGGAAGTGTATTCGTTCTCAGGCTCGTGACTGTAGTCGACCGTGGCGTCTTATTTTTATGAGCATGTGAAGCGGCGTGATCACAAATTTACCTTACCAATTGCCTCAAAACCTTTAACGAGTTAATTTGATTACCAGTAAAATCATGAGGCCACCTTTCCTCTCCGATGTCTCTCGATGAAATCGTAATGACTTGTGCATGAGATCTGAGAAGTTTGTTCCTGCGTGTCAGTACCTCAGAAATTTTAATACGGGGATAGGAATATATGACCACAATGAATTTAGTAACCGTAGGTATTCAGTACAAATTTCGTTCATTGAGTTTTGTGATTTTCTGTTCAGAAGACACATAAACGTCACAACAATAGTATTGCTTAACAATGTTATCAATATGGTAATAATGATAAAATAACGATAATATTAATAAAAATAATTTTATAAGTGCAACATAAGTGAATAAAGAGCGAACATTGCACTTATGGGAGGGAAAACCAAAAATAACAACTAAAGTATCAAGTATAAGGAATACATGATTACAGTGTGTGTCATGCTTCCAAAATGAAAACAGTGATCAAAAGACATAAATGTCATGAACAGAGAGCTGAGAGAAGGAAAAAGAGATACTGAGGAGGGAGAATGGGAAACAGAAAGTCGTAAAACAATGTTTACGGCATCTATTAATCTCTGCGCATCAATAACAAAGTTAATGACGAGGTCCACTCTCAAACATATTCCCGAGCCCTCTCTAAATAGAACTGTCATTACATTTCTTTATCTCTTTTCCTCTTCAGTTTACGTGCATAATTATCTTTGCCGCCGCTGATCCATTTGATTATGGTCTACGGCCCTATAATATTGTGTCTAACGCCTTTACTTACTACGCGTACGCACAGTGGTTCAGATCTCGGCCACACCCCTTAAAATTACCGTCTGACATTGGTTCGCGACCACTTTTCCGAAACGGTACTGAAGTTTTCCGTTTGGGGCATTCTACCACATGGAATGCCACGCGGACATTCACTTCTCCATCTCCTACCCAAACCTCGCCAAAGGTCATATGCTGCTCCTTTACAAATAAGCAAACGTTATATAAAAACGTTAATTAGAATACACAGACTTCGCATTTCCAGCATGTCTGCTAATTTCGAAAAATTTTCATACGCCCGCGCTTGTGATATAAATAGGATCTAAAACCACCGCGTCAGAAAGAGCCTAGGCTCTCATGCTATTAACGTGCCAAAATAAATGATATATTACATTTCAACCTTAACGAAAGCCGACTTGGAGTCCCTTTGTGGGTGAGGCCTCGGAGAGGAATCTTCGTTTAGCCTTCATTCAGATCCGCGCGCGCTCAACCAAAAAATACAAGCGAGCGAGCGAGTGAGTGAACGTCCAGGGGCGAGGGCGTGAGGAGCTTTCTCCAGGTGGGCGCCGTGCAAAAGCAGACAACGTGCGCGGCCACCGCCCCTCCCCCTCCCCCGCACTCTGTAGGCACAGGCCCGGCCCGGCTCGGCCCAAGCCCAGGCCCAGGTCCAGACCCAGATTAAGACGCAAACCCAAGCCCAAGCCCGAGCGCAGGCCTGACGGAACCGTAGCTGCCAAGGTGCGTCTCAAGAGCACACACGTCCCGACCCCGTCCCGTCGGGAATATTTATTGCGGCGATAAGCATTCTTACGCTTTCTCCACGCGTCATGCGCGGAGCGCGCGCGCTCGCGCAGGAAGGTCACCGGTGCCCAGCTGTCGCCGCCGCCGCCGCCGCGGGCGTCTCCACTTGCCAGCCACCCCGCCAACCACCCCGCCCTCTACCCTCCACCTCACCACCTCAGGTACCCCTTCTCACATGCAACAACTTACACCTCTGCGCCACCTCTTTCACTGACCGTCCCCCTGCGATCTTTCGTTCTATCTCTTTTACCTGTCCGCACTCAATTTTTACTTTCTCGTCCTACTACGTATATGCGTATTAAGGAGAAAGTATTGCAATGTTGTGGCCCAAATCGGGTATTTTTGGACAAAAAAACTCATATTCTGGGGCCCTGGTATCGAAAAAGCTGGTTGTTACCATATGTAGTGATCAACAATTGCTGTGGTCAACACTACCGCCTAAACCGTCCGGAAGCCTTTCTTCAAAATTAATACATTTCCCTCTCCGATCTGACCGAACACGAGGCCCTGCGAATTTGAAACTAATATTTTGTTTTTGCTGGGTAATTTACATGAAGCTTCAACATTGCCTCAAAAATAGCTCCAAATTTTTTGTTCAGTTTTTTCTCGGATGAAATACGCTTTAAAAATGGCACAGGTCTCAGTTTTATTCAACTCTCTGAATTTTTGACAATTCGAAAAGCGGTAATATTTGCGGCTACTTCCTACTATTTTAAAGATAAAGATTTTTCCCTTGATCGAATGTTTTCTTCAAAGACATGTTTCCAAATAATGTCATGTAAAATTTTGCGAAAGTTCTGTTCGCATACTTTTTCGTGAAATGCGGGCAGTTTTAATAACAAGATTTTCTCGAAAATGGCTAAAAATGCTTTCTTTACTTTTTCTCAAATGGAGCCATGTACGCTCGTATAATTGGCGCTGGTCTCATTTTCAGTATTCTCTGTATTTTCTATAATTCCTAAAAATTTGCATTGCAAAACTACTATTATAGAGATATTTTTTCTCAATGAAATCTGTACTTTAAAACTAGTTCTTGATCTAATCTCCAAGAAAATTTGTTTGACATCGTATTTGAAAATTGCAAATGACAATGTTAAACTTTGTTTTTAAAGAGTTGGAAGGTTGGGTGTTGCTGTAATGATGGTGGTGTAGGGAGTAATGTGACGGTGTGCTAAACCTAAGGCACTAAGTCCGAATCCCATCGTGGAAAAAAATATTTTTGCTTGTTGGAAAAACTGTTGAAGGTTCCATAATATTGCATAGCCCTTACAAATAATGCTAGAAAGTATGCAGTATTGGAGCAACCCTAATTGTACAGTGCAGCTTTGATGACGCGTTTGAAGTTCAGGGACTTGTTCCAGATTGTGGTAAAGAGGGGCTGTCTTTTTACACGTTTTTCATGTGTTGTTAATAAAGAAGAGTTTATGGTCGGTTAAGTTAAGCTCAGAGTATCGCCGCTGCCTCTGCTGCGACTCTGATCGCGAGATTGTAGGGTTCGTGTCCCGACAGTGGTGGATTTTTTTACACTAGCTACGAGTAAATAGCTAGGTCGAATTCATCCGCAGTCTTGAGGAAACGTCTAGCGGCCGGTTGTTCTGATCGGTAGTTTTCCGTGGATTCTTCTATCAATACCAAGCGAATGCCAAAGCAGGACCGAGACAGGTCATGGATCGCGCGCGATCTTTCCTTCCTCTTCCTTATCCTATCGTTTCCCCTCGTGTACACTTACTTGAACTACACTATCACACATGACGGGAGGCCAGTCGGAATTTCGAGCATGTCTCATCTGAGGCCCCGATGGAGGGAGAAATCCCCGTAAACAGTCGTGTGGGTCGGCGCCGGATCTCACTATCCAGCACAGGAGTTACACCGCCATCTCCCGTGGTATTCACAACACTAACGGGACTAATGACCATAGGAGTTAATATGCGGAAACAGTGAATCATTATTAGGATGTTGTAAAATATTATGAACACAAACAATTAATTATCGAATTCGTTTAATAAACTTGGGTTGTTTATACTATTGGCTGTTAACTAATCGTTATTATTCTTGGATTAATCATTACTGATTTACGAAAGTAACACGTTTTTGTGAACGTTAATCAAATGTTGGTTAATTGTACGCTTAAAAAAAGTAGACCATAATGAAAATAAATATTTATCTTGTCTTACTCAAACGACAATAATTTACGTCTGTGTTTAGTTGTTTATTAATCACAAAACCGCCTTTGCTTTCACGCCTGCTGTACCCTCTCGGTTGCCGCCTCCTCCATCACGCCACGCATCGCCACTTCCAGTGTAGAAGCCAACCGTCATCATGCCTAACCCTCGCCGTAATTGTCGTTGCCATAGCTTCTACAACTCTTTCCCATCTCTGTGTCGTCTTTGCTATCCCGAACGTAGTCAATGATCATTACTGCACTTGGCTCGTCTCTGAAGGTTAGCTTGGCTTTCGGGCTGGTCGAATGACATTGAACCGAATGAGCTGACCGCGTGTGCCAACGTAACAGTCTGAATGTTAAACGCCGGTGTCACAAGGTCCCTTTTCCTTCCTTCGGGTCAGTCTC
>JAHLJT010008446.1:231626247-231803361 GCA_031308135.1 Acheta domesticus
CACCCCCCACGCGCCAAGAAAGAAAAACCGAAGTATATGCTTTGTTTCGTTTCACTCCTAAATTGGAAATAGCATTTCAGTGACGAGTAGTAATCGTGTTTCAAATTTCAAACTGACAAAAGCGTGTATCTGCAGCTCTCGAAGTCTGAAAAAACGAGTCAGTGTTTGAAGTGACCAAAATAGGGCCCTTGTATTTGACGCTATATTTAAACAACCCATACTGTGGGCTTCGACCGTTTCTAACCCGTAGTGTTTGCGCGTACGCTGTCTCAAAGGCACTCTAAAATAATGCTTCGTAAGGGAGCTACTCTGAGGGACACGCTGCACCGTCTTTAGTTCCACAATCCGGCCCGGCCCGAGTAATCAGGTTCGTTTAATTGGTGTTTCAAGGCACGTCAATTGCTACGATAGTTTTGTTCCGTAAGTGTAGTGCATGTTTTTATTGCCGTGTCATGGTGGTGATCATTTTCCGCTGAATGCTGAGATCCGCCTACTTATGTATACGTTAGTTGGCGGGGTTTTCCCCAATTGGGTATTTCCCACCAGCGGTGCACCGCCCCAGCACGCACAATTTCTAAGTCTCCGACTGGATTCCCGACATGTGGTAGTATGCTGCATGTAAGAGTGAAGAAGGGGTGAGGACAGGGCAAGGAAGAGGTAGGAAAGATCGCGCGTGGTCCGTGGCGCGTTCGTTAGGGCACTGCACCGGCATTCGCCTGGTGTTGATGAGAGAAACCACGGAAAACTACCGATCAGAGCTGTCAGCCGCTAGAATTCTCTTCGAGACTTCGATCTAGTTATCTAGCTAATGTTGAAAACCCTGCTACCTTTGGCAGAACCCTAGGACCTCCCGGTTAGAGGCACTGCAGTGACAGTTGCTACCCTGAGCCACCTAAACCGGTTCTATTACGTTTATTTCGGTTTTGCGATTAAGACCAAAATTACAATTTGACAAATTTTTCAACTAATCAAAGTGTGTCTCATTTTCTCTACGCAAAAAAGGCTTTGTAACACTGATTTTGCATAAGAGAGCCGCATCCGTTCCCTATATTCGATTCTGCTGCAAGGCCAATGACCTTTAAGAAGGTTGCCTGTTGGGGAGAAGGGTTTACAAATCACGTAACTATATGATTCCACAAACACATCTGGTATACAAGCGTCAACTCAAATAATTTCATTCATTGGCCACCAGGCGCGGTAGCATATGGACTTGATGGAAGCAGTTCAAATTTTCTTCACCAGGGTGCTTATAAAGCAGGTCGTTAAAGATCTTCATTAGTTTAACGTTTTCGTCAAGTTTCTAGATAGTGTTTTCAAGTTCGAATTTTCAAGAATTATATACAACGTAGTTTTAACTGTGTACAGTATGTATGGAACGTGATAAGTTTTCTAAAACGCGATTTTAAAATAATATTTCATGATTAAATTCTAGTATGGGAACACTGTAGTACGTCCCCTAGCTATGAACGTATGTGAGTGATATTGTAGTTGCGTGTGTGTGTGTATGTATGTATGTGCTGCGTGAATAAGTGTTGTGAGTGTGACGAAACGGAAGAGTGTGATAACATTTTATTAAAATTCAAACAAGAAATAGATGTTCAGTGAAAATGATGTGCAGAGTGTTCTTGCAGTATCATAGAGTGGCATGAACGTTTGTACAGTTGCAATAGTGATTCATGTGTAGAAATTTGTGCTGGATCGAGACTAAACTCCAAGAAATTAGCCCGCATCTATACAATAGTGTCTCACCACTAGGTCCCAGTAAATAGTGAAGGCAACCAGTGTTTTATTGACAAACTATTTTTATCGCATCCCCTACTCGATATTTCCGAAGACACCTCTGGTGAACAATGAAGTAAGGAGATAAGATGGAATGTCCTTTCATACAGGAAATAACAGATCTACAATAATTTTTTTTTGCAAGAGTAAATTAAATTAAATATCAATAAATGTAGTTTTCAGTGGTGAGAATGGGATCTAAAAGACTTCTCCCGAAATGAGCTATAGCAATTTGCTAGCTGAATTTTGCTGTTGAGGTTTTTTGATGATGGCAATTTTAGATAATTCTTTCGCAGTTAATCTCTCTTCCGGAAACATAGTCTTAGAAACATTATGATGTTATACTGTTACTTTATTTTATTTGCTGACCAGGATAATTCTTTTGACGTGTAAACGATAGAGAAATAATGCCACATTTTGTTCTTGGTAGAAAAGTGTAAGGGTGGCGATGGTAGAGGATTTTATTATTGTGAATATCCTGAATGAAATGTGAAAACAAGTGTTTGTCTTAGATTTGAATACATCAATATTTTACATTACATTACATTTATGCTGAATCTTTTATCGTCTTTACCAGTATCAACGTCGTTTTGTTCTTTCATTAGTGTACCACAATGTAAGCGATTTGTGTCACTAGCTCTTTACACACATGTTAAATAGATGAAGACTGATGATCTATTTTGGGAATGATTTGGGGTGGTAAATAACCCTAAGTTCATTATTTCTTCTTTTAAAAGATATGTCATGTGTTTTAGCTAAATGAGTGTTGGGCCAAAACTATTGATTTATCTGCAGCAAACCAAGCAAAACCAATCTTTATCTTGTTTATTATTTACAACTTGCAAAACAGCTATAAAACGTATTGTATTTTAACAATACATTCCAATAAGGCTATATTGAGAAAACCCTTGAACCAAGAAATACTTGCCGATCCGTGGTGGCCCAGATCGCTAAAGCAGTAATGTCCTAGCGAAGTCGGACCCAAGGATCGCGGGTTCGAGTCCCGCTTCGGGCATGGTATTTGTGTTCGTCCTTTCACCCCCATCATCCACCGTATCATGTCATCCTCAGTTACATAACGTTAAACTCATTGGTGGTCGCTAATGACCTTGATGTTAATGCGACCTTAAAAAAGAAAACAACAACAACAAAAAATACTGACGACGGTGTTTGAAAACACCAACACGACAACTTCTTTCGCTCAAAACAAACCCAAAACTCACCTATATGTCTGATTCCACGCTTCGCTTTGAGCAGTACTGAACCACCTCTCTAGCGAATAGTCGCCTCGTTCTGACAGAGAAACTTGGGACACGCCCTTCGCGCTAGCGAGGATGCGGCCCTGATGTTCAATAGCGTAACAGCTATTTTGTATTCATGACGGTGATAGTGTACATTAAACCAGTGTAACAGTGCAAGAACTACAACTCAATAATAGTGCATGTTTAAAAACACACGGAGCAAAACGTACCCTCGTGGCACTCCACTACATTGCCCCGGAGGCTGACGACGGAGAAATGGAAAATGAAGTTCACTCGACGGAAGAGCGAGACGTGCGTTTAAAATTGCTAATAGAGTAGGAGCTCATTCAACAATTACAGTGGCAGATACAAGAACAGCAACAAGCAAGTTAACATCAACTTCATGAAATGCAACCGTCACAGCAGGCCTCGTCTTCTGGCATCGCTGGCGCACTCCAACACGGTTTTAAGGACAATCAGAGGTAACGCAACAAGGTAGCGGCCGGGCAAAAAGGTAAAAAAAGAAAGAAAAATTTTAAAAACTAGGGCAATGCACGCACTTCTTCCTGAGTAGGTACCTCTACCAACTTGCTGCAGCCAGTGAGCTTGTTATTAACAATTCTAAACGCCCATGTAATGTTACTCCAATTATATTTTACACGTCTCAGTTAAAGTGGATTTCATTCGCTAACAGAAGACGTTAACGACAATAACTATCAAGTGTTGCGCGGAAATGAAATCCACCAATCTATCTGTATCACGAAGTAGGTTACTATTACAATTTCACAAAGACGCAGTAAAAAGCTAAAATCAAATTACTCTATAGAAGCTCGTACGAATTATACCAAAACGCAAACAATATCCAGTGACGACATTCGTACATTAGCATCACACTTTCAGAAAATTTCTTGGAAATGTCATACTGAAACGTTGCAGGAAACAAACTATTGTGAGTAATGATTAGAAAATTATTTCTGAAACAATTCCGGAAACATGTCTAAAACTTTCCTCCAACTATTTCTAAAAGAGCTGTATTGGAAGACCTGGATGGCCGAGGTGGTTAGACCATGTGCCGACTAAACGCCTCAGTCTAAAGGGGTCACGGGTTCAAGTTCCGTCGTGGGCATGGTTACTTGTTCCTTGTCTTCAATGTATATTTGTATGTTGTCGCGGATGGCTTTATGAGGCTATCTTTACAGACCGAGGAGCCCGCAAGTATATCTAGTGCAAAAAGTTAATACGTGCCCCCATGAGGGACATCGTGGGTAACCAGCTCGGGTAGTCGAAATCGACATGCACTAAAGCTGGGAAAAAGCTCCAGAAAAAAAAATGAAATGACTTATTGCCAAATAAGCCCGAGTTCTGTATCACAGAAATTTACGTGTATAAAGGTCATCATCCTTCGAATTCTAAAAGAAGTTCGTCTTGCTTTTATTAAGGATAATCGTGTTATTGATTTTTCTAGCTTCTGAATTATTATTATTATTATTATTACTGTTATCATTATTATTACTTGCGTTCGGTCATTTATGCCACGATACATGTTTTCTTCCGAGGCCCGGTCATATTTATTCGGGAGAGATTAACGTGTGTCATTATGAAGATCAACTTTTTTTTCGTCTATATCCCTTAGTAAGACAAGGTTGTTACGCCTTGAATGATGAATAGGATGATGATGAGTGAAGGGACAATCACAAATTCGACCATGCCTACGCAGTACTCGAACCTGCAGCTTCCTCGGCGCAGACGGCAGCTGCCGCAACAGTCTGCGCTAAGTATTATTACTATTATTATTACTATTATTATTATTATTATTATTATTATTATTATTATTATTATTTTCCATTACATCACGACTAAAGATCTTATGAGTCGGCTGAATATAAATTCTACTCCAGGTTGCAACCAGCTACCTAAGGAGCAGATCCGGTGATTATGAGTGCCTCTACAATACTTACGCAAATGTGGGCTGTTCCAAATAAGCAATTTCTTGCATTTCCCAGTCTTTTGAATTACCGGGGAGTTTAGACAAGTTCTTACTCAAATTTTGCGGAACAAATCCCAAAGCTCCGATAACTATCGGGACGACCTGTGCTTTTACGCCCCACATTCGGCTGATCTCGATTTCCAAACTCTTGTATTTAAGACGTTCTCTGCCTCCTTGGTAACGACGTTTTGATCGCAAGGTACAGCAACATCGATAAGTAAACACGATTTTTTCGCCAAATCCCGGATAACTATATCCGGTTTGTTTGCCGCTATCGTGCGATCAGTGTGAATTTGTTGGTCGTACAATATCGTACAAAATCCAACAGACGTCACCGGTTTTGGTGAGTGTTCGTACCACTTGGCACATGTGTTTGGAACGTCGAGGGCGGTACAGATCTGCCAGTGGAGGTAGCTACACACCCTGTCATGTCTTTTCAGGTATTCGGTCTTTGCTAGGATTGGACAAGCTGAGACAATATGATCAATGGTTTCTACGTGTTCCTGGCAAATGCGGCATTTATCATCTTGGGAAATTTTGAGAACCGCTTTATCATAATGTCGTGTTCTCAAGGCCTGATCTTAAGCAGCTATTACAAGTCCTTCCGATTCTGGCTTCATTCTTCCCCTTTTAAGCCACATAAATGATTGATCTTTATTGATCTGCACCTTGGCCATTCTTTTTAGGTATTGTCCGTGGAGTGGTTTGTCTCTCCACGATTTCTTTAACATTTTTTGTGTTTCACACTTCATGTTTAGCAGCATCAGAAGTTCAGTGTCTTGCCTAGTTTTCTTCGCAATGCTTCTTGCTACACTAAAAATGCCTCTGTTTCCCATTCTTCGGTCAGATTTCATGACCTGCCTCATTAGAGGGTCATCTTAATGGCTGACTACATACTTCCCCAATCCAACTATTGCGTTGTGCCAGGAGGCCTCAATTTGTCTGAGGCCTCTTCCTCCTTGCTTACGTGACACATAAAGTCTATGTATATCAGCTCGAGGGTGGGAAACATGATGCATTGTTAGCAGTTTTCTGGTTTTTCGATCCATGGTGCGAATTTCTTGCTCAGTCCAGTCCACTAGTCCGAAACTGTATTCGGCTACAGGTACAGCCAAACTACCTATTGCAGATATTTTATTCCTGGAATTCAGAGCGGAGTGCAGGACAAGTCTCACTCTCCTATAATACTCCCTACGAATTCTCTCTTTCATTCTGTCATTCGAGATGGTTTCACATTCTTCAATGCCCAGATATTTGTAAGTTTTACCTGGCTCAAGATCTTGAATCACAGTGTGCGTATCAATTTCAATGTTCTCAGACGTTGTGAGTTTCCCTCTTTTTAAATTGATTTTTGCACACTTGTCAAGACCAAACGTCATGCAGATGTCATTGCTAAAGTCATTCACGACTGACAGCATTTGGGAGAGAATCGCTTCATTCTTAGCAAACACTTTCAGATCATCCATGTAAAACAAATGTGATACTGGCCTTTCATCACCATGGAGCTTAAAACCAAAGTCAGCTTGCGACAACTGTCTCGATAGTGGGATCAAACTAATGCAAAACAGCAGAGGGGATAGTGAATCTCCTTGAAAAATACCCCTGTTAATCTGAATACTTCTGGTTTCTACTGCTTCCTTTCCGCTGTGTATTAGTAACCTGGTACTCCACGACTTCATACTAGCCTTGTAAAATTCAATAAGTCTAGGATGAAATCGATAGATCTCCAGGGTCTTCAAAATCCAATCGTTGGTACACTATCAAAGGCCTTTTGGTAGTCAATCCAAGCCATGCTCAAATTACGTTTGCATTTCTTTACATAATTCAAGATGACTTTATTCAGTAGCAAAATTTCCTTACAGCCATAAGAGCCTTACGACATCCTTTCTGTTCAGCAGGCATTAGATGATTCTTCTCTAGATGTCTGTACATTTTGTCAGCTATAGCTGAAGTTATAACTTTGTACAGTACTGGCAGACAAGTAATTGGCCTGTAGTTCTTCGTCAAAGAGCTGTCTCCCGCTTTGGGTAGCAAATACGTGATGCCGCGTGTGAGCGATTCCGGGATTTCCTTTGGGTTTTCAAAAATTTTATTATCAGCCTTTGCTAGATGAGAATGTATTGCTGTTAATTTCTTAATCCAATAAATCTGGATCTTATCAATCCCGGGAGACTTCCAGTTTCCCATGTTCCTAATTGCTTGGAAGAGGTGAATTGGTGAACATCTTCTACTGTTTCTATTGGTTCCGAGAATTGGTGAACATCTTCTACTGTTTCTACAAGTTCATCGGCAGCATCAACTTCAAATTGAAGCCAAGATGCGTCTTGTTGTAGGATCTGCTCTTCTCCCAGATTCCTGCCCAAAACGCTTCGACGTCATCTTTTGAAGGAGTAACAGCTTTGCCATTCGGTTTTTGAGTCAGATTGCGATAGAATCTCTTCGCGTCTGTTTCAAACAACCGGTTATGTACACGGTCTACGTTTGTAACGTCTAATTCTTTGAGCCTATGCTTGAATTTTCTCTTTTAGCTTCTCAACTACCATTAGCCTGCTGGTGTCATTTTCAATATGGTATTTTTGTTCAACATTGAATATTTTTCGTTGAACTTTAGAGGTGTGTGTTGATTTAGAAGATGCCTCAGCTAAGAGTGATATTTCGCGCCGGGTGTCTGCTATCCGTTTCAAAATTCTGTTCATCCACGGGGGTACAGAGCTGTTTACTCTGTTTTGCTGTCGGCCGTCGGTGTCCTTGGCTGGCCCCAAAATTATCTGAGATATTAGATATCCAGTTGCATATATGATGTGATTGATTTCAGTAATATCTAGATCTCTGCCTGAGGTCTCCACCACCTCATTTAAGACAGAATTCACTGTTTCTATCACTCTTTTAGCTTTGGCAGTTTCGTATATTCTCCTCAACGGTTCGCGAGATTCAAGCGGAAGTTGACTAACTCTTTCTATCTCGCGCCGAAGGAGATTTCGCATTATGTCCTTATCGTGTAATTCATTACCAGATGAATTTTCACCACTGACGTGTGTTTCACTGGAAAGAGATGAACCTTCCACAGGATCATCATTTTCAAGTTCTATATGTTCGTCATGTGGATTGTTCGAGCGAAGTACATACTCCGCATTTCTCTCAATGTCAGCAAGTCGTTCTGCTGTGAATTTTCCACTGCTGAGTATGTATCGTCGTTGACTGGCAAGCTTCTTTGAGTCTAGGGTAGGTCTCATATCTGGGTTCCGCTCTCTCCATACCTTGAAAACGTCTATTTCAGAGCCCCCATTTTTCGCTTTTGCATAGTAAAAGCACCACATCACCTCCTTTAATTCATCCCGAGTCCATCTCTGACGATGGCTTCGAGCTACTGCCGGCTCTGGGTCCCTGGGACTAGCATCCGTGGGATGGCCAGACGTCGACAAGGTGACATTTCTGAGCAGGTATGGGACATTGGTAGAACAAGGCACGTTAAGATTCATTACATTGCTTGTTCTATCCATTTTGCTCATTGGTTTGAATTGAAGATTCGCAGGACGCAAGTTCGAGTTCACAGATCACACTTAACCCTCGGGTTGTTTCCTGCCATCCGTTACTGCGACCCATAGTGGCCTCGGGGCATCCCCCGCAGGGCCCAGCAAGGGGTCCCTCCGATCGCCAGTCGGCATTACTAAACCCTACGGGATTTTCACTGACTGCTGAAGACAGCCTCCTTCGCTGGCTAATGCAAGGTTCGGGCCTCCACTCTAATCAGTGGCCTGGTGTGCCAACCCAGTTTCTCTCCTGTACCCTATATGGGCCGACAACAGGAAGTCCAAAGGTTCATGACCCTTCCCTCTCTACTTACTTCCCACTCTCTTCAAAATGGAGTACTTCTTCGTCTGTCCCCTCACCTTCAACCCATTCAGCAAGGGAGGCCCCACCGGTAGCTAGGCTACCACTGACATAGCTTTAAGGCTCATGGGGGTACTCAAGCTCCACCACCAACTGCAAGGTCGTGTACTCCCTAGGTGGAGTTATTATTATATATATTATTATTATTATGATTATTATATTTATTATTATGATGATTATTATATTTATTATTATTATTATATTATTATTATTACTGTTACTATTATATTACACTGGTGGCTAGATGCCAACTCCTCAACGTGCACATAAAAAGGACTCTTATTCAGACCACTTCTACTCTAAATTTTCATATTATTTTTGTATCATTTGTATTATTGATTGTAGTTCTGAATAGTACTATGATATTTGCTATTTGATTTGTATTAAGGTAAGAGCAGCCAATGTTAAGGGAAAAAACGTATCTGTTTTAATCCTCAGATTATACTTTCAAATAACAAAGCATTGTAATATTTATTTTCTGGCACCTAAAAGCACCTACTTTATGATAAGTGTATATTACTGGTTAAACAGTGAAAATATTTTTGTAAATAAATTTAATCTTAAACCTTTGGAAATGCACCCGTTGACAACATAAAATACAAAGGATCCTTAAGCTGACACACGAGTTACCTATACCCGGCACCTACTCAGATGATTAAAGAGAAACTAGTGTGATTTGGGTAACTTTAATAATGTGGATAAACAATAAAGTGTAAAACGTGCTTCATTACTATACATTTTGAACATTAACATCAGCTTAGTAGTGTTGAACATGGTACAGTGAAAACCTCAGTCTTATATTTCCTTCTCACTGATTGCCTGTTTAAGCACATATCTTACTCTTTCCTCCCCTTACGTCAGTTCTGGGATCTCAACATTCCCAATTACTTGGTTAAAGGAAACATAAGAAATGTAATTTTCTTCTACAAAATATTTTTTTATTTGCATCAACACTTTTCAAACGAATTACTTTTAACACATCATCCATTGGTTCTTGAACAATACAAACGTAAATAAGATTGTTATTGATTGCTGAGAATACTGATGAATCTTTTTAGTAGCCATGTTTGACCTGGAGACAAAAACTGTGTAAGCCTTCTAAAGCTAACATGTTGGGTATTTCAAGATGACACGTATGTCAACTGTAATTTACAAGAACCTATACCTGACAACCCAATTATTATTGTTATAACTACTAACATTTTTGCACAAACAATTTGTAAAATAACATCACTCATCCTGTATCCCCATAATGCACATAAACAACATAGAAATCAAGGAGGATGTATTCTAATTCTTATCATCAACTCGATCTCTAGCTCTGCTTCAAATTTAGTCACACTTTCTTCCATCCGGCACTCTTCACGTGACATGCAAACTCATGTAATCCATGCAGTGCTTGATATTTTCAACCGGTAAACAAGGCTCGGCAGTGTTGCCAGATCCACTCACGGCCTCCTTGATCACTTTATAACGTTGTGTTCACCATTTAAAAAATATGATGTCGACTATAGGTGCCCTGTCAATATAGTTGCTCTTATAGTATTGTACGATATGTATATTATTGATAATATTGCAGAACTGCTGTTCTCTATTAACTTTCTCGGTTGTTATTTGATTTTTTTATTGTATTTGTATTATGAGTTTTATTACGGCACTGTACGATAATCTCTGTTTTTACTCGTGTTATTATCTAAAATTTATTGCATATTAAATATCATTAATAACTGTAGTATATATTAATATCAGTATGGTGGTCTTATTAATTAATATCTGTATGGGAACCAAATGTTAAGTCTGCAGAGACTTATTTGGACCCACAACCAAATGGAAAATGCAATAAAACCAATTCAATTATTATTATTATTATTATTATTAATTTAAAATACTTAGTATTTCTAATTACACAACACAATCGCCTTTCATGTAGATTGGGGCGCAAGGTTCTTTTCGCGAGTACAACTATATAAAATTAATGCAAGTGCACGCTCGTGCATTAATGACTGTGATAATCCATTAGAATGAAACCAACTGCTTACGGATTGATGAACTGAAAATTTTAAGACCATTTGGCGTTTAGTATTTTCTAAAAATCACAAAGAGTAGAGTATGTATTTTTTTAAATTTAGAATTTTTAGTTTTCAAGTAATTCTTATAAATCCTCTAGCTGAAATATAATCACGAACTGAGAATTCACTTGGTTTTAGTGTTCTATTTTCGGCGGCATATTTCCTTACTAACAAGAATTGAGAAGAGATAAAAATC
This sequence comes from Acheta domesticus, assembly GCA_031308135.1. NCBI lineage: Eukaryota > Metazoa > Arthropoda > Insecta > Orthoptera > Gryllidae > Acheta > Acheta domesticus. Next base: position 231,637,411 of record JAHLJT010008446.1, read on the forward strand.
TGTTCCGTTATTATTTGATGTAACGGAAGTATGTTGTAAACAATCTACTACTGTATTTGAAAGTGAATCTTTTCTTGATCTTATTGACATTAATATTCCACTAAAGTATTTATCCATCATAAAAGGGAAAAACGTTTCATACATTCAAAGCTTCAGGATACCGGTTTCTTTTGATGTAATGTCTGTAATAATTAAATATAAAGATTTCTTTGAAAAAACGTGTAATATTCCATGCGTTAATAGCCAATCTTTCGCCTTTTTTGCCCCGAGTTGCTTGGCTTATTTACATTATTAGTAGCTCAATTTAAACATCTGTCATATCGGTTTTATAGTTTTATTTATTTTTTGATGCTTGCAAACCGCGTTGCACCAAAATCGTATTTGCGGTCTCTATATGTTTCCATATGGACTAATTCTCCACTCCGGAACTCACTTACATATTCTCGGCGGTCCGAAATATCGGGTGTTTAAAATTGAAACTCGCCCAGCCAACAAATTATCTCTGTTTAAACACTGTCAGTTTTCTTATTGGAATAGCTCAATCTAAAGCTATGAAATATGGAAAACACGTTTGCAACGAAATGTAAACAACAAACTCCCTCTTCGTTTTCGTGCATTATCGGAGATTCAAATTCTGCAAAATCTATTTAACAAATTTGCTCTATCATATTCGTTTGTTTCAACGCATAGCTTTTTACTTTAGTGTTTTGGTGTTTCCCATATCCATCAGGAATTCCCTCACTTACTTTTCATCAGCCTCTGAAGCCAGTATTTGGGTAAACAAAAAAGGAACGATGCTAGTGGAACATATGTGCTGAAGGGAGAGGATATTCAGCAGAATGGGAGCTACATGCATCTCTCTTGACATAGCGGATTCTGATCGACACATGTCACACACAAATCCAGTTATGACCAACGTTGAATTTCCGTAAGAACCCATCGCTCACATTGAGAGATGGTTTCGAAGCACTGCGATCGTTGTCGCCTCTTGCTCTACATACAATTATGTCATTTCGGCAACAGTCCCATATTCATTATCAGATGATTTACATAGACAAAACTAGCCGTCACTAAAATGCCGTTATGAGAAGAACTCGCAAACAAACTAGTGGTGCTAAAACACCACGTACTTTCTCGCCATTAGTAATGGGTATGTAATACTATATATACCACAATTTCTCGCCGTATTAACACATCTTTGTTTTCATTTTTTGTAAAACTCATTTGAAATCGCAGAACATTTGGTGCGAGAATTAAATGGTTTCAAGCAACAGATTTTTTTATACAAAACTTTAAATGAAAAAGCCCAAGAAAGTAAAATATATTTTTGACATTGAACTCATTGTATAAGGTATGCAGTGCATCCACGAACATATAGTAGTAACATATAGTAGTAAGTTTTGTTTATTTATTTGTCAAAAACAGTAAAACTGTATATAGATAGATAGGGTTATTCTACAATTGGGCTGATGTTGCCCGGTGGCAGAATACAGAAAAACAAAAGTACATTAAAAGTACAAAACACAATTAACTATAAAAACAATATATAAAAATCAATATAAAAATCAAACGATCATGCAACTGCATTTACATGCCTATACATATACAACAAATGAAACTACATATATACTAACATTTAAGTAATAACTTACTTACATATAACACCAACATTCATACATACAAACATACACGCTTACATACATATCATACAAAGACAAAAGAACACTCGCATACACACCAACCTACAAGTATTCACTCACAATCATATTCAGACAAATATGGATAATCACTTTTACCTACAACATAATAATATACAATACTTATAATAATTTTTACATTTCTAACACGTAAAACACTCGTTAACATCAATCAATAAATACCAACTTTTGTCAGAATAGCCTATTAAAGACGCTTAAGATTAGCGAACTAAACTACGAAATGAAATCACTTCACTGCACTTCACTTCACGTCACTGCACCTCATAACACTTTACCTAAATACTAATAGCTCAATACTTTTTAGTTTACTACCCATAATCGCACCTTTCACTTCACTTCACTTCACTTCACTGCACTTTTCACCCTATTGATTAATTTCCTATACTTTTTTTCTAAAACCACGCGCTGAGCAAGGACGTGTAGGGAAATATGACGTGTGGGGAAAGAGATTTATCTGCGCACATTTTCTTGAGGGCCAGAATAAAAAAAATTAAAAAATAAAAAAAAAAATTTAAAAATTGAAAATAATTATTTTAGAAAAATAAAAATATTTGAAAAATGTTTGTTCCCGAGTTATAGAAAATCAATTTCAACGGTAAATGAACTACAAGTAAAAGGAGTGCTCAACAAAACGTGTGCACAATAAAGCTACATTTACGTCCAGAAGCAAAACAAGGGGCCATCTCAGCATTTGCTCAATGGATCAGGGAAACTGGACAAACCCTGATCGAGATGGAGTTATTATTAAACACTACGGTATTGTAATATTCTACAAATATATAAAAGTATTAGTTTATATTACCGCGAAGAAAACACAGCAGCCGTTGTACCTTGGACAGATCTGAAGAGTTGTACCTATCTGAAGAGTTGTACCTTGCACAGATCTGAGGTACAATCCTTCCCAAATTATATTACCATTCTATTTGATGTAATTTATTTGTGTTTAGCTTTACAACTAAATGTGAGTTATCGATGATTTCAAAATGTTATTTTCAAACAAAACAAAAAAAAACAAAACAACAACAACAACAACAACAACAAAACAAACCAACAAACGGAAAAGCCACGAAGTGAGAGCTTGTAATCAAGGAGGACATTGAAGAAGCCATAGCTATGATGTTGAAAAAACAAATAACAATTTATGGGATTATTTATTTTTATATTACATATTATTCTTTTTATCAGATTACATTTATGGCGTTCAATACATGAAAAGGGATATGAATTCTCAAAACATTCGAAGGAAGATACTACCATAATTGCAATCGACAAGAATGATTTAATGAAGCTTCCACATCCAGTTCCTACTGGTGGATCAGTTCGACAGCTTCAAAAGGTTACATTTGAAATTGATTTTTCCAGTGTTTGTTAACCTTTTTGAACATATAATAGAAACTGTGTCACGTGGAAATCATAATTATCCCTATTTCGTCTTAAGACATTACTGTTTATTTAAAAGTTAATAAATAACTTTGTTCATCGAATTTCGTTGACATTTTCCCAACAGACGTCAAAATGAGTCCGAGTTACACCACCTTCCCCAATAATAAAGATCAAGATCTCACTGATAACAAAAATAATAATGAAATTGATAATTAATTGTTTTCTGATATAAAGTTACAAGACATCTCATAATAAGTTATGAAGTCGTTTTTTCGAATTCACCATTCAACGTTAGGATGTCAAGAAATTATAAATACGTCTTCACGGCCTTACTCTATCGCATACGAAAATATTCTCCGTAATTCGCCGTGCCGAAATGTGTTGACCAGTTCTTGAAAAACGCTAAGCACAGATTGCTTCGTGCAACCATTACACAACAATGAAGTTAAGATACCGAACCACTCAGAAGCGTGTCTCCGCGTTTTGGAAACTGATATTTATGAAAATGCGGTAACTGAATGGCTGCGAGTGTGCCACCCCCTCTTCCGCACCGCCGCGCCGTGACACCGCTTCTACGAAGGATGCTTATTAATAGACTGACGAAAAATTACAAAATTGGTGTAACGCAATAAAGGTCAAGGTTTGAAGAGAAAGTTTTATTATCTTTTTCTGAGAACTTATCCAAATAATACAACCCCTCTTTACTATAGGTATTTTATTCAATGTTACCCTCCAAGTTGACATTAAAACAAAATATTGATATAAGTTTAAGTATGCACATCTGATTGCATTTCTGAAAACAAAATCAGGTTTTAGTCCAAAAAGTATAAAATTAAAACGTTGTTTCCACTTTTGAGTGCCACCAAAACATACCAACTAGGCGAAACATATAAACATCATTGCAGAATAATTTTTACTCGGAGAATAATACTCAAAAATTATTTTCACCCCCAAAAACCAAAAGTATTCAAATCCTACAATCCAATTCGAACCATAAAACACCTTCAATCAAAGTATAATCTAACAATAAGAATCTCCTGAATTGAACATCATCAAAAAATGACAGTGGAAAGCCGTGAAGATGATTAGCCCTGAAGTGAAGTAACAATCTTTCAACAACCTTGAAAGGCAGCAGGGCCGAGCAAGTAGCAATAAGTAAAAGAGAAAAGAAAGCTGGTGATAGCAATATTTGATGAAGTGGCATTGATCGTAAGGATTGCAGGTGCATGTATACACGATGAATTAACAAATGTATGCGTAGAAAAGACGAAGGTCTGTGTATTCGCTTCGTAATATCTGATATGAAAACAAAGGTTGTGAGGAAATGTTTTGTTACTACCGGAAACATCGAGAATACGTACAGTATGTTAGAAATGGAAAGTACTTAGGCTGTGGCCTCCTGATGGAGACCTGTCCAGATTTTTCCTAACATTCAGAAATGTCAAATGTATTAATTAAGCAGCCAGTGCGCGTTAATAAATTTGTGAAAACACCATGAAATGGTGCAAAATTTTTAAAACATCACAGTCCCGAATAATACAGGAGGCTTTGTTTTTGAGAGATCGTCTGTATGATTGCTTACTGATTCTGGAGACATGTTGAATGTCAAAATACATGGCGGCTGGAATACATTAGCAGAAGCATACAATGAAAATGCTTCAGAACACAAAAAGAGAGTCGCTTCTAGAACGTTGGACGTAATATCGAACCCTGGAAGTTCCAAGAGATACTTCATCGAATGCGGGCATCGCGACCACTTTGGTGGCCGGCCGAGGATTTCGCGATTTCTTCCTCACACGTGCGAAGTTTCGACCGGCCCAGCTCCCTGCCATTGCTGCTTTGAACTTTCATGATTACGATGTAAAGTACAGCAAGCCCAGGAAATATCGAGGGTTGTTCTAGACCAAGTTCTTGATAACTATTTCTTTCTATAATTCTTCCTTCTTTGTAGTAGTTGGGGTGAAACAATGATTTATTATCAGTGGTGTAAATACTATTTGTCGATTATCAGTCAAGCTGGAACTCGATGATAGGCTTAGAGACGTTGACATCATTTTCATCCCAACCGAAATTTCTTTCGTGACTCTTCGTGGAGCTTGATTTTTGGAAGACGGGTAGAATGCGCCTTCTGTTGATAAAAACACCTACGTATCTTTTATTTTGAATATTTTTTAAAAAATTTGACGGGCTTACTTTTAGGAAAGAATTTTAATTGCAGAATTATTCTCCTTAGAAAAGTATTTTCAAACACCGATACTTGGATAATTTTATATATTTTTAACACATCGTACATATTGTGTATTTGCTGGAGAAACTCACCATGTCAGAATGTTGCAATCGTGGTAAAATGGGATTTAAGTTCCAGAGAAAATGTGAAGTTGGTTTTTGGAATTTATAATGAATGACATTTCCAATTTTTGCAAAACAACTAAAATACTGCGAACATAATTGGAAACAAGTATTTGGTCAAATTCACTTACTTTTGTGTGAGTATAACGTATAGTTCATGAATTTCTGTGCTTTGGTGACTTTGAATTATTACTGGAACCTGGCGTACGCGAAAGCGCGTAGAATGACTTAATTAGCTCTAACTGCTAAGAAATTTATGATTTAATTGGCTTTTCCTAATAATATTTGCTATTAGGGTGATGTATTTGAAGTTATCATAAGTACTCGAGTTCCCCCTATTGAAAATAATAATGCGAAATGTATAATGAAAATAAAAAAAATAATCAAAACTTATCCAGGTAACACAGTACTTTCGTTAATTAACTAACAATATAGGGGAAAAAGTTATACTCTTTATGTAATAGACTGAGCAAAGTGGAGTTTTGTACTACTGTAATTACTGTTAGAGCTACATGAAAACGGATTGGAATATTTTTTGTAATAAAAAATAAGAATTGTTGTCACATTTAACAAATGTTTTGAATGTATTGTCAGTGCAATTAGTAAGTAGAAAAAAATGTTTATCGCGAAGATGCAGAGAATAAACTCTTAAAAACTAATATCAATTCCGCAAATACAGAGTAGATTTGAGAATACAAACAAATTGAAACAAAATGAAAGCACACCAAAACAATTTAAAATATACCAAATTAATAATACAATCTAGAGTTTATAATTTTAAGGTCAGTTAAATTATTATTCTGACCTCTGGAATCTAGAATTTCTGGTTCTTGAGCTCTGTCGATAGTCTTGCGATCAGGCATTATGTTGTATCAAGCAAGATATTTTTCCTGATTTTTTTGGCACAGTAACATTTATCATGCTTTTATTCTTTATTGGAATTGTTTTTTGTAGTTTCTGCAGCGTGCTGTTGTTTTCTGCTAATTCTTCCGATACTTTTTTATTGATGATTTCCTTTAAGATCTATTACCAATTATACCTAGGTGATATTTTCTGAAACAAAATTATTTTCCTGTAAGCCAACAAACCTTTCTGTCTGATTCTTCAGCACATTTATTTCTTAGTTGAAACGGCAAAAAATTGATATAATGAGTGTCTCCAGCAAGCCCGCGGATATAGTGAACATGTAACTGCATGAGTCCCCCCCTCGTCTTTTCCCTTGACCGTTCTTCAAAAAAGCAATAGAGGGAGGGGGAGGTTTCAGACATCTACACCAGCGAATTACTACAATACATTCATTGCATAACGTGAATCGATGATTAATCAGATTGAAGATAATAATTGAACGTAATTTTGTAATGAAATATAAAAGTTAAAAAAATATTTTTATCGACACTTTTTCATGCATATATCCTTGCCCCGTGATGACTGTTTGATTTTTTAATTATGAACTTGCATGGCACACAATTTTTAACACGAAATACCCGCCGGAGGCGCCTCACTAAGCAACTTTAGGAGTATCAATGTTTTTGTGAAAAATAGTGCCCTTGATCAGCAAAAATGTTGCTGAACAAAAACACCTAAAATGGTTTTACAAAAAGTAGCACACCCACTGCTCAGGAACAAATAAAATGCCTCGTATAACACTGGAATAAACTGAATATTTTTTTTAATAAAAAGCCATTACGAATACTGCAATAAAATAGTATAGTATACATTGATACTGCGATAGGTAAAAATACCTGTCGGGTATTTTTGGTATAAATTAACAAAAATATGTCGACGGAATAAAATAGGAAGGAAGCGAAATTACGGGAAACTATAAGCAGAAACGAGACGTTAGGGACGTAAAGCGTCGATAAATAGCAACGAAGACACGTTTGCATGAATATTTAAAATACTAGAAAATTAATTTTTAAGATGTTGTAAACGTAAGAAACATTGTTAAACTTGACAAACCCATTCCGATGAGACTTGGGCAGGGACAAGTTAGCGTTTTAGAGGAATAACAGTGTGGAACATGTGAATGTAAAAAGACAAGGCAATCTGATATAAGAGAATTGTGCAAGAGAATTACCCTCGGTCTGGCAGTGAGCAGATTATTTGAAAGTGGTAATAGAGTCAGGACGCACGGCAGATATGATATGAAGTCACAGTGAACAGGCTTGTACAGCAAAAATAAGTTTTTCTCGTTTTTGAATTAGGTAGTAGAACAGTTAGTGCCAAATAGTGTAAGGTGAAACGAAGACCGAAGTTCGAGGGATCCAGACGTCGTCCAAGTATGCTGTGCTGATTTCGGAAAGGAAAATGAAAATTAGGAAAAGGAAAGAACTTTACAAATTCTTGTTCAAGGCCAGGAATGTTAGGCATGAAATGAAATGTACGGAAATAGATTGCAATCATAAGAGTAAACGAAAGTAAGTTTAAAAAATAATTCGATGGCCATTAAAACACTAGATCTTTATGTCAATAAGTTAAATTAAGAAAAGTTTGTTTCAACGTAACAATTGAAGAAGAAAAAAGTCGGCACTTCATGTCGCTAAATTAAAATTCAGCCCACGGTTTGCTTGGCTTGCCTGGTTTGCCTGGTATTTTCAGCCCACGGGAGAAGGAAAGGACGAACCTTGAGATTACACATATAAAAACGCCCAATTACAAAAATTAAACTAAGCTAGCCACCGTAATTTTTGTAAATAAGATAAACTGGATAAAAGATAAGGGATATTTTTCCGGATTGTCACAATACATAGTACAACAGTGTTTTTACATATCAAGAATATCAAAAAAGTTTATGTACCGTACATAATGCAACATGTGAACACAGTCTTTTCGCAAGGAAATTTGAGCTGTATGGGAGCTGGATGTCCGGCAGGGCCTGGATGTCCGGCGTTGGCACTATTGGTTGTAGCCGGTATTTACATTGCTCCAGACGTGTATCTCGATCTTATGGTTGGAGCATAGGCGTTTATGGTGCTTAACTTTTGGGAACCCAAATGGCGTGGCGCTTCCTTGTTGACGTTCCTCACTTTCTCGCCGTATGATGTCCTTCGTAAGAAGGGAAAGTTATAAAATGGTGCGCCGGAAACGGCGATTTTTTAAATTTTTATTGAAGGAAAATTTTGAAAAATATTAACGTATCTTCGCTTCGATTCATTTATTACACAAAATTTATATATGTATTAAAAATTATATAAGGTATTATAAAATTGATATTTATATTATTGATCTTCAAGTATAGATTATTCGAGTGTATAAGAGTGTATCTTTAGGTTGTATAAGTAGTGTGGATTCAGAGCTCATTGATTTATTTTGCTGGAAATTAATCATTGGTCGTTTACTGGCAATCATTTTAAATTCTCTGTCTACAACGCGTCACGTGTGTACCCTAACTAACCGCTTATTGACTGCTGCTGCTGTTGGGAAAGGAGGATTTCTGAACCTCAGTTGAGCCGCGTGGAGCTGTGCGAGCTCGCTGGGTATACGGGGAGGGGCTGGGCGCGAACGCTTCGATTGCTCCTCACGTGGCGGCAATCGCATGAGCGTGAGAGGGGGACCACATAAACGCGATGCGCTTGCTCGCTTGCGCGCGCGCTCGCCTGCTCCTGCCCACCTCTCACCTGCGCGTCGCGTCGCGTCGCGTCGCGTCGCTTTGCGTCCCGTCGCGTCGCATCGCATCGCATCGCATCGCATCGCATCGCATCGCGTCGCGTCGCGTCGCGTCGCGTCGCGTCCCGTCGCGTCGGGTCGGTCTGTCCGTCGGCGCGACTGCCTGCTGCCGCGCGTCGCGTGCTTCGCAGGCACGGAGGTACGTGCAGCGCCGGCCTTGGGCGCCAGGGGTGCCCTACACCGCCGCCCTCTCCGCTTCCTCCCCACCCACTGCCCTCCCCTCCCCACCACCCGCTGGCGTCATCGCGCGACAAGGGCGTTGCCTCGCACACGGCGTGTGACGCCGCGCAGAGTACGCCCGTGTAACAGGTTTATTGTTGACGGTTCTATTTAAAGATTTAATGATTGACGTCAAGACAATATCTGTGAGTGTGTTTGTACGTATGCGCGTAACTTTGGAGGTGGAACAGCTGGATTATCGTCCAGGAACTATGCGTTTCCTTTCTAGCTTGTGCTCAATATACTGAGCATGGAAGCCGAACCTTGCCTTTAGTTACTGCTCAGAGTGATGTGGTATGAACACGTGGTGTGTATACTAAGTCGTCTAAAAAACTGTTTGACGAGGAATGAAGAAACATTCTTTATATTTAACTTTCTCGCCTTTACTTCGTAAGAAAAGGTATTGTAATCACGCGCGGGAAAGTGGAGATTTTTGGACAGAAAAACTTATTGTCACACCTTGGTAACAAAAAAGTATATAAATCTCGTTCCTGTATGTTTGGTAAATTACGTTCTCTAACACGCTGCGTACTCAGAATCCATGTTTCGTGGGTCCTTTATATCGAAATATTAATTTACGGTAAAGCGTCTGAACTACCGTCATTCTGCGAACAACACCAGCGGCTAAACTGTATGCAGGATTTTCACAAAAACCTATATTCTCCGATCGGTCTGTCTGATGTCGCGGCCCCTTGAATTTGAAGGGATAATTTTGATTTACTTTACATGAAGCCCTAATAAAACTTTCAATTTTTCCCGAATGATTCCAGTTTTTTCTTAAAATATTTTCCTAATATTCTGAAGAAAATAGGTACCCTGACACACGCATGAGAGTACAACTCTACAGGTACAGTTTGGTACAAATAATCATTACAATCCGTTGTATCGAAAGTGTAACAAGTATTGTATCTCAGCTTCTGGGTCAATGACCACCATCTCGATCAGGTTTTTCGTCCAGTTTCCCTGATCCTTTGAGCAAATGCTGAGATTGTTCCTTTGTTTTGCTTCTGAACATAAATGTAACTTCATTATCTATGCACATCCTCTAGAATTCAGTGGAAAATATAGGTTTTCGAATTATCATTCTCCATGTTGTCTCGGCATGAAGTATTATTCCTTCACGAAGAACATGATGAGGGATAAGAGTCTAAATCTATAGCTGAGTAAATAAGTGTCACGAGACTTGAAATTTTTACTTTCTAATACTATGCTAGGTAGTGTATGAGAAAGTAAAAAATGACCACATATGTAGTATTAGTGTATACGTATTACATAATATATTCGTAGTACGTATGGGATATATACTACATAGTTCAGAGAAAGTTATGTAATGCTGCAAATAATCGATGTCGACATTTTTAGGGAAATACACTATACAGTTTCGAGGGTTTCTACTGCCGAAAAAGTGTAATTTTTCCCCTATTGGCTGTTCGTGTTTGTGCCACTAGGCATTATTGTTATCGTATAGAACATTCTTTTTATCAATCGTTGCGACTTCCGTGAATGGACTGAATTGTTTCAGTAAACTTATTTATAATTTTGTTGGTTATGGGCTGTTGCCGATGAGCAATGATGAGGGCCATGTGACATTGCGATGTAAAACTCCATTGTGTTTGATTGTGTAGAACGCTGCTCTCTTTGGGAGAGTTGAAATGTTTTCCTACTGTACGTATGAGAACAGCGATAGTGTAACGCTTGTTATGTCATTCTCACAATCGGTATAATTCTCCCTGTAATTCGTTTTTACTAAAGACAATATGATAACACTTCGAAAATAAAAATGGTTCAGTGATTTATTGTAGTCACGAGTCCAGAGTGAACATCAGAAATTATGTTCTAAACCGTGCATTAAAGAATCGTAAAGCACGAATTATTTTCATTCGTTCAACTTAAATAAAAAAATTATGACATAGGACTTTGCATAGTTACACAGACTTTGCTTCAGATGCATTGTGTTCGACGTTTTGTCATGTTTCTGACTGCACTGTGAACCATTTACGTTTTAAAATGAAATTCTTACCGGTTGATGATGTTGTATTTTGCAATTCAGCGTCTCTTCGTGGTACAGATGACCAAACCAAAGATCAGCTGGACCTGGAATTGGATTTCCTATGAGGCACTAGCATGCCTTTTGAAAATGTTTTCTTTTCCACGTCCAAATAAATGATGATCGTCTTCTTATCTATGCATACCACCATTCTTATTGGTAGTGTATTTCTCAGACACCAATGCATTCTGGGGACCACCTCACTGCATCTTTTGCGAACAGAAGGTCTAGTTCAAAATTTCATTATTTTTGTCCGCATTTGAAAAATACTTTATATGCAGTTTCTGTGGCATGCTACCACCGGACACTGCGTGTCTTGCGCCTTGAAAAACGGAGCTATTTTTTTAATGTAATTTGAGTTTCAATTTTTACTTTTACGCAAATTTCAACATTTGTCACATTTGGCTAGCTTCACATGTGAACTTTATAAGAAGTATATCTGTAAAAGAAATTGGTATGAAATTTTTTCTCATTTTCAGACCAATAGATTTTATCCATGGAATGTTTAAAACTTATCATTAACTTGCTGAAAGTTTCCTTCCTATTTTGTTAAATAGACATAAGTTAGGCAAAAATGGCTTGTTTGATCCAAATTTGTGAGTATCGAATAATAGTAATACGTGAAGTACGTTGGGCATTGTGTCCACGTTGTGGTAGATTCCTCTGCAAATAGTATACGCACAAAGTGATGTTATATTTGGCTCACACGAGCTAATTAATTTCAGGTGTTCTGTGAATAGAAATGAGGTTTCCGATGAGGTTGAATATTACTATTATGCTTGAATTAGAAGCAGGTACAGAACGTAATAATGCATTCATTTGTTTAATTATTCTGAAAGTACGTACTCCGCTACATTTTCAGTCACTCTCATATTCGTGTATCGGAAGCCATATTTGTCGTAAAAGCTAATGTCTCTAATTAATTGCTTTTAATTACGCGTATTTTTTTAACTTATGAGGGTATCATTAACAGAATTATTATCATTGCACGATTTGAATGTCCTCCATGTTCTAATAGGTTTCTGGCCCTAATTTACAACAGCAGTACCCGTGAGTGGTGTCCACATTGACGCAATTGAATGTGCGTGGTAATAAATCAGTTACGGGCCGTGGACATACTAGCTGGATCTGCAGAGATACGTTTCTGCAATTCGAAGAAACTACACTGACTGGCCGCTGAAGGATCGAAAACATTCGGAATTGAAACATTGGGCGGAAAATACCTTTATTGATTTACGACGATCCAGGAGGAAATTGAGAGCGCGCCCTGCCTTTCGCACAGGAAATTTATGTCGTTCCGTTATGAGGTTCGTGAAATGTTAACCTTTCGCCTCTTCAGTACAATCTATTTTCGTCCTTTCCATCAATTTAAACTACGTTTAGGCGATATCGTTTCGCTAAAAAGTACGAAGGTCATGAAGACTAGGATTTCGCAAATTTCAGCACGGAGTTTGAATGGTTTTCTCCCTTGTGTATTTCGTCCCTTATGCCAATCCGTGAACAGTGAATTTGTTTACACTTGACAAGGACATATTTGTAGGACTCCTTGGTAAGGGGTCAGCATGTCTAACGATCTTCTAGTTGCGACACTGAAGAGAAAGGGCAAACATTGCGCGCTTGGGAAACTGCGAACTTCGGGGATATTCGTGTTGTCAGAACGACATCTAGCTACGGTGGGGCGATCCATCGTGTAGCCGCACAGACTGCTTACCTTCTACCGTTGGACTGCTTTTCAAATCCTGGCCACCACCAGTGGATATTGTGATGGGCGAAGTGGGTTCACAGCCAGTTTTCTCTGCCTCTCATTCCGCCATGGCGTCAGAAGCTTTTCACATATATCACGCCATAATCCCTACCCATGAACTACATTCACCCGTTGCCAGGAATTGCCATAAGTCGTAGGTACTGATTACCTTTGTAAGAATACTAGCTGGACCCGTGCGAACATTCCAGACTTTGAAATCATTGTTTTGAAAAATGAAAATACTGTTATTCGACCTCGAACGGCCCTATATAAACAATATTATAGACATGTGCCTGAGGAAAACTTTAATACTTCTAAGCGTTGCGATTAAATTGCACAGAACATGCAAATAGTCACCTTAATTTAACCGTTTTAGGATTAATTCTGTTATCTATCAAGTTAATTTTTACATATATTTCGTGTTTTTACTCGTATCTAACCACCAGTGATACAAAGTGAGTGGTACCCGGAAGAACTAAATCTCCAAGATGTAATAGGTACAAAATGTTTAATTTTATAGAATATGGCTTAAGAAAGAACTTGTGTTGTGAAAGGTCTCGAAAATTTGGTTTTAAATGCTTAATGCTAAATGATGCGAATCCGATTTCCGAGTTAGTCGCGGTGGTGAAATGTGTTGCAGTGTGTCGTGTGAAACGGAGTCATGTGTTTTTTGCCGCTGTACTATAATCCGTGGGCTTTCTAATATTTTTCTTTTTAAAACATCTTAAGCCATCACATTAGTCATTTGATTTTCACGTTACTTTGCGTATTATAAACCAGCGTAATTGACTATCAGGTCGTTCATTGGACATCTGATCAATGTAATTATCTCTCTCCATTTCCTTCACCTCGTTCTCCCTACTCCTTCTTTCCTCTCCTTTTTTATGTGCTCATAAATCATTACTGTCTTAATAGTATTTGGGTCTGAAACAATTTTTTTCATGCTCGAACACAATGTAAAGTTCGTTCCATAAACTAAATAGGTAATGCCGAAATGGCGTACGTAGCCAACATAATTTGCCTATCACCACCTTTTTAGGAAATATAATAAATAGCGCTTTCTCAAATGTCATTAACTAAAGAAACACAAAGGAGCATTGACGATTATGTTTTTTCACCCCTGTCATGGTACCTATTTGGTTCTGAAACAGGTATCTTGTGAATTTTATGAAATAAACGGATTTATTGTCATAAGAAAGAGCATGCTAAAGAACGTTCTAACGTTCCTAAGATGGGGTGGAACGGGTCGTGGCAGGATTGCAGCACCAGGTTGCAGTACTTGTTATGTACTTCCATTTAACACGATGTTAAAGGATTCAGTACTTTTCCTGTCTAATAGGTGATTGTGATTAATAAAGAACTGCGCAATTCCTTTAGTTAGTTAAGAAGGTTTGCATTGAGATTCGCATTCGCAGAATACCATTTCGTTAGAAATGAGGTTTTCTTTAAGGATAGTTGTGGAACTGAAATAGGGAGATGAATCATTTTGATCTTACTCTTCACAGACGCTGAATTCATATCATTGGTTGGTCAGCAGTTCACCTCGCCCGAAAGATGAACCGTCATTCCTAAGTCTGGCATTTCTTTTTGTCCGAGTCAAATTAAATTGTTATCAGGCATTCCATATAAATTTAACCATATATTAGAGTGAGATAGTAGAAGTAATTTCTTTTAATCAACTTAACTTCTATTGAAACAAAACATTACGAGAGCAATGCGTGGATAGAGGTGTGGTGGGGAGATTTGAACTACCAGAGGAAGGGCAAGATGATCATTGTTTGAGACCCCATAAACAAATAAGGAAAACAAGTAAATTTGGACAGTTTTGATTGATTAAATAATTGATGTTCTTGGGCATGTCAATTACTGTGTCCATTAGTCCCGTTAATGTAGTGAATGTTTTATATCAGGAGGCGGGGAAGACGCTGCGTTTTTCGCCACTGGATAACTTGCGGGATTTTTCCACTCCAAGGATCTCCAGCAGCAGGCACCGACCTAGCACAGACAAGCTCTAAGCCCCCGACTGGACTCGCGACCTGTGTGGTAGTGTAGTGCATGTGAATGTGTGTGTATGTGTGTGTGTCTGTAAGAGGAGAAGATAGGAAAGGAAGAGGTAGTTTAGATGCGCGCGGTCCGTTGCCTGTTTGTCAGGGGTACTGCTCCGCCATTCGCCTGGTATTGATCGGAAAAACACGGAAGACTCCTGATCAGAGCGGCCGGCCGCTAGAGTTCACATCCAGGCAGCACATTGCTTGAAATTTGTCCTCTTCAGTAACTAGATTTGTTTCTGGAAACTTGGTAGAAAACCTCTTTGAGGATAAGTTTTTTTACAAGCAACAAATGTACTGAAAATTATTTAAATTATTGCTTGTCGCTCAGACATAACTTAACAACTGCAGCATTTTCGACGTCGTTTGCAGAACGATTGATAATTACGTAATAAGACTGGATGAAAGTGTTTCTACCAGGTTGCAGCGTTTGAGAGGAGGAAGCAGAAGGATGAGGCAAGCAAACTTTCAATGAATTTGATGTGTGAGAAAAGTATTTGTAATTCATTATACACAATTTTACATAGCGCATTCCGTAATCCGAACTTTATGACGACGGATAAAGTAAACATGTGTGAGGAGAGATGAGCGACTATACACAATGATTCAAATTGCCTTTGCACCTCTGAAAGCAAGTCAGCTGCGTCACGATGTAATAAGTTGTGCGTGATGTCCTGATCTTGCGAAGTCGTCAACGTATTCTCTCCTGAGAAGAAAAATGTGCCGCATGGTGACAAAAGTTTTACACATCTGTATGCTCGGCCGAATGTCGCCAGATCTGTGCTTCTGCCGGCTGAGTTTAGCTCAGAACCAGCAATGCCGCGTATCTCAGCAGTGATTCTGACCGGAAGGTCCTACGGCTCGAGACCCGACGGTGGCGGATTTTCGACACTAGTTAGTTATCTAGATCGAATTCATCCGCTGCCTGGATGGGAAGACTAGCTGCCGGCTGCTGTGATCGGTAGATGTCCTTGGTTTCTCGATCAGTCCCGGGCAAGTGCCGGAACAGTAACAAATGGTCCGTACGCGATCTTTTCTTCCTCTGCAACGTCCTATTCTCTTCCCTTACACAAAGACTCTTGCGTGCACTACTCTACCACACATCTCGGGACACTAGCTTAGAACTTGTCCCAACTGGGTCGGAGGTGCGCTAGGGGAGTTACCTGGATGGGGAAGTCCCCCGCAAGCCGACTTGATCGGCGCCAGATCTCAGCATCCAGCCGGAAAGGAATCACTGCCACGTCCCTAGTTAAAACGTCCACTACAACGAACAAAACTACTGACCATAGCAGTTGACGTGCCCGGAAACGTCAGTCATTCAATCAATGGATAAATCGATGATCTGAGGGGAAATATTTCCTCGAACTGAAGTTAAAACCTTTACTCCAAAGAGCTAATATGGTGCGCTTAGCGTTGACTGCGCAATGTAATTGTTTCATGATTTCCTTAGCATTATTGGGGCGCTTTGCGTCCGAAGTGTGACACGTGCCTTATGTATACGTTATCGTACGGCAGTATAATTAGGATGCTAATGTGGACAATGCATTTTATCGTAAGTCATTACTTTCGTTTTTTACATTTTGTTCATTTTGTTCATTTCGTTCATTACTTTCTGACGCTTTTTATTGGCAATATAATCTTGTCTTTGAAATTTCAAACGACGTCGATTTCCAAATTACTTTTCGCGGAAATGCTTCATGGTTACAGGATTTTCACATAAAAAGATAAAAGCGCAAACACTGGATTAAAGTGATTTCTTGTTTTCTTGAAAAAAATAATTTTTGTGATTCAGAATACATTTTTTCATGAGTTACCGTATTCAAGTGGTTTTAAGAGAAATGGATGCATTTCCACGAAAATCTATTGAAACTTAGAAAAATTATATCTCTGTTTTTAACTAAGAGTAGAAGAAACAGAAGATGGTAAGATTTTATTCATCTCAACACATATTACACCAAGCGTACGTTAATTGTTTCTTAGTCATTTTTTTTTCTGAAATCACCTTCCGGTTTATGACAATATTTTTTTGATCGTAAACGCTATTATCATTTATTTTATTTAAAATATCTATTCTCTTATAATTACAGTTAATTAAACACTAGAAACCTTGATGTTTATCTCCGATTTTCGAAAACAAATGTAGCACAATAACGCGAAAACTTTGTCTGTAATCATACGTTACAAAAGTCCAACTTCGCGGGTCCGAAGGCAAATTTTAGTCATTCTACATGGTGCGTTCCTTGTATGTATGATAGGAATACGCTGTACCCTTGCGGAAAATAAGATGTTCCACGACTTTCCATACACGTAATATCTAGTGAAAGCATGGCTGTTTGGTTATCTGAGGTCACGATGACGTTAGAAAGGTTTCAGTTTGGTGATTGATAGTTGCACTGAAACCATAGGCGAAAAATAACTCCGGCGTACGAGTTTTGTAAACATGCAAAGTTCTTTGTACTTTCGCTACTTGCCAGCGTTTGAATTGTCCCGTATTTTTCACTTTTGTTCGCGGTTCTCATTCGCAGCCTTGGACAGCGCATTTCACGACGTGGGAGCGCGCATGACGTCAGAACTAACGTGTCAATAGAAGGCGCCGACAACCGTGCGCCACCTCCAGCGACAATCAGGCGGCTCCGTCAACACAGCGCGAACGGCGCGTCGGCAACTCCTCGTGACTGCTACGTACGTTTGACGTCCTGTCATAGGCGAGCACAACAGAGGGGAGCAGGGGGCCGTGACACCCTGACAATTTCGAAACAACACGTAATAAAAGTTTTTACTTTCGAAAATTTAATTCCCGATTTCCCCCTTTTTAAGGTGACAATTTGTGCAATTCATACACGACATTTGGGGAGGAGACTTTCCAAACCATCTGACAATCCTGTCAAAGGTTCAACAAACTCAATAGTATTTATTAACCGTATCATTAAAGTTATAATTCCATTCTGCTTGTATTATGTGTTTTTTTATTTCCTAGAAAAAAATTCTGTAGATAAATAACAACATTTAATGGACAAAGAGGCCCAAAGGGACCAGAATTGCTCTCCTCTCGTTTTATGCTGCGCGCGCCTAATGCATCCTATTGTCTATCCCTCCATTGTCGTTTTATTCTCGGTCTCATGTTTTACTGGCTCTCTTGCGTGGCGACCACTGGTGTCATCTCCTTTCCGTGACGTTAGCTTTGAGGAGATAATTGAAGCCTGTGAGTCAGCAATTGTTATACACGCGTTATTAAAATTTGCCCGATTTCTCATTACCACGTGCCCTGGCGAGGGCATCGCCGTAGAACCGTGGCCAAACCCAGTTTGGCTAATTCAATGTATTTGGTGAATTTGAACTCAAACTCGATGCAGCCTTGAAATTTTTAATTAGTCGAGTAGTTCTAATTACTTGCAACGTTTCAAATAAGTGATTTATGATGTACTTAATCTGTTGCCTCCGTAATTCGCCTACAATTAATAGACGCATAATTGTAAAAGTTATAATTTGTTTTTCTATTTAACAAATTCCGATACTAATTATTTTCAACATCTTTCTTCGCGTTGCTAATATTCGTAAGTATTTAACCCCTCGACTCTTAGTTATATAATGAGTATCTCAGTGAGACACCCCCGTGAGATCCGAAGGAAAACTCACGGATGATTTATGCTTTCGCTGCCTATAAGGAAGACATCTGTCTAATCAGTTTAATAATAAGTTTCTGACAAAAAACATGCGTTTGCCAAACATAGTTCTTAGATGAAAGTGTAAAGTTCAGTTTTCTCGGGACAATTTTTTAGTAAATGACAATGGACTAAAATTGGTACAATAATTTGTAATTTTTTCTTAGTCTTGTGTACTTATACGGATGTTAAATTGCTTGTATACATTTGGATTTGAAGTGATAGTCGTGGTAGTCTCGTCGTGTTGGATTAAAATAGATGTCAGATCTTTTGTTTTATTATCGTGCTTGTTCGGTCGCGTGGCTGACATCTTCTCTTGTTTGCTGCTGATATTAGAGAACTACTTGCAATCAGCTGCACAATTTTGATAATGGTCAAAAAACATAGTCGAACACTTTTATGACGAGACGCTTTTCTCTTGTAGAAAGACCTTCATTTTATTTCTCATGTTATTTTTAGGTAGACATTTATTGTTGTTGTTATTATTATTATTTTCAGAAATATATTTCTTCAAATAATAGATATATCTTGCACCTTATTGTGCGCCTGTGGCATCAATAAGATTGAAGGACATATGTTTCTAGGCTCATTAGGATAGTCAAATCATATTGCGAGGAGAAACGAAAAGACATAACTACAACGTAGGTTGCCTACAACGTAGGCAAAGACTAAGACATAACTACAACGATACCTTGGTGTCGACCTCGAAAGAGTATCAACTCACCCGAAATAACTCAAAATGATACCGCGCCGTGTCGTCTCTCTCGGTGTTTGCAGAAAAGGAAAAATAACGTGCTTACGCATTTCGGAGTTCCAGAATATTTTCGAATGGTGATCTCGATGCGTCATCAAACTTCTTCGTGCTCGATGGCCGTCCCGTCCCGAGAGCGTGTCCGAGAGCGTCTTTGAATGTCCTGCGCGTCAACGTGCGTGCTTAATAGACGCGACCTGTAACAGCAAAACCAATCATTCTCTTGTTTATCATTTACAACTTGCAACAGAGCTACAAAACGTGCTGTATTTTAACAATACCTTTAAATAAGGCTATATTTATAAAACCTTTAAAGCAAGAAATATTTTGCCCATCCCTGGTGGCCGACATCGCAAAAGCAGTAATGTCCTCGGACCCAAGAATCGCAGGTTCGAGTCCCGCCTCGGGCATGGTTGTATTTGTGTTCGTCCTTTCATCCCTATCATCACCATATCATGAGCCTGTCCTCAATCTTCAGCTATCGTGCATAAGGCGTTACATGATACCTTTCCTTGGGTATGTTCGGTACGCTCTCTAAGATCTCGCCTGCAACAGCGAACATGATAATGACTAAGTGTTGTTGCTCTTTGAAAATACGACGAACTCGCAGCAGTGGCGGCCGGTGGGTTGCGAATTTGGGAGGGGGTGCGTGTATGTCTGAACTATCACATACATGTTACGTCTTCAAAATTTTTCTTGAACAACGAAATCTATGGCCTGTAGAAAAGAAAAATAACGCATGCTTACGCATTTCGCAGTTCCAGAATATTTTCGAACGGTCATCTCCATGAGTCATCAACCTTCCTCGTGCTCGATGGCCGTCCTGTCCCGGGAGCGTGCCCGAGAGCGTCTTCGAGCGTCCTGCGTGTCAGCGCGCGTGCCAGGGTACGTGCCAGCGTGCGTGCCAGCGTCTTTGCGAGCGGCGCGGCGCGGCGGCGAGCGGCGTGCGGACGCCGAGAAACTCGTCCGTGCGTTCCGTTTAGAGACGTTGCAGCGCCAGCCGCGCCGCGCCGCGCCACGGCGTGCCGCCTCTTTGATGCCGTCCGCGGAGGCACGCGCGCCGCCCCGCGCCTGCGTTTGATGCGGCCTCCAATTTCGCCTAGATGCACGAGAACAGAGCGCCGATTGTCAATGACATTCTCACCCGTCGCGCGACCCCAGATTGGATCAACGGATGAAGCAGATAATGCGGTTGCGCGGCCATTCCAGACGCACCTCCGGCCACGGGGGCTATTACCGGCGGCAGAAAAAGCGTCAGCGCGTTCAGCCGGCACGTAATTGATTCAATCATATGGTTACACATTGGTTGACGCCCCATGGCGTGACGGTGGTGGGAGGATTTTCACCTGTGGGGAACGTGTTATTTATGACGTAATTGGCCTTGGGTGCAGTTTGATGAGCAACCCTTGCCGTTTTTTAGGAAGGGATTGCAAGGCTCTGGTGCAAAGTAGATTGTTAATAAATTAAACTTTTTAATTGGCACGTAACATCAGTATTTCCAGTGTGATTGCGTCTTATAATTTTCACTTATTGACTTCTGGTGAATAGTGCATAAAATTTCAATCTAGATACTTTCTACTTGTCCTATATCTGATTTTTGTCATGAGACTGATATATTTTAAATTTGTTTCTATTTTAGATGCAATAGGTTATTTGTCATTGAATCCCGTTACTTTTGTGACATCGAGCGGTATTTCTTAATTACTTCATATATTTCGTGAAGACAATTTTTAGGAAGTTATTAGTACAGTAATTATAAAACATATATATACATTATACTGATTTAAAATTTTTTGTTTGAATAGATGTAAAAATATATTTTTCACGTGATTTCGTTATAACATATTTATTAAGTTATTTTATTAATTTTAACAGTCTTTTCTTCTCTCTCAATGTTTCAAAGTATTTCTTTTCCTTTTCTTCAGGAGTAATTTTTATCTATTTGTAAGATAACAAATAACTGTTAATAACATCAACCTACGTTTAAACAATCTATCTGCAAAATACAATGTTAAATTTTCTTACATTAAAAATTTTAGTCAGCATTGCATAGACAAATTGAAATTATATTTATACCAGGTACAAATGAACCCACCTCAGAATATACTTTTCGATAATGTGAACTACACTTCTTATTCTATTTCAGAAAAACTATTTAGTTGCTGACACCACGTAATGCAGAGAAGTCCTTGAATGTCTTAGTATGTATTTTATTGAAATTGAGTGCAGATACGTATTGACTTACCTTCGTATAAGACAGCTTGTGCGTGCAATACTGTATAGACAGCAGAGTTCTTCTTCTGTAACTATAAACTTTTGTACGTTAGTTGTCCTCTTAAACCGCTGACGTTCTCAAAATGCCAGAATCAATTATGAACGATTTTTGCAAGCTTGTTTTAACATTGAAGAACGTTTATTGGTTCGTATTGAAAATCCCGACAAATTGATAATCCGAAAGATGTCCTATCCTAATTAATCACGATTATCGATGAAGCGATGACGATTTTAATGAGCACCAATGATTGCAATTATTTTTAATAAAAGCGTCGACGGAATGAGAGCTTAACGGTGTTCATACGGAGCGTCACAGCGAATGGGGATTTGACTTCATTTCTCATCATTAATCTATAATCATTCACCCTCTTGATCACCCATACTATTATCCATTCAGTGGAAGACAAAGGAAAACCACTCTCGGGATTACTTGTTCAGGAGAGACGGACTGAGCCCTGCCCTCTCGCATTCGATGCTGAGTATTGCTCAGAAAGAACATTGCTGCTGTTTCTGCAGCTACTAGGGTTTGAGTTCTGACGGCAGATTCCGACACTTGCTAAATAGCTTGGTGTAATTCAACCGCTGTTTGGAGGTGAATTCTAGCGGCCGGCTGCTTTGATCGGTATAATTTTCTGTAGTTTCTTCGATCAAATATCAGAGGAGTGCCGGAACAAAACCCAAACAAACGGGCCACGGACCGCGCGTGATCTTTCCTTCCTCTTCCTTGCCATGTCCTCACCCCTTAAGTTTCTTCGATCAAATATCAGAGGAGTGCCGGAGCAAAACCCAAACAAACGGGCCACGGACCGCGCGTGATCTTTCCTTCCTCCTTCTTGCCATATCCTCACCCCTTACGTACACTTACACGCACTTGACTACCACACATGCCAGGAAACCAGTCAGGAGCTTAGAGCTTATGCTGGCTGGAGCGGTGTGTCGGCGGGGGAGGACCTGAAAGAACTCATTTTTCAAAATACACTAATGAGTATCAACCAAAAACCTTCTTGATGATGCAAGCATGCATACATAATAGTTAAGTATTGGTATAACAAGGGGTTTAAGTAGAGCTTTATTCACGAGAAAGAACCGTTGTTTTCCGAGCGCGGCAGCGCGAAGGACATAATTCTCTCGCGCGAGTAAAGCTCAGGTAAACCCCGTGTCATATACAAAACTTTATTTTTAAACAATATTTTTACGCGTGCACGCACGCCTATGCCACAAAAGACGAAGCAGTGAAGTAGACGGCGGGCATCCTGCAGGGGGTCACCTTTAGGTGGCTGTGATTTGCATTCTGCATGAAAAATTGAGAAATTTTTGAATCAGACAAACGATACATATTATCCTATCTCATATCCTCTTTGTTCTTCTATTGTTGCTTATTTTCCTCCAGCTCCAGCTGACATTATTCCACCGAGTTGAATGTAGCATGACAGTAACAAGGGTCTGTGCAACACGAAAACGTGTACTGCGTAAATGTCCAGCGGGTTGCCTAATTCACAATTTCCAATCGACCGCGATCCACGATATTTCACCGTTTATTATTATGAGATTGTTTTAAAAGAAAGATTCGAAAACAATTAAGGACGCGGCTCCGGGAAAAGTTTTGCTCTGACCCACCTTTGAAAGCCGCACTTCTGCGCAACAGCGGAGTCGAGAGTGGGGGAGTGCTTGGCGGGGCTGGTCGGAGATGCATCTCGATCGCAGCGACCCTGGGTGCGTGTCTCCACGTGTGTGCACAGGGCCCACCCACCGCTCTCGCGGAATGCCATCGAACCTGTTCCCCTCAGAAATTCGCTAGTTTCCTCGTTTCGCGTGGAGGTATTTTTACATCGCAAACACGTTTACCTGCGTAAATACAAGGTTGGCGACTCGGGTGTGCGTAGTCACCAAACAACGCCGGCTGCTGCATGAGGGTGCGGCTCGTACGTGGCCTTTGCGCCGAATGCGAAGGATCAGCGGCAACTGAGTTGCATCGGCAGCATCGTGGATCGGGAGGTCCTAGGGGTCGAGAGCTGAGGGTGCCGGATTTTTGATGCTAACTGCATAGCAGGGTCGAATTCACTGTCTGGAGAAGAATTGTAGCAGCCAACTGCTCTGATCTATAGTTTTCCGTGTTTTTTCCTATCAGTGCCAGGCGAAAGCCTGAGAAGTTCTGTAACAAACGGTCCAAGAATCCTTCACAATTTTTTCTTCCTCGTTCTTATCCCCTCCTCTTCCACCCGCATGCCCTTACACTTTCACTGACTACACAACTTCTCCCGAGCTTAGAGCTTGTTCCGTCTGCGACTGTGCTTGGGAGATACCTGGAGTGGAAAGTCCTGCAAGTCGACATGGATGTCGGAGCCGCATCTCGTATTCCAGCGGATGAGGAACACTTAACTTGTGGAACTTAATATTCACTACTCTTACGGAACTAATAACTAATGACCATAGCACCTGAGGCGTCCGGGATACAAAATAATCATTAGAACGTACGGATCTAATGATCTAAGTACTTGATGCCCCCTAAATCTAAAACTCGCCCACGAGGGATCTGAGCCCCGTCGAGAGAGCTGCACGCATTCTGCTGAGTTAGGTATAGACGCAGCCACATAAACAGCTAAATAACAAAATCGTTGCGCTATCAGCACTGTAAAAGGAAAAATCTTCACGATCGCGCTTAAGTTAATTTAAACTTTAGCTGATACATATCGTGTATCTATCATTCTTCCTGCACTATGTATTAATAGAATCAGAAGTCGTTCTCACAAGTTCTCTTTTACTTGCAGCTAATCATAACATATGGTGGTGTGTCTTATTTCTTGTGCGTAACATTTGTTTGATTCGTTAGGTTTTATTGTCAATAATCTAGTATAATATTATCTTTTGTAATAGTCAACTCTCTTAAAAAGGATCTTGCCAACCTGGGGACTCACTTATAATATTCAGAATAGTTCTTTAGGTATAAGATTAGCAATTCAACAATGTAGGTAGCATTCACGTCAGTGATGCATTTAGACATTGTGAAAAGTAATAACAAAAATTCAAGGATGTAACTTGATTATCTAACTAGACGTTACCAACGTCGCAAAGTGAATACGTATGATAGGATATATAAACTAGTGATGCTGCAGCAGCACTTACTTTTGCGAATTGTTTCTAACGTTTGCAGTTTTTGAAGATTCAGAAGGTACAACGAAAATTAGACCTGCGCCGTTTTTTAAGCGTCGTTTGCTCTGTGGGAGGAAAGCGTTTAAAGAAAAAATGTGGAGCCATTCTTAAAGAATTTTCTGCAATTGCCTTTGCTTCAAGCAAACATTATTTACAGATCTAATTTGTCTTCCATATTGTCTCTGTTGAAGATGCCCAAAAAAGTGAACATTGGCAGCGTGCGAAAATCCAGAGTTCAACGAAAATGGAACCTAGGCAATTTTAGGTGTACTTTCCTTTATCCGAGGGAAGAACTTGAATCAAAAAATTGGAGCAATTTTGTGAGAAAATTGTGAAAATGGCGTGGGGACTCCATTTGAGTACGCCCCCTAAAAACATATCCGTTTAAAATTGGCAGGGCCTTGATCGTTCAGATCAATCGAGGAATTTCAATTTTGGAGAAAATCGGCCGAACCGCACTAGCTGTGACCACAGACGGCGGCCGTTTAGCCCTGAAACATTTTTTGATATCAAGGACCCGTAAAACGTGGATTTTGACTTCACAGCGTGTTAGAGGAAGTAATTTGCTACATACAGGAACAATATTTATCCACTGTTTTGATAGCAAGACCTCACAATACGAGTTTTTCTGTCGAAAAATCGTCTTGTTTTGCCACCACTATACAATACTTAGTATTTACTACGCAGTACATAGAATGGCGAGAAAGTAAAAAGGTAAAGGATCTCGTACCGTTATAAAATTAATTTACTGTAATATGAAAGCATCTTTAATATAATTATTGAATTTAGATATCAGTATGTGATATTGTGTTTCTTTAGTTTTGTTCTGAATGGTTTGTTTGGACGTGTTTGATCATATTATCCTCTTGTCGGTGTGAGTCTGGGGAAAATTTTAGAAATGACACTCATGAGATGATGTCATCGGACACGTCTACAGAGCATTTTATATCCAAGTACTTGTTTACTAAAGCTCATTTTTTATCATCGTGTGAATGTGACTTATTCTCCAGAGTAGTCATTTCAAATATCACACCTGTGTAAGAGTAACTGAATGGAAACTTACAGAAATACGTGTCGCACAGCCAGTTTTAAAATATCTGCTGAGCACATTGTTTATCTCAATGAGTCGATGCCAAATTTGTCATCGCAATTGGCAGGATGTGATCCATTCATGATGTTCACCGCAAATTATTATTAGATTGAGGGATGGTGTATTTGACGTGCCATCAATTTGTGGAGGGTTCTGACGTCCCGCAGGGGTGAGAGAAGCTTTGTGTGCCTGCCATTGACCTTCTCTAACAAGCGACACAATTTTGCCATGCAAATAGAATACTTTGCGGAGTGTCACAAAAATAATGAATGGTTGTGACTCTGTCTTCCGTTCCCGGTGTGTAAATTGAATGGTAGTTTTTTCATCGTCATTTACTTCTGAACATTTCTATAGACATTGCAATATGTTTGAGACTAATGGCTTATGAATGAGTTTAATGTGATATTAATGACAGGTTGTTAGACATTTTCCCATTTACTTTCATCCTTGGTAAGCAGTAATTAAATCGTCCAGGTTGGCGTTGGGGTCGATCCTGTGACTGGCTATCGAGCCTAGTTATTGTCAGAGGGTGGAGAGGTTAGTTTCTTTAGCCCCTTTTTTGCAAGAAAATACGTCTGATGGCCTGACAATTAAGAGACTCTTCTTGTACAACAACCATCGAATTCGTGATTACGTACTAGCACAGACCTCTGCATTTTCTTTTCTTTTTTATGGGAGATATCCTTTTCAGTAAAATGACTAGTGATAAAGGATTGTTACTGACTCTGCTCGAATCTCTTCATTTTAAATACAAGCAACTCACAGATATTTTAGTAATATCACTAATCACTCAATTAATAATTGAGCCGTTGAGAGCAAAAGTTGCGTAAGTCAAATTTTAAAAAGATTTGAGTTAGATACACTGGTAGATGGTTTCAACGTTGTTCCATCGCGCGCTAAAATGGTGTGTGTCAAACTTCAATATTTCTTAGCTAGAGGCCAGCACAATGCAGAAGTTGCTTATTCCGCTGCTTGCAGTTGTGGAGTAAGTCACAGGTGGGACGAAACAACAGCTTCCATGGTCTCGCAAGAAATAGCTTCTTGTTTATTTGCACCCGTCACAGAAGAAGCATCTTAAAAAAAGAAAAATCGCTGTTAGTGAAACGTGCACAGGTCAAAATCGCAACTTCAAATTGTTTTCACATGGTTGATAATCGTGACAAAAACCCTATTTTTCCCAATTTTTTTATCACATTACTATCTCAGACTAAAATTGTGCATGCCAATTATTTGAATGTAAGTCATAGTTTTCAAAAACGGTGTGTGCAAAAGTGATGAAAGTCAACAAAATTATTAATTAATTATTGATCAATGTTTGAGTCCAAAAATCCTGACTACGTTAAAAGAATATCTCATTAATACATTCATAACACTTTAGGTCATTTATTTCCAAGCATAATAGTTTTACAGCGTTTTTCGTTTACACGTAATTTTCCTTAAAGTATGTTATTTTACTTACACCAGTTTTCTCTCAAGAGCTCAATTCTCATAGATACTACATTAATTGCAGGTTAGAGCATTAGCTGGTCTGTTGAAATTTGTGGGAAAATTATCAGGTGGTTGGAAATTTGGCCCAACTCGCTTTTATTGGAGTTTTCGCTCTCCGTCTTCCCCAACAGTTCCCGAGCGTTGTCTATTCTGCATGACGATTTCTTTCGTTTTCGTTTGGACTTTTGTTGTTTCGTGTTTTGTTCAAATTTATGAGTTGTTTATACGACTATCGGCGTCAATGAATGTGGAAACTCTGGACTGGTAATTGTCATAAATAGAACGATAGTGCTATGGAAGAAATAGAGATTGGCGAAACCCGAGGCTCTCGCTGCGAAATCATATGAATAAGAAGACCTAATGCTGTTATACCGCAAAGAGCAAGTTGTACCATTATTAAAAACATTGTCTAGAGCAGCGAGCGGGAATGGGACTGTGGCCTTGTGTCGTAGTCCCACATTTTGGCCATTAGTGCTAAGGTGACCTTAATGAGTAGACGGTTTTGGTGAACCCGAGCCGCACACATTTTATTCTAGGTGGCCCTCCACTTGGGTTTTTGGTTTCGTCGTGGGAAAGCGCGATACTCATGGGTTATTGGGGAATGACTTGTTCCGTCACAATGTGAGTGTTGTTTAATTTGTCTCCAGTACAATCTGGAATGTTGGAAGCTCCGGCCACAGGGGGGGGGGTCTCAAGTGCTCAAGTGTATAGACGTTCCAGAGGAGCGTTTGCGTTCCGGCGTATTGGAAAGCAAGCCTGACTTTCCCTTAGCGCAATTTAAAGGAAGTAAGGATAGGTCTATAGCAGAACAAGTTAGTAACATCTCTTCGAATGCGCATGCGCGAGGGGGGACTACCACAATCAACCGCTACTTCCCCTGTATCCTTACTCTCAAGAATCTTCTCTCACTCGCACTACGCGCCAACCTGTGGGGCCGGGGAATGGGAGGTCTAAATGCTCAGGCAGGCTGTTGTGCCTGGGCCCAACGCGCAGTAAATGTGTCACATATCCAAATCAAAACAATGTCAGCTGTCTATGCACAAACGCTGACTCTCAATATATTAAGATTCAGTAAAAGAAACATATATAGGAAACATCGCCCCTGGTCCTCAGTCCTATCCCTTTCGTATTTGAGTGTTGTGCAGTGTGGTGTGTCTTAGAGTAGGCCTAATTTCAGATGAAGTTCACTGGCGTAATAGTACTTATTTGTTTCTAAGACAACCTTTCGCAGGTGATATAGTTTCAACATCAAGCTCCCTTCTTACAATCCCGATCTCAATCTCATCGTATTAGTTTGGGGTTACATTAAGAATCGTGTTGCAAAACAAAGCATCGGTACCCCTCGGCGGGTTGAAGAAAACATTATTTTCTAAATATTGTCCATATCAATGAAAGAAGTGTTGTTAACACGTGAAGATAATCGAAGAAGAATATTTGAAAACAGACATGATCATGGGCGAAGAAGTGGACAAAAATTTCGTTTCTTTACGGGATAGTTGCTCTGAGGACGACAATGACGAAAGTAACAGCGAGGTCTGCAGTGGCAGTAATGACTAACAGATCCTTCTTGCTGGGGGAGGGCGACGAATTACATGCCGCGCAGTAGGCCAAGAAATCTGCCACTATAGCAGCGATGGGGGAAACCCGCGAAGATAAGCTCCTCCCAAAAGGGACATGAACTTATTCTACCATAAATAGCAGAAGCCCGCTTTGGAGCGAGTAAAATCCCCTCGGTATTAAACTAAATATAATTAGAGTGGCTTGCCTCCCATGATCACATAGCTTCCGTGCAATATCGAGAGCATCACTCTGTAAACGGTAGTCTATGTTCTTTATTTTAATAGTCTCCCAGAAAATCAGATATTTACTTCATACTTACAGAAGTTTATTCAAATTGGGATCAACACAGTGTTTATAAGCATACTTTCCTCTATTCGAGGGGAAAAATAAAACATTTGCAGAGGTCAACAAGAATGGGACCTGCGCCATTTTATAAGCATACTTTGCTCTATGCGAGAAAAAATTAATCTACAAATTTGGAGCTATTTTTGAGATAATTTTGAAATCTCATCGAATGCATCATGTAAAGTTACCCCCACAAAGCAATATATCCCTTTCAAATTCGCCCTCACAATTAGATATTTTTAGGGTCAGCCCAGATAAGTACGTCGTAGCAACTTCCTGGTGTAGTGGTAAAGCACATGGCAAGTTAACTCGATGCACCTGCCTTTAGTCTCGGTGCGGAAAAATATTACTGGCTGAAAGCATTTGCAGGTTCATGTAGTAGTATAATATTCCGGAGCCGTTACAAATAACACGAGAAAGTATGTGCTATTGTAGCACTACTAGTTTGTTGTTTTTTTTACCTTGCATTGTAACATTTATATCACATTCTGACAGGTGAGTGTATCTTACTGTATTTTCAGTCGATTTTTTACTAAAAGAGTGCGCTGCTCAAGCCTAGTCATTAAAGACTCGTTTGGCCTAGAAATGAAGTTTAATAAAGGTATACGTAAACTGGGTTAATTGTAAACGTTAATTACAGACCTCAAAACTAGGGATATTTTCCCAATTAGGAGTTAATCGGGTCTCGAAAATCGAACCAAACGATATAGGGTACCAGTAAGACTCATCACAATTTTACCGTTTTGCAACATTCAGTTCGTTTAATTTTGCTTTTTATGTCTCGTGCAATGAAAAAGTTAGACGTGTTTGGAAATTGGAGATTATAAGTGAGCGGTCCCCATCATCTTACCTAGCATATTTGGCCTACCCGATCTTTTCTTTCGTCCCACAGCTGTAGGAACTTGGACACTTTGTATTAGAAAGCTACGACTTCATTTTTGTCCCCACCCGGAATCAAATCCGCGATCGCCCCCACAGAAAGCTGGCACACTGTCCATGAGCCGCCCGAGGAGACGATGATGATGAAGATGATGATGATAATATTCATAATCATAATAATATATTACTGCAACGTATACTAGCGTACGTTTGGTGGCAGTTTAGCAAGAAAATTAATAAAAGCCCCCCCTCCAAAAAGATCCCCCCCCCCCTCCAAAAAGCCCCCCCTCCAAAGAAAATAAACGGATAAAATGTGGTGGACACTGCGGGACCGCAGCAGGTTATTCGAGACCCTTCTTGCCTTCTAGAAGGCAGACACAATTTGTAGTACGAGTCTCGGCGGAAGTAAAGTACACTCCTTCTTTTTTGTGCGATAATTTGCGAGCGGTTCTTGGTCTCAATTTTCAGAGACTTAGCCTTGATCCATAGGCTAGTCGATGTTCGACCCTGCCATGTCTAATAGATAATGGACTCTGATTTCAATGAAATTCTTGTGACCTACAAACTTCCTATTCCTTTGAGCGAGTCGAAAGGCATACCACTTCCTCTAATGTGCGAGTTCAACAAGTTCCTGTCAGCCAAGCTTATTAAATTGAAGAGTTCGCGGATGGTTAATATAATGAAAACTAATGAAACAATTCGTTTCACTTTGGACTGGATAACGCACGGATTAAACTAACTGTTAATATTCGTACTCTGAGCAATATATCCACTGTTAGAATGGACATTTTGAGGTCATTTTATAGATACATCCTTCGCTTCATTAAATGACAATGCATGGTTCTTCCCAAATTATGGTGAATTTTCGCACCAATGTCCATTGCATTCGGCGATTGTGATTCGTGAAAAGGAAGCCACGGATTTATAACACGCATATCATCGAGTGGTTTGCGAATCTTTGTTAATATCGCTCGGTTTACACTTTTTTCCAAAACGATAGTATCTTTGTTTAAATGTTTGATGTAGGTCTGTATATAATTGTATCTGTAGTACACAAAGAGAAATTACTTCCGCACATTGGACGATATTTGTTATTTTTTACAGACCTTATTTTCCTCAAAGTACAAATGTACCGATCAAATGGTACATTCAAACTAATTTGTAATGATCTCGCTAATCATGTTGTCTTTAAATACCTGGGATAGAAATTGTAGCAATATTTCTAATCTGTAGAGGCGTTCAATTGTATTGACATTTAGTTCAGACCTTCATTTCACGTGTAATTGCTTGTTAAATCATTGTATAAAGCGTGCTGTCTCTAATAATAAGAGCCCTTTGAAACCCAAGCGGGGTAGCTATATTTTTCGTATTTTTACTTTCCCATATACGTACCGAGTAATATACGTACAATAGGGAAAGTTATGTAATGCTGCGGAAATGGATTTCGAGATTTCAACGGAAATACACGTTTTGGGGTCTCCTGATACCGAAAAAGTCGGTCTTTTCAAAACGTCCGTCCGTCCGTCTGTCTGTCTGTTCGTCTGACCGTCTGTGAAAAACACTAGCG
Source organism: Acheta domesticus (assembly GCA_031308135.1). Classification (NCBI taxonomy): domain Eukaryota; kingdom Metazoa; phylum Arthropoda; class Insecta; order Orthoptera; family Gryllidae; genus Acheta; species Acheta domesticus. The sequence continues at coordinate 231,669,351 of JAHLJT010008446.1, forward strand.
CGTTAACCATACGTGCGGTTTCTTCCAAATGTATATTCCCTGGTCGATCTGCGTCCACTCAAGGCGCCTCAATTTTGAAAAACTTTCTTCAAAATTTGAGGGTACTTTACAGGAAGTTCCCCGGATAATTTCAACATTTTCTCAAAAACGGCGCCAAATTTTTTCTTTAAATTTCTTGTATGAATAGAGTAAAATATGCTTATCACGGTGGCATAGGTCCCATTTCGGCGGTTAACTCTGAATTTCCGAAAATTGCCGAAGCTTGAAATTTTTTCGGCATCTTCCTAGAACTACAAAATTGAAGATACAGATTTGTCCTTCCAATCAAATTTGTTGCCCAAAGTGAGGTCTTTCATTGGGGTCATGTACAGTTTTTGAAAATTGTAGTAGTTTTTGCGCAATATTGCACGCAATATTTGAAATTTGAAAAAATTACAAAAACCAGATTTTCTCAGAAACGGCTCGAAATTTTTTCCTTAAACTTTTTGTAGGAATAGTGCTAAATGTGCTCTATGAGATGACATTAACGCCATATTCCTCTATTCTTTTGTTTTTTCAAAAATTGCAAAAATGTAGTTTTTTTCTTGTCTCTCACGTCGTTAATATTTACATTAACTGCAATTTGTTTACATTTATTATATTACATGTGCTTAAAAATAATGTCAAATAAAGTTTCTCGAAAATTGAATAGTTTTCTGTGAAAACTAGCTCAATTTTGCGCATTTTCAGAAACGCTCAAACGCCATTTTCTAAAAAATGGTTTTGAATTTTTTGTTGAAACTTTTTCGAACGGATAGTGCTAATTGGACTCTTTAATATGGCGTAAAGTTAATTTTGGGATTTTTTTTTTGAAAAATTACAAAAATGTAATTGTTTTGAAAGTTCTCTCATACGGTTAAAATGCACATTTCCAGCAATTTGTAAACACTATTCAATTTGAGAGTGTAAGTGCTTCAAATGAAGTTTTTCGAAAACTCAAAAATTTTCTGTAAAAAGAGCTTCAAATTTCGCATTTTCACTAGTGCTAAACGCCATTTTCTTGAAAACGGCCTCCAAATTTTTCAACGAAAATTGTCATATAGGGCAAGATTTAACGGTTTTTTTTATATTCTTAAAATAATTGTTTTGTTCTATTGGGAAACCGAAAAATTAATAAAATGTCAAAAAATGTAGTTTGTGTGACGATAGATGGCAGCTGTCAAGAGTATTGGCCAGTCCGAATAGCTAGCCGAGACCAAACGAACAGAAAACTAATACGGGAAAGTATGTGCCATTCTGTACCACCACTAGTTTAATTTGTTTGGTAATCGTGCCAGCAAGGGGCATTCTATTAACAGCAGAAAGAGTGTAGTTACCAAACCACACGAAACACAAGTTCACTCTGTCAGCGGAGCCATCCATTGACAGGCAAAGTCATGTAGATGGGAGTTGAACCATTGTGCCCGTAACTGGGTTGTTTTGTCAGTTTGCTGTGAATATTTAATCGGCACCTAAAGAGCGTGAACAATTCACAGTTCTTTTTAAAGAGACTCTTTCTGAGCACATGCCATTTCACACGTTTTTCAAGTAGGGATCTAAAAGAAGGACGTAATGTTTATCTTACTAACATTCCTTAGAGAAAGCTGTACAGAGGATCACGACCCGTTACAAAAGAGAAAAAAGGTATCGAAAGATGTTCGCCGTTTATCTCACCTGTTCATCTACATTATTGTGTCCTTTACTTCTGATGATGTTGACATCGGGCTATTGAATGGAAATGACAGCAATTGAGATGACTGATGAGTAACAGAATTCATGAAAGTTTCTAAGTAGACAATGATTTTGATTTTTATTGTGAGATTGAATATGTTCTTATGTTGTTCCCTAAACTTCTCTCTTAAACTGAAATTAAAATGTTAACTTCTATTCTTCACATTCGGTCATGTTGTTCATTTAATTTAGGATTTGTAAACAAATATCCATTTTATTCGTGATTAGGTAAAAACGAGTGGTGCTAAAACAGTGCGTACTTTCTGGCTCGCTTTTTTCGCGCAAAATTACGCGAACAGCACTCAAATTATCGAAAAATTACATGCCCTTATTTAAAATATATCTTTAAGGAACAGATTACATTAAGGAAAAAATCTCTAGCTTTAATATTTTAGTTGTAGGAAGATTCCGAAAAAATTTTGAACTTTTGCAATTTTCGAAAAATCAGGGGTTTTCAACGAACATGAGACCTCCATTCTCTTAAACGTCCTTCACACTATCCAACAACAAAATTTAATCAAAACGATTGAGCCATTTCTTTGAAATTTGAAAATGTCCAAGGGGCTTCATGTAAAGTAACCATTCTCCAAATTAAATATCGTTTTAAATTCAAGGGGCCGCGACATCAGCCAGAATCGATTGGGGAATATCAATTTCGGACAAAATCTGAACTGTTTAGCCGCAAGCTGTGTTCACAGACGGACAGACAGATGGTTGGACAGACGTTTTGCCGTCATTAGATTTTTTCGGTATCAAGGACCCACAAAACGAATTCAAAACGGAAACAAAGAGTATGCGGCAAATCCTAATAGTTAGCCGAGACCAAAGGAAATAGGAAACTAATACGGGAAAGTCTGTGCCATTCTGTAGCACCAGTAGTTGTTTATTGTGGTTATTCATTATCGTAGGAAAAGAGTGGTTTTAGTACAGTTCGTTTTGTTTCATATATCAAAAATTTCTACGACATTGGATCCACCGTTTTGTTTTAGAAAATTTTAGCTTCATATTGTCAATCAGCAACACCCAAACCCCCATTTACCGGATAACGTTTCATTTAAATAACTGTTTCATATTCGCGACATCTTTTCGAGGTCTGGAACCAGCGTGCGACGGGAGACGAGCGCTTTAACCGGCGCGATGTAATGTTACTCTCCCTAGTCGCGCGCAACACCCAGCGCCGCCCGAGAGAAGCCCCTCGTGGGGAAGTCATCGCCTATTACCGTTTCGCGTTCAACGGGCGCGGACTCCTATGGCTTGTGATCGCTCACTCTCTCAGGGGGAGGCTCGTCGGCGACAGAGGCCAATGCCGTCGGCACAGCTGGGTTCACTCGGGACGGTCATGGATCACTTTCGTCTCCTTTTGCCTCCATCCCACATTTTTGCTGAGGGGTTCCCCAATACCTAGTGTTTCCCGTATTCTTATCCAAATTATTTTTATACAGGCTTTCTCAGAATAAATGTTACAAACTTCTAGAATCGACCTCTTTCCAGTGAACATGTAGTGGAAATTCCATGTAAGGGAGTTACACATGTGACATTTGCTCCTGATTGCCAAGCAACCCCGTATATACAAGGATTCAGCAGGCACTGGCAATCGCCCTGCCCGCGTGAGAACGTGACTTGTCCAACATTTGTTCCTAAGGAGTTGCCTAAGAATCAGGGACAAATGTCGCATGTAAAGCTTCGCTCTATGAAATTTCACACTACATGTTAAATGGAAAACAGTGATCATTTTAACCCCTATACCTCCCCTAGACGTTTGTAACATGTATTTTGATATACCATTTATATTTTTCTCGTTAATTATATATTTTAAAATCACAGTTAATATATTTTTTGTTATTTTTTTCTCTTCATTTTAACACTTTTATAATGTTATAAAATATTAAATTTTACTCGCAGCACGTACATAAATATTTTTTATTTAAAAAATAAAATAAAAATATTTACGTAAGTGCTGCGAGTTGATTATTGTCACCCCTTTGATGACGGCGTCAGTGGCGGCCTACCCCTCCGCACGCTCCAGCAACGCCAGTTGTCAACGGGTAATATGTTGAGAGTGGTAGTTTTTCTCCCGGATACGTGTGCGGCTAGCTAATGGCGGGTCAGGGAAATATGTGCACTTACTGACACCTTTAAAAGCTTCCACTAGAATGAAACTGTCTGCAGGAGTGTGAGTGGTAGGTGCGTGTATTATATTTGTAGTGACTCAAACGCCTCGATTCAGATGGTTCTGGTTTAGAAATTCACTATGATCGCAGACATTTGCCAATGATTTCCAGTTGAATGTCAATGAGGTCTCCAAGGATGTTGACACAGGTGCCAAGGAACCTATGTATCTCAAAGTTAATGGATATTCCTGGAGGAAGTTATTAGGATAATTCTCAAAAAGTACTAATAGCAAAAAATCTAAAAGAAAAAAGACTTGTAAGGTCGCAAATCCTTGAATAAACATGTCCTCGTACGTTGCCATTGCTAATAATTCCATATTCAGTTACATTGCCATATTAAATAGTTATTTCTTGTGTCTGAGAGGGTATGCAATATGGAACTAGTTTTCTGATCAGTCGTTTGCTTATATTATTATACTACTGTTCAAGATGTGAGAGTGTTTAATGCGTTTTCTTGGAATAATTACATGCGGCAGTTGTTAGTGTTCTCGCTAATTATTTATTATACTGTACTATACCTTCCCAAAAGGTGCCATGCATTCTAGGAAAAGCGTACGTCTAAATTGCACTAATTGTAAGTAATAATTTCAGCATAGGTCTCAATTGCAATAAACACTTCTTTGGGATTTCAAGGAACTTCGAACCGACGGACAGACACATTGTAGGGAAGGCGGGGATATAGATGATTCCACATGTGCTCTAGCACATGGACAGACGCGTTCAGTGGCCGTGCGGCCGAAAATGAAGTAACGCCAGGCTAATAGGGATCATGGAAATATGTGACGACGCTCAAAAAATATTGAGTGTAAACGTTTGTATAGGTAGCAACTAATCGTTGTCTCCCAGATAATACAACTTTTTTGCTTGAGGTAAAAAGCGACTCTGGGTTGCCGAATTAAGAGTAATGAGAGGCTTTCATGCACAATTAAGATTAACAATATTTCATTTCCTTTATAAACCTTTCTTAATTAAATTCAGGATAAGCATGCTTGGAATGAAAATATATATTTTTGTGGAAACATAAGATAATCTCTTACTTCGCGGGAGAAATAAAGTAAATATTCATTTTAGTGAAGTACATTGTATGTCTCATGGCATTTCTTCTGCCGACTTAAAAAATATGTATCAAGAAATATCCTACATTTGCAGAAGTATAGAAAAGAAAAAACGCTGTGACAAGCTCTTTGTAATCAATGAACGGTCATTAATAAATAAATTCTATAAAAAGATGAAACGTTTTAGAGATAAGTCTGTATTTTTAAGAAATATGCAGAATATGAGCCTATAATTACACGAATATGCGCCAACAGGAAAAAATCGGCCAAATGTGCACTAACATATTAACCTATATGACATCATATTCTTACCAAATGTGAAGAAATTTCACTTAGCTAAGCACTGAAGCAACGGATAAAAATATAAAAATCAGAAATCTGCTCTGTAGTATTGAGTGTTTTAATTGATTAAAATCCGTTTCCCTAGAAGGTTTTGTCTCTCGGAAAATCAAAATAATTTCAATAAAGAAGTACAGTTCCACTCAATCATCTTCGTTTATGCAAATAAATGTTTAATTTTTAAGGTGTTAACAATAAAATGCCAAAACATTAATAAAATTCTATCTCAAAGTTAAGTTTCATATATTTAGTACCTGCGTACTCTTAAGATAAAACATTGGATGGGAAGTTTGTCGTACCATACGTGATGTTTCGTGTTCTTACTGCAGTTTTAATGATAAACAGTGCGAATATGCATTTTTCCAAACAAATCGCACGGTGACACGGGTTATAACTATTTTCATCGATTAAAAAGTGATGCCCGTTACTTTTTTCAATCTCGAAGTGATCATTGCTGCAGGCCAAAACGAAAGTTGTATTTTAATGGCCACAAATAAAACACCACAGTATTGTGCTTAATCAAATGAACAAATATTTGTCAATTTTTTGAAACACGCTTCGTTGCCGCTGTACAGTTTTTTTATCGATTTGTCCTCTTCTATAATCCTCAAGGATGTACTTAAAGCAAGTTGAAGCGATGTTGATGTTTCTAAGTATTGCCGTGGAGAAAATATAATTTATTCGGATGCAAAAGATGAAAAACGCAAATTTGTGATGTGACGGAAGAGTGGTGCATAAGACAGCACTGTATCGCGTGCGGCCCTGCGATCGCGTCCGATTTTAGCCCGTCAGAACCTTGGCCCACCAGCCGGCCGTCAGATTTACTGTGCACCCGCTGTTTGCAAATGACACTATTCACCTCTTTGGGTCATAGGAATGCGCATTGAGTTCTGGTAACAAAGAATACGACGAAATGTGAAAATTATAGAAAAAATGAATACGAACATGTATGTTTCGGAGGCGAAAACTGTAAAGAAATGGTTTGTTGCACGGAACACGCTGGTGTTTTCTTTGTGCATGAAATTTCTCATCTTAATTTACATGTATGTAGTGAAAAGAATCATTCGGTCTTTCACCTACGCTAATTAGATTACGTATTGGTACGTTGGAAACAATTTTGTGGTGTAAGATTCATACCTTCTCTCGGTCTGACATACAATATAACACGTGTCAATATAGCGTACACGTTAAATGAATTGATCTCTTCAGTCCTTGACCCTGTTGTTTCGAGAATTATCATTTCAGTGAGAGCAAGGATTGGTATACGATCGAGACCTTCATTGGCAGGTGACGTGAAGAATAAATAATGAACTTCGACCATCTGGCCCTGCATCTGTTTCGTTCACGGTCGACCTGGATGTATCTACAATGCGCCACGTGAAGCCTAAGTTCAAATACCTTTGATGAAATTATTATATCTACTAATTTTTACTTTCACTTATACGTACGTCTATACGGAGTATATACGGAAAGTTACGTAATGCTGCAGAAAATCGATTTCGAGATTTCGACGGAAATACACGTTTTGGGGTCCCCTGATGCCGAAAAAGTGGTTCTTTTCAACACGTCCGTCCGTCTGTCTGTCCATCTCTGTGAGCAACACTAGCGCCAAAACCGTAAGTACGATTTCTTCCAAAATGAATATTCCTCAGCCGATCTGGTTCCACTCGAGCCGCCCCGATTTTGAAAATTCTTCAAAATTTGGGGGTACTGTACATGAAGCCCCCCGGACTTTTTCAACATTTTCTCAAAAACGTCTCCAAATTTTTTCTTTAAATTTCTTGTAAGAATAGAGTAAAATACGCTTATCACGGGGGCCTAGGTCCAATTTTCACGGTTAACTCTGAATTATCGAAAATTCCGAACGTTGGAAATTTTTTCGGCGTCTTCCTAGAACTACAAAATTGAAGATAGCGATTTCTCCTTCAAATGAAATTTGTTGTCCAAAGTGAGTTCTTTCATTAAGGTCATGTACATTTTTTTGAAAATTTTAGTAGCTTTTGCGCAATATTGCACGCAATATTTATAATTTCAAAAAAAATACATAAATCAGATTTTCTCAAAAACGGCTCCAAAGTTTTTCTTTAAACTTTTTGTAGGGATAGTGCTAAATGTGCTCTATGAGATGACATTAACGACATTTTGCTCTATCCTTTTGTTTTTCCAAAAATTACAAAAATGTGTTTTTTTACTTGTCTCCCACGTCGTTAATATTTACATTAGCGGCGATTTGTTCACATTATTATATTTATGAGTGCATATGTTTTAAATAATGTGAAATAAAGTTCTCGAAAATTCAATAATTTTCTGTGAAAACTAGCTCAAAATTTCTCATTTTTAGAAACGCTCAAACGCCATTTTCTCAAAAATGGCTCCAAATTTTTTCTTCAAACTTTTCGAACGGATAGTGCTATTTATACTCTTTAATATGACGTAAAGTTCAATTTGGGATATATTTTGGTTTTTGCGAAAATTACACAAATGTAACTTTTTTAAATGATCTTTCACACCGTTAATACGCACATTTCCAGCAATTTTTTAAACACTATTGTATTTGTAAGTTAAAATATTTCAAATGAAGATTTTTGAAAATTCACAAATTTTCTGTAAAAAAGAGCTTCAAATTTCGCATTTTTAGTGGCGTTTAAACGCCATTTTCTTTAAAACGGCTTCAAATTTGTCAAAGAAAATTGCCATTGAGGTCGAGGTTTTAGTGTTTTTTTAATATTCTAAAATTAATATTTCGTTCTATTACTAGGAAAACGAAAAAATTATGAAAATGTCAAAAAATGTACTGTGGGCGGTGATAGATAGCAGCGGGCAAGAGTAAGTGGCAAGTATGAATAGCTAGCCGAGACCCAAAGAAATAGAAAACGAATACGGGAAAGTCTGTGCCCTTTTGTAAGCACCACTTGTTATTTTATGTGTGCCAGTATGTACGGAGTATATTTCTGGTATTTATGGAGAAAGTTATGGTACGCGGCACAAAACACGTCGAGGTTTTTCATAGACACGTTTTTGGGGACTACGATACCGAAATACTGTTTGTTTGTTTTTTCCTCTCTGCGTGGTCCGTCTCCACTAACACCTAAACTGTAATACAAGATTTCCCTCAAAATACATATTAGGCGATCGTTATCGATCTGGCCGAACTCGAGGGCCTTTAAATTTAAATTTATCTAATTTGAGGTAGGCCTACTTTACCTCTGCATGTAGACATTTTCCAAATATTATCGCAAAAGGCTACAATTATTCTTTCAATTTTTTAATCGAAAAGAGAAAAATACACTTATAAATATGATGTAGGTTTGATTTTCATTAAAACCTAATTTGTGAAAAGTGCAGAAGTTCAATATTTGTTGACATTTCTACAACTACATTAATAAAATTAGAGATGATTCCTTAAATAAATTTATTCCTAAAAATTATATTTTTGGAATAACGTTTAGTTGGTTTTTGAACAAGATGATTAGATATCTCGTAGTTTTTTCTGAATCGAGTCAATTTTCAAAAGAATGCATCCACAAAAGTTTCTCAACAACGGCTCCAATTTCTTCTCTTTTTTATTGGACAGAGCGCAATACAATAAATCACATAAGCGCTATTCTGATGAATTTTTTTAAACATTTCAAGTATAAATATATGCAATGCATTTAAATAATAATAATAATAATAATAATAATAATAATAATAGAATTACTAATATAGTATTCAAATAATTACATTGTATGTTATCATTTAATACAGTTTTGGTCACAAATGGTTCGATATAATTTACAATAAGTTTCTCGAAGTATAAAGAGATTTCATGTAAAGATTTCCGTTGTAATTATCATATAGGTTAATACCACGAGTGTTTTGGAAATTGTCGATAAATTCCCGACTCGCGAAGCAAGGAGGGAATTATCTGAGAATTTCCAAATCACGAGTGGTATTTAATAATAATTCCACGAGTGAAATTACGTCCAACACAGTTCCAAAATGCGCCAAATATTGAAAATAACTGAAAGCTATGTTAAAATCAGTGAGGTTATGTTACAGTACATACGTGGTTTATTGGACATCGACAAAGCGATCGATGTATACCGCCTCCTAAGATGGATGAGACACAGTTTATGATATGCCAGTAGGGAGAAGCGATAAGAAAAATCGGATAGAAAAAGCGATAAAGTTTTTGAGATACACCGCCCTGATTGGGGCTTTTTGTATGTATAGTTAAATCTCATTGGTGTTAGTTTCACGAGTTGAATAGTTATTAATAACAGCTTTAGTCTGGGATTGTTTCGTTGTGGTTCGTAAGAACGGCGGATCGATATTACAGCCGCGAAACGTTTTCCTTTTTCTTCCTTTAAAGTCAGAGCATTCTGCGCTATCGTTATAAAAAGTTTAATATCTGAAGTGCCATTTTCTTTAAAGCTTTTGAAATGCCCAAAAATGAAGATACGTATTTTCTTTAGAATTTCCCGCACTTCGTTTAGTGAAGTGTTTTGAGAGGTCGAAAGATGGTCGAAATATTCTTAAGATACAAATATACGTAACCATTACAAATAATGAGAGTATGTGTGATGAAAGTATGTGCTTTTAAAGCATCACTAGTTTAATTTGGAATATGGAATTTATAGCATGTTCTTTCATCTCTTAAACCGAAAACTATGCCACACAAATTGTCTGGTGCCTTTGGAACTTGTTGCACGTGGCATTTTGATATTTCGATGCAACATTCGAGTGATTGATGACCAACTGTTGTGCCTTTTTAAAGAGTAGCGTATGATGAATTCGTTCTGGAATGAAAAATGATCCGCATCTCATTCATTCACAATTTCGACTTGTCTGATAAAGTCATAACTTTAAATTCGTTGAATTTGTCTAGTCTGACATTTAGTGCCCACTACAATTGGTGTGGGATGTCAAACTGTTCAGTAAAGTTTTCTTTTACTTTCTCCCTACGGAGTAGACAGAAAGTTATGTAATACTGCGCGAAAAAAATGGCGAATTTTCGACAGCAAAACTCTTTTTTGCAGGGTCCTGATAACGAAAAAGTGGATACATCCAGTTGCTAAATTTAGGAAAAAAATACTCTAGCACGTGGTGTAGCCAGAATCCAAGTTTTGTGGGCCTTTCATACCGAAAAATCGAATGAAGGCAAAACGTCTGTTCGCCTGTGAACAACGCTAGCGGCTAAACAGTTCGGCTGATTTTCTTCAAAGCTGGTATTCCAGAATCGATCTGGCTTATGTCGCAGCCCCGTGAATTTGAAATTGATATTTCAATTTCGGGGAGTATTTTACATGAAGCCCCTGGGACGTTTTCTAAATTAAAAAAAAAATGGCTCCATCTTTTTTTATTAAATTTTGTTGTTGGGTAGTGTGAAGGGCGTTTAAGATAATGGTGTAGGTCTCATGTTCTTTGAAAACCCTGATTTTTTCGAAAATTGCAAAATTTTAAATTTGTTTCGGTGTCTTCGTGCAACTAAAATATTAAAGATAGAGGTTTTTCCCTTAATGAAATCTGTACCTTAAAGAAAAATTTGAAATAAGGTCATGTATAATATTTTCAAAATTTGAGTACTTTACGCGCAATTTTGTGTGAAAATAGGGGGAGCAAGTATGTGCCGTTTTAGAGCCACTAATTTCTTGATGTTATCGATATTTCGCATTTAGTAAAAAGTACATTTTATGAAATGTATAGGGCTGGAATTTTAATAGTACTTTAGTTTGTGGATTTTCTACGAAGTGTTCCATTGCGCATTTCTTTAAGTTTTTACTTTTATACATTAAGTTACATTGGTTTTTAGGTTAGAAAACTTTTTCTAAATATATTTGGTACGATTATTGATTGTGAAATTTCTTTATCAACGTTAACATTAACATTGAAAATACTTTTTTCCATGGATATTCAATAGTTTATCTTGAAAATACTGTATTTGACGCTAATTCTTAATCTTTGCATTAGTGATAATTACTTGGAAATATACATTGCTTTTTAGTCATCGAGTAATTCATTAGTGTATTCATCTCCTGTCATAATACATGTAGAGTAGAATCTCGGTAATACGAGGTGGACCCGACCGGACCTAACTCGAATGAATGAAAACTGGAATGATCGAAAATGATTAATTTATTAAAATAGAAATATAAACACAACTTTTAAATTTCAAAGTAAGTGTATTTCAATAAAAATGTCCTTGCATAATATTATTACATTAATTGCTGGAGATTAATTACATCTTAGAGTAATTGTCAATTTTTTGGGTTTAAAAACATTGTTTCTCTCATGTGCGGCAATATCACTCCATGTTCTGAACATCACATTGTCTGCTAGAGTTGTCTCAGATTGTAGTTGTTTTACGTACTTCATCGCGACCTTTAGCACAGCAACACCCTCGTTGTGACTCACACGCGGTGTGGAATTAACCAATTGGGGGTAACAACAATACTACTGCACCGGTCCAACAACAATGCTTCAAACCGGCCAAACAACAATAAATACATGTAGAAAATTTTCCATGTTTTGCTCATTTTTTCGAGAATAAATTTATTTATTTTTATTTATTTGTTTTAATTAATTTTTTGGTAAGTAGGATTTAACTCGGATTTTTTGGGTAAATCGAACAATCGAGACTTTACTGTACTCACAATACTTTCGTCAATGGTTATTTTTGTCGTTTTTTCGAAAGTATGTTAGTCATCCAACTGATAAACCTATTAATCCAGTTGGAATACTTAATGTATCTTAGTTCTTTTTGATATGTAGACTTCACATAACCTATAAAGGTTTTTGTCAAAAAATGTGAACATAATAGAAGTGAGAAAGTCCCAGACAGTCAGACTGTCTGCTTACCTGTCTTGCTGCATTGTGTTTATTTCAAGTCATATTTGTACAAGCTTTTATTTTATATGTGAAAAATATTTTCACTTGATTCAATCCAAAGTATATTCAGCCCTCTACTAAATTTGAAAATAACGGGGAACCAAGTTCAATTGGTGAACTAATCAGATTTAATGTATATATTTGTTCTCTCACTTATACTTTATTTATTATGACATATTTATTAATGTCGGAAAACTCATAACTCACTGTAATGCTCAAGCCTACCCCAGACAATCCCCAGCATTTTCTTCGAAAAAAATAATAAGTAATCCATCTTAATTTTCACAAATTCAATCATGCAGTGAAATTTCATTAACTCAGTGAAATTCCTTATCGCTGTATCTTTCTTTTTGTGCAACAATTTCCGGAAAAATGCTATTTTTCGTAACCTACGATCTAGTTACTATTGCAATTAATATGCATTTAAAATACTCAATTTTTCATCATAATTTGAAGAATACAACTGTGTATTATCTTCTGCTTCTCGCTCTTGCATTTCGTAGTAAAAAAAATGCAATCTCTGGCAAAAGAGTATAACCAATTATATTGAATATTAAGATACTCATCGCCAATTGTGAACTTTCCAACGTACCGTTTTGTGTTTATCGTATTGCCACTTAATCTTTATAGTATTTGTGTCGAGTTTTGCTTTTCATTTGAAATGTTTCCTATGTTTTGTTTCAGGTAAGTGAGCGGAATTACCTTAAGCGCTCAACCATGCTGCATGATGATGTGAGTAATCTTCTACATATTTACAAGATATTAAATTAAAGCGAAAGATTTTGCACGTAAAAATAAATTCGGATGAATTTGAAAATTTATCTCGCTGGTTGTGTGAGACACGGTGTATGCCTGCAACTTCTTGTCTATTTCAAGTATTTTAACGCATCCCGTAATATAACTCGATTACGTAATAAAACAATAAAACTAATGGTGCTTCTACAGCCTATATTTTTTCGAATGATTTTTACCCTTGTAATTTTCGAAAATTCAGAGAGGTCAATGAAAATGAGACCTGCGCCATTTTTTAATGTCCTTTTGTAATTTGTTTCTTTTTCTAATTTTTCGGTAGCTTAGTTTGTACTTACATAATATGTAAATAATATTGAGAACACTCATGATGTGACATAACTTATAAAAATGTGTTAAATTTAAAAAAATTGTCTGAAAGTATGTCTTGTCCTTTCTTTAATATTTTGACATAAGACTGACATAAATTAGTGTTGTAAGTAGTGTAAATAGCGAATTAATGGTTTGTCCTTCCATTTGCTTTTATCCAATTTTTGCCATACAGTTTTAGTAATTCATATCGACAAAAGAACGTTAAAAAGAATTGCTGGAGACGCTCATTTTCTTTGTCTTGCGTCGCGTGAAAGCCTTCAATAGACGATGCCTTTCCTCAATCCCCAGCTATCGTGCATAAGGCGTTACATAATACCTTTCCTTGGGTATGTTCGGTACGCCTTTCTAAGATCTCGCCTGCAACAGCGAGCGTGATAATGATGTGTCACTAAGTGTTGTTGCTCTTTGAAAATACGAAGAACTCACAGCAGTGGTGGCCGGTGGGTTACGAATTTGCAGGGGGGGGGGGGTGCGTGTATGTTTGAACTATCACATACATTTTACCTCTTCGAAATATTGCCCCCTTCCAACTCCCAATACCCCCACTCTTTCTAGTGCTTCCACTCGCCTCGCATGCTCCAGCTACGGACGGACTCTACGCCACAACGCTATCCATTCCAAAACCATTTATCTTTCGCATAATCGGGCACTTATAACTAAATTGTCCTTAAAATTGCGCTGGTGGTATGCACAAATTAAACGAGTCGATTTATTACAAGTTTCATTCTTTCTAAACTTTTCCCGAGTTTGATATTTCTGGGGAGGGCCCCGCCCTAGAGCCCTTAAGAAGCAGCCGTCTTCTTACGATATTGGTTGTTGTTTGGGGATAGCAGCTGAACCTCTCAGCTGCTTATAAAACATACAATATATGTGTATCCCATTTTGATGTTGAATTTACTATTGTGTGATGTACTATTCAATGTACGGGTTGAGATGGGTCAGTGCAACAACTGTGCCTCCTGGGCGTCTCTGACCGGGAAGACCTAGAGTTTGACTCCGATGGTGGCGTTTTTTAAACAAGCTGCTTAGCTAGGCCGAATTCATCCCCTGACTGGGGGAGAATTTTAGCTGTCGGCTGCTCTGATCGGTTGTTTTACATTGTTTCACGTTATTTCTCCGAGCAGTACCTGGCGAATGTCGAAATGGTTCCCTTATTAAAAGGGCCACGGATGTTGCACGATCTTTCCTTCCTCATCCGTGCTCCCGCCTCTCCTATGATACACACATGTGTATTTACATTCACTACTCTACCATACATCGGACACCGCATGGAAACTTTGATGCTTTCCCATCTTGAAATGCCCTGCTGGCGACGATACCTGGAGGAGGGAAATCGTTGAAAGTGAATGTTTAGGTCGGCACCGGATCTAACGTTTCAGCCTGGCAGTATCATCGCCTCCTCCCGTATTATTAGTCTGTTCTGCACTTCCGAGAATATTGACCCAAATATTTGTGAGTTCAGTCACAATAAATACTCGTCCAGTGGAATATTTTAATATGCTACCTGCTACTAATTGCTCAATGAATTAGCAACCATTATATTTATAATTGCTTTGCTGACATCTTCGTTCAATGCCTCTTCGACCTTACAATTTTGTTCTTGTATTGCTGGATTGCTAAATATGTTAGCATATTGATATGTTGATAACTATCACTTGCCATTTCTACTGCCGTTTATCATACACCTTAACGGCGCAAACTCCCCGGAGTTCCTGCGATTCTTTATAACATTTTTTAAGGTCACTATTAAACATTTACACTTGTTAAAACAATTTCCGACCTTGTGAAAGTAATTCAGTGTGCATCCCCGTACAATCTGTTGGATGGCTTGGATGCGTTCTACCTTAAAATTTTGGAATTCATTCATAATGGAATCAGAGGAAGCGTGTCCTGCCGACAGGACCTCACCTTTTTTTTACTGTAAATCCGCTCGAGGATGTATATATCCCGGATGCCCGGAACCTTATTGTGTAACATCATTTCTTCCACTTTGCAAATTTCGTTGTGTAATAAAAAAAGCAAGTGCCCGCGGAGCACATGCCAGGTATCAACATGATTCAGTTGGTGATTTTTAGCCCAGCTGTTGGCCATACTGCTTTCTTTCAAGGATGTATGGTTCATATTACCTGAAATAGAAGTGGTGTTACAATGTGTAGTACTTTATTTTACTCGGAAAATGCAGCGTTAATTTTTTATGCTCAATTATTACTCGAAAAATAGTAATAAAATTTTATACAACCATTAGAACATGTGTCAGTGGGCTATTCGGGGACGATTTGTAGACAGTTGTTCTCTATTTCCATTCTGAATCATAACTCCACCTTCCTACCTCTGTATTGGTTTCGTAAATAAATAAAACACTTCTAAAAATATTTTACTTTCTATATTAAAATAAGGAATATCCAAAAATACTTCGTGCATAATGCAGTTGTATGAACGTGTTTTTGCATGCTTCTTCAGTTTTAATTAATTAATTTTCTGTTTATTCGTTGTGGTATATTATTAGAAATGTGTAGACAACGATATCGGTGATAGTAACAACGACAAAAACAGTGTTTTCAATGCAAGTTCATCTCGCATTGTCTGGAACGAGATTTCCAGGCTCACTGTAATCGCCCTGGCCATATACCATATCATGTGTCGGGGTACTCGTGTTAATTGCAATGTCTGTGTCTGAACCTTATAGCCTACCTGCAATGTACGAATGATTTGATGGATGTGTGGTAATGATGAAATGATGTGAATGATGATGGAACAATGGTGCAATGCGAGGCTAGGAAAACGGAAGTGCCCCGGGAAATCTGCCGCCAACCCATGTTCATATTACAAATGGATCAAACGGGATTTTAACCCCGGTCTCAACGATGGAAAGCGATCAGTCTTACAGCTACCCCAGCGTCTCCTGTGTCGGGACACGGACAACGCTTGGGTAAACGCGCACGAGCGAAGATTGAATGAATCAACAGAACGGTATGAAGACACGACTACCAGGACGAATGGATTCCATACAAAGGATGAATGCAGCGAAATGATTGCATAACATAATGATTACAAAACTATTTTGTATGCATAATGTCTTGTAATCATTTCGTTTTCGCTAATGAATATGAAGTATGATGCCGAATGAATGTTACTCTTTGAAGTTAATGCTATTTATAAAAAAATCTCAAAAACTGCTCTGAATTTTTTCTTTATTTTTTCCACTGGCAGAACAAAGGCCGCTGAAAAAATGGCGAGGTATCATTTTCGTTGAACTTTCTGAATTTTCGAAAACTGCAAATATTAGAAATAATGCGAGAAAGTTTCTGCTGTAGTACCACTAGTTTTCGTTCATCCTTGTGCTGGAATTGTACACTCGTTTCCTATATTCCTATTGAGTTTAATCAGTCTTAGCATTATTATTTTTCTTGAGAATCAGATTTATTTATTTATTTATTTAAGACTTACCGCGCCTTGGATTGCTCGTGTTTCTAATTATCTTGTTCTCAGAATCTATATCCGAAGTAACTCTTTTCATTTCTTTTTTCTGTTCCCAATTGAATCTTCCACGAATATTTGGTTTCTCTCCGATCTCTTTACCTATTTATTTTTGAATGATCAGCCGATGACGCGTTGTTATCTTCTTTCATCTTATGATTTCCTTGGTGCCGATGATGTGCAAGTTCAGAAACCACAGAACTGTAGAAGAACGTCACTTAGGTTTTTTCGGCATTGTTTTCCAACGAGAAAAATGGTTCTACTTGTTTTATACGAATAGGTTTTTGCTTCCTTACTTATTCATGGAATTCAAGAATAGGATAGCTTCTAACAATTTTACAAGAGATTTTAATTTTTCGAATTTGAGTGCGATGATTTGCGGTTTGGAATGAGAAAGCAAGTTTTGGAGGTCGTTATTCTCGCTTCGTTAGTTCGGAATTCCCTGCATTGTTCTATTGTTTTCCGAATCACCGAACTTAAAATTCCTTTGCAGTCTTTGACTAATTTTCGTCATTTTCTTCCAATATTTCTTGCATAATATCATCAGCATTCACCATTTTTCGAGTTCCGTTTGTATACTGTTTCATTTTTGTTCCTCATAGCATACTAAATCGATGCTTTAGAATTCTATTTTACAAACTTTGATTTTCTTCAGAGACGTTTTCGGCATAGACGACTATTCATCAATAAGAAACGAAGGATAGTTTATTTTTGAAAATATCTTTTGATGTTTTACTTTTCATCACACATGTCAGTTGCTCTGAAGTTTGACGAATGGATATTTTTAATCTTCAGAACGAACATTCGCTATTCATAGTGCATACCCCTCTATAGTTTATTTTCCCTATCTTTGTGTTTTGAACAAGGCTTTCGATTTTAAGCAATTAGAACATCAAACGACGGGATGTTTCATTCTACGAATTGCGTGTGGTGTTATGATGGGATTTTTTAAAAATATTTTTGTAATATTTGATAATTTGTGTAAGGAGTGTAATTTGATGAAGATGGAGCATGAGATGTTTCTAGAAATTTGTAAAATATTTGGTACCTCGAATCCTTATCGTTGATTAAGTTCACTCGACAAATGGAAGTTAAAACGAACCTTTTTTCAATTTCTGTGTAACTTAGTGTTTTGTAAAAGTAGTTGCTGTGATTGAGACACACACTTTTAAGAATGTATTTCCAATGCAACTGCTTCATATGGCATAATGATTAATGGCGACTTCAATGCTGTAGGCTAACTGACGGATTGCAGGATCGGATTTAAAGTAAGCCATGAAGTGATTTCGAAAGTTATAGCAAACCACTACAGTAATAACGCTCCTCTCAAACCATTACTAACAAATCATATATTTGTCTTATCTTCGGACTATGGCGCTAAAAAGAAATACGAAACTGAATAATATGGATGCAATTGTTTGCTCGTGTAGCATTTCCTTTTGTGATGCAAGTCCGGATTTTCTTATCGTCTTGATAAGGATTTACAGAGAAAACGGAAACCACATTTGTGACGTTGATTGCCCTTGTCTAGAGTGCATAGTTGTACTCCATCGAAATTCAACTTCCACGAAGTTCATTTTTCTTCGTGTTGGAAGTCTGATTCTCATTTTAAAAGCGATGCGTTACTTTAGCGCCGACGACTAGCAAAATGCGTAAGACTGGAAAACACATGACTGCCCGCCGATAACTAGATGCTTGGAAAATGGGATAGAAATTCTTATTTAGAATAGGCGCATTCCTAATTCAGCAATGTCGCTTTGAAGCCATCGGTTTAATGGACATATTCTACTAGAAAACATGCTCGTAGAAGTCCCAAACTATTACGAATCATTTAAATATGATTAATGCCACATGGTGCTTTGCTTTTGACACCCAAGCCACAAGCACGTTATTCACATAATTACATTTGACGGGATTTGATTCGTCTACTACTGAGGTTGTTATCCCCTTCCCTTGTCCCTCCCTTAAAATATTTTCGAATTGATCTTCTATTATCAGAATTCCTTCTTGACAGAAATATTAGTATACACTTTTTCTCGTAAATTGAACATTTTAAATCCAAATTAATGCGAATACGATGTAGGACTTTATTTAATTGACATGGGAGGTTCGCATTCGGGGCGTCGCTAGCCCCGAATGCGACCGTCGCGCACGTCGACACATCGCGTCGCGTCGCGTCGCGTCGCGTCGCGTCGCGTCGCGTTCCCTCTGCCCTCTCCTTTACGGGGTCAAAGTGTTTGTTCCGCTCAGTATGGATGGTGGTACGCTTCTTAAAATTTAATAGCATAATTTATTTTTCTTCTGTGTAAATATTGTTAATTCATATTTCTTTGATGAAATGTTGGGACCCCAGAAGTCTCACCTTGTCGGACCACCGTCTGTTGATTAATTGTTTATTTCGTATGTCTGGGCGCGTAAATTGCTGTGGTCATTAGTGCCAGTAGTGATGCGCGTTTTTTATCACGAAAGCTGCAGTGATTTTCCCCCGCTGGTGGCGATATCCGGCGCCGACAAAATCATCGACTTGTGGGGTTTTCCCCAACCAGGTACCTCCCACCAGTGGGGGAACCGCTTCTGCCAGGACAAGCTGTAAGCTCCTTACTGGACTACCAATGTGTGGTAATGCATGTTAGTGTGTTTGTGTAAGTATCGGGTGTTGGTAAGACGAGGAAAGAGAAGGAAAGATCGCGCTCGGTCTTTAATTTATTAGGGTTTTTCTCTGCCATTGCCTCTTGTTGATCAAGAAACGACGGAAAAGTACCGATCAGAGCAGCCGGACACTAGACTTCTCCTCCAGATTGCGGCTGAATTCGACCCCAAAAATCTTGCCGCCATCGGGTCTCGAACCTTAGGGACCTCTCGGTCAGAGGCAGTGCAGTGACATCAGTTGATGAGCCTGTGCTCCGCAGGGCCTAAGGTATGTCCAACGTTGTAGATTTCAGCACGAACGTCACGACCTCGATGCTGGGCGCACTTCCAAGCAACGCTTCCGCTTCCCACCAACAGCAAAAGTATGCTCTTCAGTCCGTTTTTTGTGTAATGCATTTTTGTTCCGATTTCATTCGCTGCGCGCCGCAAGAAGCAACGAAGCCCCATTTCCTTTTTCCTTCGCGAAGAAATCTGGCTGTCGCCACCAGCTCCCGTCCAACCCCCCCCCCGGCCTCTACCGCCACCGCCATCGTCACTGTCGCTCTTTTCCATCACCTCACTTCACTTTCGCTGTTGACACTATGGCCATCGCTGCCGCGTTCTTAATCGCTGCTGTCGCCGCCAACATTACGTCATATCGCCCGGCCGCCCCGCCGTCACAGCCACTGCCGCTACTGTCCTCGTCGCCGCCATCAATATTTTTGTTATTTGTTAGAAAACTACACTTCTAACCGTCCTAGGATATTTCAGAAGAATTTAATTTACAAAAAATCTTACAGGTTCAATTTCAATTACACTTTGAACACACGGAATCAGCTTGTACTTCGTCTTTCTAATGAAGTTAAAGTACGACAGTTTCAGGACTTCGAAACTGTGATTGTCACGAATACAGAGATTCTAGACCTATGCAACATACTTGTCTATTAAGCAAATGCTGACAAAATGTTCATATTTCGAAATTAGATCCCTGTTTAAAGAATAAGAATTTGAAAGGGGGAAAATCTTTGTCTGTATATTTTATCTTCGAAGTTACCGCATTGCCAAAGGCAGCGTCAGTGTCTTTAGTCATTCGCCGATTACCGGTTTAAAATAGTGACAGATTTTTTTAGCATTTCAACTTGACTAAACACAGCACAGCCTTTCCTTACGACCTCCATCGCCTCTCTCGCCGTCGCTCCTGCCTCGCCCCCCGCTGTCTCCTTCGCCGCACTCTTTCCAGGCGCCCTCCTTTTCAACCGCCCTCCTCCTCCACCGCCAACACAGACAACTCCATCACCAGCACCACCAGCAACCGCTGGATGGGCTGTCGGGCGGCGTGCAGGCCGTCCCAGAGCGCCGACGCGGCCGGGGCTGGGGCTGTCGTGGCGTTTCGGGCGCGGGCGGCGGGCTGCCGACGCGATGCGGTCCGCCCCGCTCCCGGTCAAGGTCGACGGCGCGGTGGGTGCGGCGCACGCGACCCGCGCCGCCGCCGCCTTCCGCCCTCGACACGCACCTCGCCCCTCCCCCTCGCCCGGGGTGGCGGAGTGTTGCTTTTCTTTCTCCTGTGTTGCGAGCGTTTCATCACCTATTGTCTATTGCATTCGTGTCTTGCTGTCTTTCTGGCTTTCTAAGCTCATCGCCTGTATTCTTCATACGTTTTTTTAATATATTCATATGCCTATATTATCTACCGCGCATTATCTCGTAGTTATAGGGAAACATTTCGTTCTCGTGATACAGGTGCATGCGTCATAAATTACAATTATTTTTGTTGTTTGTTTTGCATGTTTTGTTTTATTTTGGTGATGGGTGGACACCGGATTTGTAGGCAATATATATTTTACTCTTTTGATATACACACTCGAAATTCATTATACAGGGTGTCCGGGGAGGAAACGTCGAAACTTGGAAAATAAGCTTTTAAGACAATTCTAAGCGTATTTTGTCTAATAAACTACGTGGATATTCCGAACGGTTAACCCGCAATAAAGTACTCAAAAGTTGGTTTGAAAAATTGATTTCTAGGCAAAAATGTGAATTATAGAAGCATAGAAACACTCTAGAAACATGTAATTTGTTTATTATTTACAAAAGAAATAAACATATTTGTTCAGAAAGAAAAATTAAGCGACAAATAAAAAAGCACTCAATTTACACAATTCGGCTGCATTTTTATTTCTCGCTTAATTTTTCAGTCTGTGCAAATATATTGATTTCTTTGTAAATAATAAACAATTTACATGTTTCTGGAGGGTTTCTATGCTTTATAATGCATATTTTTGCCTAAAAATCAATTTTTTCAAACCAACTTTTTGAGTGCTAATGGCGGCCTCAACAATTCGGAATATCCGCGTATTTTATTAGAGAAAATACGCTTAGAATTGTCTGAAGAGCTTATTTTCCAAGTTTCGACGTTTCCTCCACGGACACTGTATACACTTTCTGTGAGTTGACGATGTTACAGGAACCACTATTACTGAGCTTAAAATGCCTATTCCGCCGTTTATTATCTTTTTTATATTTTTAGTATGCTATTTGCTGTTTATAAGCGTGCTTCCTAGTTGAGTCATCTTAAGAAGAGAAATTTTGTTCCTAGCGTTTGTTATCGCTACTGGTTGTCTCAAATTACAATCAAGAGTAATCCACCAGAATACGTCATAGAAATGCTGACGAATTGGACATTTACGTTAACATTGATCTAAGGTACCACAAAATTCTGTAAATCATTTCACCTATTTACATCTTAGATAATTATCGTGGCTTGACTCTACATCAAAAATGCGGACGCGTACACTTTACTTTGTCTCTGTACCATAACTTTGGAAAGTGACTGCTACCTGCTGAACCCTTCTGTCTACGCAGTGCAGAGCCCGACGTCCCTACCTGCTATCGGCGGGTGAATCGGGGGTGGGGGTGGGGTCTGAGCGCGCCTTCGCGCCCACCCGCGCGGGGGGCTGTCTCTCAGACGCAAACTCCCCCACTCCGTCGGCGGGTGCTCATTCAAGCCTCACGCCCTAGAAGCGGAGCCCATCGCGGCTGCAACGTCAGCCCGTGCAAAGCCAGCCAGCCCTTGCAGACGAAGGCCCTTGCCGATCCTCGTGCGGAGCCCAGTATTCATAAGCCCTGTTGTGGCGTCCATCCATAAGAATACCGTGCGTTTTCGGATAAACACGTGTGAACTGTCGAGTCATTGGGTGAGGATAATTCAAATTTAAACGTGACTTAAAAATAACTACATCTTAGGGAAACGAACAAAATGCTATTGTTGTTAATAATAATAATAATAATAACAACAATTCCAATCAGACATCAGTGTCGTTCCCAATGATCCTTAACCAAATGTAAACAACCCGAGAATAAGCGGAAGTTAGGTGCGTGAAGTTGGCACCCCCACTTTGTCGAAAATTCAAATGACATACGCCAAAGTTTTGCCCAAGTTTTGCCCAAGTTTTGCCCAACCAATAAAAAGTTTTGCCCAAGTCACACAACGCCAGAAATCGAAAATCAAATTTTGGACTTTAAAGTGACTAGCACCCCCACTTTGTCGAAAATTAAAATGACATACGCCAAAGTTTTGCCCAAGTTTTGCCCAAGTTTGCCCAACCAATAAAAGTTTTGCCCAAGTCACACAACGCCAGAAATCGAAAATCAAATTTTGGACTTTAAAGTGACTAGCACCCCCACTTTGTCGAAAATTAAAATGACATACGCCAAGTTTTGCCCAAGTTTTGCCCAAGTTTGCCCAACCTTTAAAAATTTTTTGCCCAAGTCAAATAAAGCCGCAAATCGCAAATCAAAATTTCGGACTTAAACGTCCTGGAGCACTCCCACAAAGCTATTTCCAACTTTCGAACATGCCATCGGTTTGCCCACGATGAGACCAAGTACATCGAGTCATAAAACAGTTTTGCCCAAGCCACACAACGCCGGAAATAGCGAAAATCGCAAATCAAATTTTCGACTTTAAAGTGACTAGCACCCCCACTTGCGTATTTCAAAGTTTTGAACAAACCATCGTGTAGAAGAGTTTTGCCCATTTTTGAATCAATTTGTAAAAAGTTTTGCCCAAGTCAAACAAAGTCGTAAATTGCAAATCAAAATTTCGGACTTAACACTCCTGAAGCTCCCCCACAAGGCAATTTCGAAATTACGAACACATCACAGTTTTGCTGACGACGAACCCAAGCAAATCGAGCCATAAAAAAGTTTTGCCCAACTCACAAAAAGTCGGAAATCGCAAATAAAATTTTCGGACTTAAACTTCCTAGAGCTCTCCCAAAAACAAATTTCAAAATTTCGAACATACCATGGTATCGCTCACGATTGATTCAAAGTCATTGAGCCTTCAATAAGATTTGCCCAAGTCACACCACGCCAAAAATCGCGAAAATAGCAAATCATATTTTGGACTTTAAAGCGACTAGCACCCCAATTGCGAATTTCAAAGGGGTGAAGGTACCATCGTGTAGAAGAGTTTTGTACATTTACGAATCAATTTGTAAAAAGTTTTGTCCAAGTCACAGGACGCGAGAAATCGCAAATCAAGATTTTGGACTTAAACCCACTGTAGCTTTCCCACAACTGTTTTTCGAAATTTTGAACATACCACCGGTTTGCCCATCATGACCCCATCTTCATCGAGCCATAAACAAGTTTTGCCCAAGTCACAGAAAGTCAGGAATCGCAAATCAAAATTTCGGACTAAAACCTCCTATAGGTCTCCCAAAAAGAAAATTCAAAATTTCGAACATGTCATCGTTTTGCCCACGATCGGCCCAAGTCCATCGAGCCTTAAAAAAGTTTTGCCCAAGTCACACAACGCCAGCAATCGAAAATCAAATTTTGGACTTTAAAGTGACTAGCACCCCCACTTTGTCGAAAATTAAAATGACATACGCCAAAGTTTTGCCCAAGTTTTGCCCAAGTTTGCCCAACCAATAAAAAGTTTTGCCCAAGTCACACAACGCCAGAAATCGAAAATCAAATTTTGGACTTTAAAGTGACTAGCACCCCCACTTTGTCGAAAATTAAAATGCCATACGCCAAAGTTTTGCCCAAGTTTTGCCCAAGTTTGCCCAACCTTTAAAAAGTTTTGCCCAAGTCAAATAAAGCCGCAAATCGCAAATCAAAATTTTGGACTTAAACGTCCTGGAGCTCTCCCACAAAACTATTTCCAACTTTCGAACATGCCATCGTTTTGCCCACGATGAGACCAAGTGCATCGAGTCATAAAACAGTTTTGCCCAAGTCACACAACGCGAGAAATCGCAAATCAACATTTCGGACTTAAACTTTCTGTAGCTTTCCCAAAAGTGTTTTATGAAATTTCGAACATACCACCGGTGTGCCCACCATGAGCCCATGTTCATCGAGCCATAAAAATGTTTTGCCCAAGTCACAGAAAGTCCGGAATCGCAACGAAATAAGACCTGAGATTTTATCAACCGTTTTTCACTTCATTTGAGAAAAAAAATAATGCAAACATTTGGAGAAATTTGTTTGTATTTTCTGAAAATGGTGTGATGAGTTCAAATCAAGCATCCCCATCAAATTATTTGTCTCAAATTCGCAGGTCTGGACTCGGCCAGATCAATTGAAAAATATTAATTTTGGAGAAGTATTGCTTTCTTATTTTTGAGAATACTAATAAGTGTCCTGGCAGCAACATTTCAGGTTTACATTTATTTAATAAACGGCAAGAATAATGCATTAATTTCATGTTCAGTTTTCACTCACAGCTTCATACTGCAGCGAAGAATAGAGCTAAATCGAACCTTTTCTCCGATTGTACAGTAAGGGACGCTACACACACGAAATACCCTATAGCTTGTTTATTTATTTCTATGCCTGAAAAAGTTTGATTTAGCAAAATGTAACGGATTTTACGGAAAACCATTCAGTTTCACAATATTCCCTTCAGATTATTAAGTATTTATAGATAATCATTCCTATGACTGCTTTGGAAGAAGTCGTTTATGAATGAACGCTTCGGTTTGTAAATTCAAAAATTCAAATTTTCAAAATTTTCTCGAAAACGGCTCCAAATTTTTTCTTTAAATTTCTTGTATGAATAGAGTAAAATACTCTTATTTACATGGCGTAGGTCCGATTTTCTTGGATAACTGAATTTTTGAAAATTGTAAAAGTTTAAAATTTTTACGGCGTCTTTCTGGAACTACAAAATTGAAGATAGAGATTTTTCCTTCAAATACAATTTGTTCTTCATAGTGAGTTCTTTCTTTAAGGTCATGTAAATGTTCTTTAAAATTTTAGTATTTTTCGCGCAATATTGAATGCAACATGTGCAATTTTAAAAAATTACAAAACCAAGATTTTCTCAAAACCTGCTCCAAATTTTTTCTTTAAACTTTTGGTAAGGATAATGGTAAATGTACTCTATCAGATGACATAAAAGCCATATTGTTGTATCGGTTGTTTTTTTTCAAAAATTACGAAAATGTAAATTGTTTCACATGTTTCTCACGTCGATAATATTTACGTTAGAGGCGATTTGTTCACATTATTATACTTATGAGTACATGTGCTTTAAATAATGTCAAGGAAATTTTCTCGAAAACACAACCTTTTTCAGTGAAAGTAGCTCAAAATTTCGCATTTTCAGAAACGCTCAAACGCCATTTTCTCATATATGGCTGCAAATTGTTTCTTGAAAATTTTGTAACGGATAGTGCGAATTACACTCTTTAGTATAGCGTAAAGTTTATTTTGAGTTATTTTTTGTTTTTTCAAAAATTGCAAAATTGTAATGTTTTCGAAAGATCTCTCACATCTTTAATATGCACATTACTAGCAATTTGTAAACGTTATTATATTTGTTAGTGTAAGTGCTTCAAATAACTTCAAATAAAGAATTTTGAAAACTCAAACATATTCTGTAAAAATGAGCTTCAAATTTCGCATTTTTAGGAGCGCTAAAACGCCATTTTCTCTTAAACGGTACATAATTTTTAAAAGAAAATTGCCATTTAGGACTAGGTTTTTGTGTTCTTTAATATTCTAAAATTAATATTTCCATTCTACCAATAGGAAACCGAAAAATTAAGAAAATGACAAAAAAATGTACTTTTGGTGGTAATAGATCATAGCTGGCAAGAAAGGGTTTTGTGGCAATTCCGAATATCTAAGACCCAAGGAAATAGAAAACTAATACGGGAAAGTCTGTGCCATTCTGTAGCAGCACTAGTTTACTTCAACAGTACTTTTTACTGCTATTGTTTAAAAGATGAATGCAGTTACGCGTACAGAAGTCATTATACGTGTAATATAATGTAGTAATGGGCACAACCAAGTAAAACCAGTTGGAAAATTAATTACTTATTTTTTATAATTTATTTCCCTAAACAATTGTTTGTCCTTCTTATAATATGTTTCTTCTTATGATATGTTCTGATGAGAGGGTATGTTGTGCCTTTTACCAACATGTACTGTTGTACCTTTGGCCATTCAAAAGTACAACTGATCTTACGGTGACTCGCCTTCAGGTTATATATTGATTATTTTTTATTATTTTAGAAATTTGGAGAAGATATCTAGAAGCCAAGGTGATTTCATTCTCACAAAACTGTGCAGTAAAAAACTTAAACATATTGCAGAGGTTTTTGGAGTTAAAATGGGAAGTATTTTTTAGGTAAAATATTTAAAGAAATTAAATACCACGAGCGAAAGGTTTGTCATGGTAAATGACAATGTATGGTATAGATAAAGACGATATAGTGTTCAATTTTCCAAATCCATCTCAGGCAGGTGTATCAGTTCGTCTGCAACACCATTTGGTATTTAGTGTCGATATATCTCACTACAATGTTAATTAGCTGATTATTTATTGTATAATACGCAATAGGCTTTTGTTTCTTATATGTAGGGTATAATTTGTTTCAATTATAATTTAGATAATTTAATTATTTTAATTAGCTTCAGATAGGCAAGGTTTGCATTATAATGTGCTTTGTTCTGTTTAGTCCTTTTTTACAGTTTCTGTAATTTTTATTGCTGGGGTGCACACACATGCATTTTACATTGTGAAAAATTATTTTATATAATAAAATAATTTTTTTCTTTCCAAAATTAATTTCAGCCATGTTTAACCCTTGAGCGGGCGCGCGCAAAAGTTTCTCACCAGCAGGCGCGTGTCGTAAATGTTACGACATTCGTTGACTCTAGAATAAAATCAAGAAATTGTAGAACTACGCGATCTTATCTCGCTGTGTAATATCTTTGAATGATATAGAACATATATTCTATAGATTACATATGTTATTTAAGGATTAAAGAGACACAATGAAAATATAGAAACAATGAAAAATAAATGAAAGCTCTTGTTCCGATGCACTATCATGCTGATGTTGTTCTATATTGTCAACACTCAGGTCACTATCTCTATCCAATTCATGATCATGTTGATCATCCGACAGTTCTTAATGAATACGCTGAATTTCAGTCACATAAATACTTTCCCTGGACATTTTTCACAAAATTTGACAACTTTATGACACCAGCAGGCGCGCAAAGTAAAATTTACGACACTACACTTTACATCGAACAAAGCGTTACAGAAACTTAATCTCGCGTGCAAACTAAACAGTGGCTGAAGATAAAGCATTTAAAGAAAATAAATTGAAGCTGTTTTGAAGAAAATTTAGAAAATATCCATGGAGCATCAAGTAAAGTATACCACAACTTTTGAAGAATGCTTTTCAAAATCGCAAAGCTTCGAGTTCAGCCAGATTGATCGGGGAATCTCCATTTCGGAAAAAATCGAACCTATGGCTTAGGCGCTAGTGGTGTTCACGGGGGCACAGACAGGGAAGGACAGGCGGACTTTTTTGCCGTCAATTGGTTTTTCGGTGTCAGAACTCTCAAAAAATGGATTCTGGCTATGTAGTGTTGTTTGCTATATGTAGCAACTGGATATACAAACGGCTCCTGAACAGTATAATTGAAATATGACTTACAAATTAATATTCTACTGGGGTATAATCTGGTTTTATGAGTTAATTTTCGGTGAAAAAACTTGTAGGCGTTAAGGGAACGACGTATGAGCGTTTCTGAAAACGCAAAAGTTTTAGTTAATTATCCATTAAAGTTTTGAGTTTCCAAGGCACTTCATAGAGAATCATTTGAAGTTCCTGTACTTGCTAATAAAATCATCTATAAAAAACGACCTTATTGTGTGTGTGTGTATATATATATATATATATATATATATATATATATATATATATATATATATTTGTCATCTTTATACATACAAGGTGCGATAGTGTGCCCATGAACACTGTTCAAAGGGTTGGTTCACTCGGTAACTTAGTGATCAGCGCAACTGAGCTTCAACCAGAAGACCCGGGTTTGAATCCCGGTCGGGCCGACCAATTCTTTGAACAAATTTAATTATTAGTCCTTATTGTAAGTATTAACTACATGTGAGATTTTCGTTAAATATTACATTTGTCCAAATGCTGATTAAACAAAATAAAACATGAAAATGACATATCATTTTATTAAGAAGATCATCCCAGAGGATCAATGTGAAGTACCACCAAAATACAATTAATTAATTTAAAAATTGGATGGATTCGCGTCGGACCAAATTGATTTTTGAGTATTTATTTCGGAAAAATCCGACGAATTCTTTAGGTTAGTGTTGTTCACTGACGAAGGGGACGTACAATAACCCTGGCAGAGTGATGGACGGAAAAATGATTTCAATAAAGCGACATTAACGGGATCAGGAGACTCCGATACATGTTGTTCTGTAGGAATTTGAAAATATATTTTCTCCGGCATCACATAACTTCCTCTAAATTATGTATATTGCTAATTTTGAACGCATTAAGACGTCTATACTATTTGCTTTACATCGTATACATAAGTAAATGTACAAGAAAGTAAACGAAAAACGATGGAAATGATTACAAATATTTTATTATCAATTTATTTCTTATTTTATTATTAATTACTGGCGGGGTCCTGGTATTGAAAAAATGGATGAATCTTGTTTTTAATTATAGTAATTTACTGGCTACAACTTGTTATAATGTCAGAATCCATATTTGTTGTTCCTTGATACCAAAAAACCAATATCGCGAAAACTTTCCGTACGCGTCCGCTGTCTATCCGTCCATCTGCCCGACCATCCATCTTTCCGTCCGTCGGACCGTCTATCGCACCATCTAGTGGTCCGTCTGTCCATCCGTCGGTCAGTCCGTCCATATATAGTAGTACGTCTGTGTAGTACGCTAGCACCTAAACCGATCAGATGGTTTTCTCCAAAATTGTTAGTCACGGAATTCGGGAGTCTCTGCTATCCAATGGATATTTTGAGTAATCGTTGTACTGTCAATGAAGCCGCGACATCAACTTATCTTGAAAAATAATTCCAAATTTTCTGTTTAAAATTTCTCCTGTAATAGAGTACATATTTTTTTGCGTCGTCCTGCAAATACATTTTTTTTCATTTTTCAAAACAACAATCAACATGAAGTTTCCGCTTAATAAAATATGTTCCTTTAAAATTGGGTAAATTTCGGCAAGATTTGGTTAAAAGATGGTGTGTTCAAAATTTCGAAATTATTGGGGCAAAGCTAAAGGAAGTTAGATACTGAAAGTTTGATTTCCGATTTCCGACTTTTGTGACTTGGGCAAATAGTTTTTCTAGCTCAATAAACTTTGTTTCATCGTGGGCAAAACGATGCTACGTCCCAAATTTCGAAAAACACTTGTGGGAGAGCTACAGAAAGTTTAAGTCAAAAATTTTGATTTGCGATTTGCGGCTTTATTTGACTTGAACAAAACTTTTTAAAGGTTGGGCAAAACATGAGCAAAACTTTGGCGTACGTCATTTGCATTTTCGACAATGTGGGGGTGCTAGTCAATTTAAAGTCCAACATTTGATTTTGGATTTCCGGCGTTGTCTGACTTGGGCAAAATTTTTTAAGGCTCGATGAACTTGGGCTGATCATGCACAAAACGATGACATGTTCGAAATTTTGAAATTTTAGTTTGGGAGACGTACAGGAGGTTTTAGACCGAAATTTTGATTTACGATTTGCGGTTTTATTTGACTTGGGCAAAACTTTTACAAATTGATTTAAAAATGGGCTAAACTCTTCTACAGGATGGTATGTTCAAAACCTTGAAAATCGCAAGTGGGGGTGTTGGTCGCTTTAAAGTCCAAAATTTGATTTTCGATTTCCGGCATTGTGTGACTTGGGCAAAACTTTTTAAAGGTTGGGCAAACCTGGGCAAAACTGGGCAAAACTTTGGCGTATGTTATTTTAATTTTCGACAAAGTGGGGGTGCTAGTCACTTTAAAGTCCAAAATTTGATTTTCGATTGCTGGCGTTGTGTGACTTGGGCAAAACTTTTTTAAGGCTCGATGGACTTGGGCCGATCGTGGGCAAAACGATGACATGTTCGAAATTTTGAATTTTCTGTTTGGGAGACCTATAGGAGGTTTTAGTCCGAAATTTTGATTTGCGATTCCTGACTTTCTGTGACTTGGGCAAAACTTGTTTATGGCTCGATGAAGATGGGCTCATGATGGGCAAACCGGTGGTATGTTCAAAATTTCGAAAAACAGTTGTGGGAAAGCTACAGTGGGTTTAAGTCCAAAATCTTGATTTGCGATTTCTCGCGTTCTGTGACTTGGACAAAACTTTTTACAAATTGATTCGTAAATGTACAAAACTCTTCTACACGATGGTACCTTCACCCCTTTGAAATTCGCAATTGGGGTGCTAGTCGCTTTAAAGTCCAAAATATGATTTGCTATTATCGCGATTTTTGGCGTGGTGTGACTTGGGCAAATCTTATTGAAGGCTCATTGACTTTGAATCAATCGTGAGCGATACCATGATATGTTCGAAATTTTGAAATTTGTTTTGGGAGAGCTCTAGGAAGTTTAAGTCCGAAAATTTTATTTGCGATTTCCGACTTTTTGTGAGTTGGGCAAAACTTTTTTATGGCTCGATTTGCTTGGGTTCGTCGTCAGCAAAACTGTGATGTGTTCGTAATTTCGAAATTGCCTTGTGGGGGAGCTTCAGGAGTGTTAAGTCCGAAATTTTGATTTGCAATTTACGACTTTGTTTGACTTGGGCAAAACTTTTTACAAATTGATTCAAAAATGGGCAAAACTCTTCTACACGATGGTTTGTTCAAAACTTTGAAATTCGCAAGTGGGGGTGCTAGTCACTTTAAAGTCGAAAATTTGATTTGCGATTTCGCTATTTCCGGCGTTGTGTGGCTTGGGCAAAACTGTTTTATGACTCGATGTACTTGGTCTCATCGTGGGCAAACCGATGGCATGTTCGAAAGTTGGAAATAGCTTTGTGGGAGTGCTCCAGGACGTTTAAGTCCGAAATTTTGATTTGCGATTTGCGGCTTTATTTGACTTGGGCAAAAACTTTTTAAAGGTTGGGCAAACTTGGGCAAAACTTGGGCAAAACATTGGCGTATGTCATTTTAATTTTCGACAAAGTGGGGGTGCTAGTCACTTTAAAGTCCAAAATTTGATTTTCGATTTCTGGCGTTGTGTGACTTGGGCAAAACTTTTGTTGGTTGGGCAACTTGGGCAAAACTTTGGCGTATGTCATTTGAATTTTCGACAAAGTGGGGGTGCCAACTTTCACGCACCTGCCGAAGTTGTGTAGAGAGGAAGCTAATAGTCTAATAAGTAGTAAAACAATGTTAAATGGTAATCTTTGAACCGAAGAAAAGTCAGAAATGTATAACAAAAGAGCAAAATGCGCGAACTTGTAATAACTGTTTCAAGGAATATTACGATAATTGAATGCAATTTCAAGGTATAGGGTAGGTCTCGGGCGCACTGGAAGTTGTCGTTCCGAGTAGGACCTACTAATGGCTCAATGGACCGCGTCGTCAGCCTTGGACCGGGACTAGGAGGGCTCGAGTCTGCTGATGTCATACAATTGCTGGCCTGTGTGAATGACGCAATTGTGCTTCAAGAGCATTATTGTCTAACTGGTAATTTATCGTATTCACTGTCGCAGGATTTTTATACGCGGTGCAGCTGTGCATTCCGTTTCATATGACATTTAAAAAGAGTATGCTCCCTTCCCCCTCCCCCACACACACACGCGCGCGCGCGGGCAAACACACACTTTCTTAACTTTTGTTCTCTTTTAGGGTGTTCTATGCCGTTGCTAAATTTCATAATCCTTCCTTCAAATTTTCTGCTCTTCTCTTGAGCATTTTCAATGAAGTAACTATTGTTCAGGTTGGTCAATTAAATTCTGTTATCGTTCTTGTCTTTCACTCTCACAGTTTCCTTTCATTTTGAATTGTTTTCTTGGTTTCACGTTCCGTGCTTTTAAAAATATTTTTGGACAGATTAGCATGCGAATTTTCCATCTATTTACTGATTGTTGTAACTTAGATTATCACTGGAACGTTTGTATTATTTCATACTAGTGAGATCCCGTGCGATTAAATCGCACGGTTAGTCAAATAACCAAACTGTTTTCTGCTTAAATTCTTTTTTGTATTCCAGCATTATAGACGACCTAACCTCACTAAGATCACTAACCTCTCATATTTCAAGATTTCTATTCAATGTAGAAAATCACGTTTACGTGCTTACACAACCTACACTAAATTGAAACAAACAAAAATGCTTGAGATTGCATTTCCCGCCACCGTCCGAGTGTAATTTTCTTCCGATAGATCGCGCGGCAATCAGATATTACAGATCCCGAATTACTACTTTTTTTTAATATTTAGGTATTTTAACGCCCTTTTTCAATACGAATGTCACATGTGCAGGTGAAAAGAAACACGATTTTTCAATCCATTGCTTCTTTATATAGATCGGTTTCGTATGTCGCCCAATTTATTGAAAAGACCAAACATCCCTTTGAGAAATAATATATAAGATTTTAAGTAATGATACTCCTTGTTTTTTCTTTACCCTTTCATAGTAGGTGTTGGATTTCCTGTTTCTGGTGAAAGATATCACATTGGAAGGGTAGCTATACACCAGCAAAAATGTTACACGCTATTGATTGTTCAGATTTCTTGGTGTACTCACTCCGTGAAATGTTTTCTCAAGCCCACGCGGTGATCGACTAGTCGATTGTTCATTGGTTGCTTAGGTCGTTGTGCATAACAGTTGCGGTACTCGTTCGGGAAAGTTTTGTGGTCAATATTTACCTCTATACACTCAGATCCTATGCGCACACTCGTGAGAGTTGACATTCTGAACGGATTGAGTCTTGCTCTTGCTACTAGGGAATGATTTTCACCATGGAAGAAAGAATTCAATTTTATACTACTCAAAATATATGTGCCTGTAATATATCAGGTTTATTTCCTGAAACGCATTTTGTTTTATATCCGAGTTTTATGTGAAATGTAATTAACTAGTACTAATAAGTAAATAAGTAAATACTATTAAGTAAAACAGATTCAACAAATAATCAGGATTATTTTCACCAGTTCATAGTATTTCCAGCAGTTTACGTTTTGATTAGATTAATGTAATATTTAATTGAACCTTTTTGTTGTTTTAGGAACAAATTGTAAAATTACATTAAGAGGAAGTGCTTTGTCTTCATTGTTGCTATTTCCTATATAATAGTGCTCATAACTACAATACGAATTAACCCTAAGTTCTTACGTAGTACAAAAATTATTCACAGTTCACAAACTTTAAAAAAGCATAGGAAACTAAATTGCTCGTCTGTCAGCACGCATATGGAACCATAAATTTTATTTTGTTCCGTCTCTTGGGGTACTGTAGCTATCTGGAACTCGACGCGCAGAATTCTTTTCTAGTTACATTGAACATAATACGCAGAAAGGAGAGTGGCTTAATTCCTTCCAAAAGTCAAACATGCGAAGAAAAAACAGAGTACAAATTAGGAATCTGTGGTTTCGTGCCATGCGCCATCCCCCACTATCACTCTCGAAATGTAAGCTTCGCCGGTTAGAATAGGGAATGCTTGTCGTCATGAGGAGATGATATAAGCAGTGGCAAACATCGTTGGTTACAACATTTCATTTCAGCAAGCGCAACATGCCCACCTGACTGCATTAGTGGAGTTGACCCTCACGGAGGAGAATCGATGGTGCAAATCTTCGTTGTCTCGATACCAACGTGCTTCCTTCTTTCCAATTTTGCTTCAGAGAAAACCACTCAACAATTCATCAGTTATTAAGATTAACAGAACAAATTAACTTTTCATTTCACTCTAGTTTTCACCTAAGTGTGAGACACCAGTTTTCCTAGACGTCGCCCAGGCGTTTAATCGAGAGCCTTGTGGCACGCCGGCTTTGATCATTTGTGCTCTGGGTTTATTGTTGTTAATACTAACTTTGAAATTCCTCTCTGATAAGAAACTTTGGAAAGAATACTTTGGAAATAATCTGGAGTTCCCAATGTTTGTAATTTGTAAAGTTGCCCCTAATGAATGTCTAAAGAATTTCCCACGCAATAACTTTTATTGAAGGCATTACCTAATGAAATCACTATCAGAGAGGTGACAAGAATTTACCCGTTTCACACGTCGCTGATTCAAACTTACGCGGTCACTCAACTGAAGAGCCTCATGACTGAACGAGTGTCTGTCAATGTGTTATATATATATATATATATATATATATATATATATATATATAAATAAAAATCTTCGTTGACATGGTACCTGACTTCGAAGGAACGTCTAACTCTTAAACGTATACCTAAGTAACCTTTCTAATCAGTGAAAATAGCCATTTATTTTTTTGCTTGCGTATGCTTTGAGTGCGATACGATTGCAGAATGACACAAGCAATATTTCAAGAATGATACCCGATCAAAATTAAGCTAACTTGGTGGTTAAGTGATGACGTAGTTGTTTATGAATATACAATGATGACTCAATTGCATTAAGGATCGAATATAGATATTGAGATAGAAAGGGGAGACTTACGGTTGTGGGGTTTTAATGTAATAATAATTTTTCCTTGTATAAAAAAAAATTTCGTCAATATCAGGCAAGACGTAGTATTGTGTTATGTTTATTTCATTCATGGTCATCTTCCATTATTTTTGTATATTAATTTTATTTAATTCAAAAATGTAAAAGCGCATGAAATATTTTAACAATGCATTTTTGTGTTATGTGTATGTAGTACGTACTTTTTATTAATTATTAAGCCATTGATGGATGAAAGCCAATTCACAATACAAGGGCCGCGAGTTTTCACGCAGTTGCTAAGTCCTTCAATTTTCATTCTCATGCAGTATACTCTTTTGCTTTTCCTCCCGCCTTTATCAACGTTTTAGCAAAACTTGACTTTGGGGGGTCGTGACTCCAGTGCGCCTCTCCGAATCCTCCACTAATAGCACACCCAGTAAGGAAACGCCGCGTTTCGTCCGCCGGCCCGTCCAATCGCAGAGGCCGATGGCATCCCGACGTGGGAGCGAATGCGTGCGCTGCTCCGTCGCCGGTCGCCCACACGTGCGCGTGGATCTCAGCGGCTGCAGGAACTGGCGTGGTCGCACGTCTGCAGCCATGCCTTTCTCAGCACGGTGCTTGCGCTTGCGCTTGCGTCGTGGCATTCCGGGCGGGGCGTAAACCTGCGACAGCGGCGGCGGTGGCGGCCCTGCGGCCGGTGTAGTATCTCCTGGAGGCGGCGGCGGCAGCAGGTGCGTCAGCCCGAAAAGCGCTGCGTTCGCGACGCTGGGCGTCTACTAGTCCTGGAACGCGACCTACTCCCCCACCCCCTCACCGTCGCCGCCGCCGCCGCCGCCGCTGCCGCACAGTGGCACCGCGCGAAAAGAAAACGCAGACAATTGAAAAGGTTTGGCGTTATTTCGAAAACCCCCGTAGAGTGACCACTTTCGTGAAAACATGGAAAATCGGGGAATTTTATTGCTCTGGTAATTTGTAGAAGAATCGTTAGAGGTCAGGAAAAAGTTTGAGACTGTTATATAACTAGATATTATTCCTTTTTTAAAACCTGACTCCAGGAAAAAATAGTGACTCAACTTTTATTTGTTGAGATATTTTAAATTTGTGCTTTGTCGCTCAGAAATAAACGACTTGACAAATTAGTATCAGGTTTGCTTTAATAAAAAAAATGTGACAAATCTTGATTTTCAGTGTATTTGATATTTAGATTATCGGTATTTTAATATTCTGAAACAGAAAGGAGGAAAAACAATGAAACTTAATCAAGATACTAGAATGGAATGTTTTTCTATTGTATTTTGCAATATAATTTTACTCATAGCACTTTCTTCTGGAAGATTTTACATCGATTATGTCGTGAATGCCACCATGATGTTATAATTGGTGGGAATAAATCTCTCATACTTTTGGGTTTAAGTACTTCTTGGCGAGGTTTGTAATTTCACAATTTGACGAATAAACAAACCAGCGTTGTCTAGGTAGCTTGTTTATTTGCTGATGTATTTTTCCTTCGACTATAGTTATCAGAGCTCGCAAGTAGCCACTAGGCAGAAAAACAATTCCTTGGAATGTGTATCGAGATCACGTGATCTCTATCGGGTGAAATCTCAAAATACTTTTTAAACATTTCATTCGTACACATAAGTGTATGATGTAAGTGGTTCCAAAAATGCAGCGGAATTTAACGCTAAATTCTCATACTGCCTCATCGTAACGATTGCAATTTGTTCGACTAGAGCTGCCCAAAACGATGTTGCATCATGGATTTATAGAGTTAACAGCACATTTTACCGCCACAATTTCCAATAAATTCCATTTAGCCTGAACATTTACTTGTATAGTGAACGGTACGTGTTACGTAGTTACACTCGATATTGGTGGAGTAACGTTTTCCGACTCAATTCTTACATAGCGCTGGATTTGGTTCCTGCGCAGAGGCTCAGAAGTGGGTCTATAGCGTATACCAGTGGTGTCAAGGTATGCAACTGGTGGCAGTGGCACATCTCGTGGCACCGTGCCATTCCACCAGCTTCTCTGCGCCACTAGCGTCGGGATAGGAAACTGTTAGTAACCCCGCCGTTGTACAATAGTGATGGCGTTGTCACTTGCGACGGGGTTATGAACTGCGTGGAGAAGCGATTTCGTCGTGGCACTCGTGCCACGGACTCCCGCTCGTGGCATCAACCTTGACAACACTGGTCTGTAGCGTGTACGAAACGGTGCTTCAACAAAAGCTTTAATTGTTTAATTTTGTCCGAGCGGTTTCGGCTGCGAAGCAGTGTGCGCGGCGGCCGCTGTGGGACGAGAACGTGCCCTCGTCAGCGGCGCGGCGCGGCGGAAGCCTCGGGCCATCTCGCCGTGTCCGGTAGGTCTACAAACAACCCGCCCCCCCAGGTCGCACGGGTGTCCGCTGCGGAAATTAACGGCGGCCGGAAACAAGGCACGCGCTGCGTGGATGCGCCAGCGCCGCGGGCCAAGAACGACGCGCGTGCGCCGCAGCTCTCGCGACGGCCACAGCGCACGAGCGGACGGTATTGTTGAAACGACGACGTATGCGACTGGGGGCTTTGTATTCTTTTCTCAACACTTCTTTTTCTTCGTCTGTAATGAGGATATTTCGGAGTGAATCAAACAAGCCATTTTTTCAATGATCTTGGCTGTCCGGCTGACGCCGCGTCGAAGGCTGTGTTGCCGACGTTTCGACCATCTTATCGTGGTCTTCCCCAGGGCCGGTCCCCGGACAGCCAAGATCATTCACATGACTCCGGCTGCGGAAGCCTACGACTCCCAAGCCATTTGTTATTTTTCATTGGTCGAAATGTGTAAATTGCCCTTACAATCATCCTACCGTATTTCTAACGAAGACAAGGTTAGGGACGGGAAGGAAAGGTAATTTCTTTAAGTGATACATAGCGGTTTGGGAAAGTCCCGAACTCGCCACTACCCACAAGTTAACATCCATTCCCGAGGCGAGATTCGAACCCGCGATCCTTTGTGTTGAGACTGCCAGCTGATCTCGGCTACCGAGGTCGGCTACGGAAATGGTGCTTGTGGCTTGATCTTCATTCATTATCTTGAAAGTCTAACTATATACTATGTATTGTTAAACGGAAACATTTCGCGATGTAAAAAGATTGAAGTTTTAGAAATTAAAAATGGAAAAATATTCTAACTAAAAGAATGCTTTTAGCTTGGTATTCCTAGTCCTATTAACATTGTAGCATTTGATCACTAGGGCCCGGATAATTATGTACTAAAAATTAGGAAAATATGTACATATATATGTATTAAAATGTATAGAAATATGTACTAAAAAGTAAGAAATATGTAACACTTTAATTATTATATCAATTCGTTTTAATAAAATACTTTTGCTTAAATGTTGATCTGTGTAGACTTAATATCCTCGTAAAGAACAAAATTAAAACATAATTCTACTCACAATTCTGTTATTTAAAATGGTCTCCGTAAAAAAATGAGATACAAATATTTGTTCCAAAAACTTAGAAAATAGATGAATGTGACGTCACCGACGATTTAAATTACTTTCGGTTGTGTGACTTTCTTTTTCTTCGTCTTCCTCGTCTTCATCTTCTTCGTCGTCGTT
Organism: Acheta domesticus; assembly: GCA_031308135.1. Classification (NCBI taxonomy): domain Eukaryota; kingdom Metazoa; phylum Arthropoda; class Insecta; order Orthoptera; family Gryllidae; genus Acheta; species Acheta domesticus. Next base: position 231,708,301 of record JAHLJT010008446.1, read on the forward strand.
TCCTTCTTCGTTTTCTCCTCCTCCTCCGTCGTCGTCTCCTCCTTCGTCGTCGTCTCCTCCTCCTTCTTCGTCGTCGTCTCCTCCTCCTTTTTCGTCGCCGTCTCCTCTTTCGACGTCGTCTCCTCCTTCTTCGTCGTCGTCTCCTTCTTCTTCGTCGTCGTCTCCTCCGTCTTCGTCGTCGTCTCCTCCTCCGTCTTCGTCGTCGTCTCCTCCTCCGTCTTCGTCGTCGTCTCCTCCTCCTTCTTCGTCGTCGTCTCCTCCTCCTCCTTCTTCTTCGTCGTCTCCTCCTTCTTCGTCTCCTCCTTCTTCTTCGTCTCCTCCTTCTTCTTCGTCTCCTCCTTCTTCGTCGTCTCCTCCTTCTTCTTCTTTGTCGTCTCCTCCTTCTTCTTCGTCTCCTCCTTCTTCGTCTTCTTCTTCGTTGTTCTCGTTTCTCTGTCTTTCCCTTCGTCGGTATTGTACTGGAGTTTAATCAACACCACCTACATCTAGTTAGGTGGCGTTGATTTAGTTCCCGGCATACTTACCAAGAGCACAGCGCCAAAACACGAAAAAAACACGTTTTTGGAAATTTCTTAGAATTTTATAGCCATTTCTGGAAACAAATTATCAGTTCCCTATTAGGACGCCGAGACGCGTCGAATGACACCTCGTTTGTCTCCACTAGTGCACGGGAAGTAGTCTACCCGTGAGAGACGGAACGGCTCATCCGCAAGCATGCACACGAGGAGTTTACTCAAATACTCTATAGGGATGAAATTTTTCCTATTATCTGTTCGAAGGCCTTGTACCGACCAAGTGTTCCACATCGCATGAAGTTACTGGTGTATATTCAAACTTTGTCCCAACATGTCACTGTTCAATGCTATTCACGGATTAGGGAATAAAAACAATGCTGGTTGATATTTAACCAATTGACTCTTGGCACAAATTCAGCTTTCTTCAATAATGTTCTTACCGAAGACGCTATTGCTTGACTTCTCTGAAAAGATAAACCAAACTTTGCCTATCGCAAATTCCCAGTCTGATTTACCACAAGGTTTAAGCCAATCGCCGTGAATTATTTTCTGTCCTTTTCTTATCCAAAAGCTGTAGTGCCACATCATGATTTTACTTTAGATTTTCACCTCACAGAGATACTTTACAAACAAGGGTTTAGGCTCCAGTGCAACAAACGGGGACAGAAAACTGTCAATGGCGCTTTCTGAGCTGCGTTGGTGCCTGTACTTTTTGGCGAAGGGCATTAAGGTCAAGAGAGACCTCTGAAAAATACGTTGTGGGCGCGAGTTATCGCTTGCTAGACGTACCATTTTCATACACAAAATTTATTTCTGAGTAGTATTTTGTTCTCTGCTTTACTCGGGCTGAACTCTACACACTGGAAGCTTTGGAGTGCAACACCTTGCCCCTTTGTAGGATTCTGCGTGCTGCAATATCAACATTTTTACGCAATGCACTAGCGCCAATTTGGAGAGGAGGCTGCCGAAAAATTGACAATGCTGAATTGTTTGTCTTAGTTATTCCTTATCAAAAACATGTAGGATAAATGAAGAATTATACAAAAAGAATGCAGAAAAACGAAAATTTTAAGAAATATTTAAAAATATGTACTTTTGTGCAAAATATGTAAATATATGTACTTTCGGGTAAAATATGTAAAATATGTACTAAAAAGTCATCGGTTTTAGGCCCTAATCGACATGAAACGTAAATATATTGTGGTTTTGACTTGATAGAGTTAACACACGGAAATATGTAATTACATAACTATCCGGGCCCTATTGATCACGATGCTGCACGCTTGATATTTAGGTGCCATAATACCTTTGCTTACACGCTTTTGGGAGAGACTTAGTAAGAATTGAAATATCGCCACCGAAAATTTCAAAGTTCGTTTATGACGTCAAGAAAAAGTAAAAGGTGTGCCTTATTAGCCGGTTTCTGGTAGCTGATCCCTTGCAAAAAATTTTTATTACGAATATGAAACTTAACATTTCGTAACGCACTCTGTGTGTAGTGCGTACATGTAAGCATTTCCTGACCTGTATGTGAGCAATCTGTGAATCGGGCGTGTTGTGTGAACCATTGCAGGAGATACCAATATTTTGGGTAACTTGTAATTCCATTTCTTAATAGTTTACCTTATTGACATCATCATCTGCTATTAACGTCGATATTTGCGATAGGAATACACCGACACAGCCGCCTGGGCCCGAGGGTGGCGGGTCGGTGGCGCTCACGCCGTGACCCGTGGACCCATTTGCAGTGCTTTCCCCTGTCCGCAAGTAGACCTCCAACTCCTTACAATCATCCTACCGTCTTCCTAACCAGGGCAAGGGAAGGGACGGGAAGGAAAGGTAATTTCTTTAAGTGATACATGGCGATTTGGAAAACCCCGAACCCGCCACAAGCCGAGGCGAGATTCGTACCCGCGATCCTTCTTGTTGAGACTGCTCTTGTTGAGTCCGCTACCCAGGTCGGCTGTTTGGTGTAGTGGTTAAGTTGAGTGATTGCGAAACCAAAGTACCCGAGATTGAACATATTGACTTTTGCAATCTATGAACAAACTCTTCCCGCTAGTGCGAAAAGGATCGGTAAAATATTGAATTATGTAGGCGTATTCACGTTCTTTTATGATAAAATTGTATAGTTCGTAATGTCACTTTGAGCTTAAGAGACATTACTGCCTCGTCTCTTTTTATGGTCTTGTTGTAGTTCAAGGAATTTGACCTGGAGATTTTCACACCAACGCTACTTTTAGAAGTCACTGATTTTATTTTATTTATTTATTTATTTATTTATTTATTTATTTGTCAAAAAACAGTAAAAACTGTATATGTACTTGACGGCCAGAATTTTATTTAAAAACGAAAAAAAAACGAAAAAATGGATTTAGAAAATAATTATTTTAGAAAAATAAAGATATTTGAAAAATGTTTTTTCCCGAGTTATAGAAAATCAATTTCAACTGTAAATGAACTACAAGCAAAAGGAGTGCTCAACAAAACGTGCGCACAGTGAAGCTACATTTACGTCCAGAAGCAAAACAAGGGGCCATCTCAGCATTTGCTCAATGGATCAGGGAAACTGGACAAAAACCTGATCGAGATGGAAGATTTGTGAAGATGGATGATTTGAAACAATTAAGAAATATGATTGAAACTGACAGGAGTCTCAGATATTTCTGCCGGTTGCAGTGGACCAAATTAAAGAATTAAGAGAATTAAGATAAACATTTCCTGAAAAGAACTATTCCAGCTTCTGAATGTAAAGATTTTTTCTGTTTGCAGATGAGTTGAATTTTAACTGTAGTAGACGCTTCATCCATACTCGTAATGTGAAGCATTGGACAAACTTTCTCTGAAAATATAGGGTTTCAGTGTCTAGTAGAAATGAAGAGATATAAAACTTTCCCATTGATTTCAATAAGTCTACTTGCCTCGTGCATTCCATTTTTAGATATTCTATGAATTGAGATAATTTAAACGTCACATTATCTGTTAATAGACGTGCATGTGCATTTTTTTAAGAAACGTGATAAAAACGTGTTATATTTAATGTAGGAACTTGCTCTTAGGTCTTTGATTCCTTTTCCTTGTTCCTGGCACATATAAAGATAGCATCAGATAAACAAGTTGATGACAAATGGATGCACAAGTCTAGTAATTCGTTTCGAAAGACCTGGAGACAAAGTTATAGCGTTTGAGTCCTTTATCATAGAGAATTAAAATAAACATTCTCTTGTAGTATATAAAATAGACAAATTATGGTAGGTCTCTTCCACCTTGACACCAATTATGTGAAAAATTTGCCGCATAATTGACGGTAATTGCCGTTGTATATCATGAAGAAAATGTATTATATAAACCTGCTTCCTTGCTATTTTCCTTTTCTGAATGTCGAGGATGCACATTTTTTTTGGTGAAAAATAGTAATATTCTTCAGAATTAATTGTTTTTGTGTGGTTGATTCATATATTTTTTAATTCAGCGTGAAGTAAATAATACTTTTTCCAATTTGGCACTATCCAACGAATGCCGTATACATACAGATTCTTTCTAATCTATCTGTATAAATGAAATTGAAATATTTGTCAGTGATTTCAAAATAACTGCCATTTTAAAATATCATATACTTGTTTAGATTATATAAAAATAAATCAATTGTATTTTCGGTTTTTATCTTGTAGGGATTATCTCTGGAACGACTCAATCGATTTCGATGCGATTTTCATTAAAAGGTAGAATGTTTTGTCCAGCATCACTTTGGTTGCTATTTCACATTATTTTTTTCTCTTATATAAAGAGGTAAGTTTGTTTGATTGTTTTTTACACAAATTTACAGTTTTATTCAAATCTTTATCATTTTTGCAATAGTGGTCGTCCTGACAAGAGAAAGGTTACTGTCTGCATAACATTTTGTAAAACTACCTTCGTTTCCCTTTCCTATCCTTTAAAAGTAAATTTTTCGTATCCTCATTTCAAAACCCATATTTGGCAGAGTATTTATACGCCACAAAGGTGAGCTTTGGCGACCTAGGCCAATAATGAATTTTAGGGGACGATTACCATGGCAACGTCATGTAAACAAGACAATGTAAAAATGACTGTTGACACATTGGCAAAGAATATTTTTATTTTTCTAATACAGAATGATTTAAATTGAATATTTGATCCATAATGTTGACAGTTTCACTGTCTAGGACTATTGTACTAATAAAGTTAGTTATCTTACCCAATTAAATTAGCTTTACTTATAAAAGTGTAATACCTTTTCATAGAGATATGCCAGAATAGTTGTTTCATTTACCACGGTAACATGTTTCTTTCTTTTCCATTTTAAAAAGAGTTCGTACTCTCTTTCGTATGAATCCTTTGATTTTTGAGGAAGTTAATTCTCAGTAACAGCTTCAGTTACCTCAGTTATAATTTCTGGAATATCGAAAGTATAGAGTGCGACAAGAAACATATCGCCAAAACCAGCCGCAAATTCTACACGCTTTAACAGTTGTCACATACTGAAAACTTCAGAGGTGATAATGCAGAAAAAAAATCTGTATCGATAGGACGAAACCGCATGGTATAAATGAGATCTCTCTAAAAATTGAAACCTAAAATTGGGAGGTGAGTATACGAAAATTAGTTGTCTGCACCTCGGCCGGAATTGAATGATTTTGAACTCGGTCAGTTTACCAACCACAGCTCCGCCTCGGGTGGTAAACACCTCATCCAAAATCATTCATTTTTCGGACTTGATGCATAAATATTAACTGTTCACTCCTGCAGTCTTTCGCGAACGTTCCGAAATTAGGAAATTCACCAATGTCAACTAAACATTTTTAAAGCTCAAACTTTCCTTCAAAATGCATTTATTCATTCATGCAATTCATTCAGTTAACGCAATTACGCCTTGAGAAATTAAATGTCCGAATTGTTACAGGAAGTTTGCCGTGAGTATGTAACGATGCATCTGTTTACAGCTACCCACAGCAACAATGGTTTGAGCCACGACTACTCACAAATACCACAGGTTGGGGCGGTGCGGGCCCAGGTGACGTAAAGCGAGTTGGGGCTGGGCAAGGTTAGTTTTGGCGAGATGGGAAAGGGACGAGGCACTACAGGCCAGGGTAAGGTAGGAGTACACCAGAAATAGATTTCATTTCCTGTCAGAAGATTTTGATTAATAAATACCTGGGCAACACGGAATACTTCAACCACTTCATAGAATGTAATGACATCTTTTGTATGGTAGGATGTATGGGATCCCCCTCGTAATAAAAAGTGTGATTGAATTGGCGATTAACACACTCTCTCTTACACTCCGCCTATTCTTGTACTGCGCGTTCCGAATTGAATACTATTGAATTTTCATACTAGGCAAGTCACTGCTTACAGCACAGCTTGTGTTATTCGACAGCAAACTTTTGAAGTACGAGTTCGTCCCCATTATATTTAAAATTCTTGAGCTGTGTTGGCGTTACATTTTGGAAAATTATTTTGTGTGGTTTGTTGAGCAGTATTTTGCTGTTACAGATCACTAGTAAAATACATTTTCCTGTTGAATAATTTGCACATCAAGAAAATCACATGGCATATTAGAAATGTATTGGTTTACGCAGGGGGAGATGTTGTTCTCGGGACTTGATAGAAGGCGTATTTGCTTGAAGTAGTTTACTCCTACGTGTAACAGTTGTTACCATTGTCCGACGTGACCAGAGTATAAAACCTTACTTGAAATGATTTCCAGAACTTTTAAATAGGGACGGAAGTCGTACGATACTTTCATGAGAAACGAAGGCGACAGTTCCACTGTTTAGAAGAAAATTTATACGCTGTCTCACGGGCTGAAGGCCTTCGATTATATTTAGGAAGGTGACGGAGCCGTTCTGAGAAACCAGTTACTTTTATTGTTCCGGTTTCTCCCTTTTACTTCCGTGCCTTGCTACGTACTCATGTAGAAAAGAGAAAGTATTGTAATCCTGCGGTAGAAATCGGCGCTTTTTCGACAAAAAACAACAACAAAACAACGATGATACATTGTGGGGCCTGGTATTGAAAAAGTAGGTAATTTTGCCCCCTACGAGTAGTAGTAAATTGCTTCCTATAACACGTTGTATATTCCGAATCCACGTTTTGTGGGTCATCGATACTGAAATATTCGCTGGCTGTCTGGCTTACCGGTACGTGTAGCTCAGAGCTAGCATTGCCGCTGTCTCTGCAGCGATTCTAACCTGGAGTTCCTAGATTCGTGTTCCGACAGTAGCGGATTTTCGGTTACAGCTATGTCGCTAGATCGAATTCAGCCTCTCTCTCGAGGAGAATTCTAGCTGCTGTCCATATTAGTAGTTTTTCGTGTTTTTTCTATCAATACCAGGCAAATGCCGGAGCAATACCCTAACAAATGGGGCACGATCCGCTTTCGTTCTTTCCCCTCTCCCTTGTCTATCCTCTCCCCTTACACACAGTTGCGTGCTCTACACTACCACACACACGTAGGGAGCTGAGAGCTTGCCCCATCTGGGGCTGTGCTCCGCTGATGGGAGATACCTGGAAAGCGAAATCACTTAAAGCCGACGTGTTGGTCAGCATCAGATCTCACTTTCCAGCGAAGGAGGGACACTGTCATCTCCCGGGATAAAATCATTCACTATACTAACGAGATTAATGACCCTACCAATTGACCATAGCTGTTGACCTGCTCAGAATCATCAATGAATCATGTCTGTCAACGCCAGCGTGTAAACTGTTCAATTGACTTTCTCCTAAATTAATATTCTCATATCGCTGTGGCCGACGTCCATGTTTTGCGAGTTTAAAACGGATATTTTCATTTTTGAGGGTACTTTATATAAAGCCTTAAAAACGTTCAAAATTTTCTTAAAAATGAATCTAAATTTGTTTTTTAACTTTTGCCTCCGATGATAGGACACAGAGCTCCATGAAGTAAAGAACACTTAAATAAATGATAAGATCCCGGGTGGCCAGCGAACCAGGATCCTTGAAAACAGGGGGGAACGGGAATTTAAAAAAGCCTGGAAGAACCGGGAAAGAACCGGGAATTTTATTGGAAAAACGGGTTTTTCATTATTTTCAGATTTAACCCCAAATTTTAGCACAAATTCCCGTACGGTATCGTATATAGTCAAATGCATGATTTAGCTCGGTACATTATAATGGCAATCGGTAAAATCGAAAATTCTTATGAAAAATGCCACACGTACGCTTGAAGATTACGAGATCCTTGACTCGCGCGTCTCACGACTTCAATCACTGTCGCGTGTGTAGGTGCAACGTGGGTAAAGTACGTAGCATGACAGAGCTCCTGTATGGTTGGCTATGTCTAGCACATGTACGGACGAGATATTCGCAGAGCAACCGTCTCATCGGGAACTCAATAGCTGAGTTTCGATTAGTGTCGCGTCTCTTATTTGACATCGGCGGTACCACTTCGCTATTTTTTCGATTAAAACCACCACGGTATCACGTCCATGATACTCTGAAAATATTTCCTTATTTGATAGAAGAGCCCAGTCGAAGCTATCTCTGCTGATTGCCCACCCGGAGGTCGAGTGACAGTGTCCGAATTGACAGGAAGCACGAAGAAAATGAACATGGGGAGATCTTGACGGGGTTACGTGCCAGAACACACAACCCGCACCAAGAATAAATTTCCTTTCCATATATTTCTCAATAAATTCTCAGATCTCGACCCAAAGTAGAGATATTTATATAAAGATACCTCTACCACCCTATTAGTGATGTAAGTTGTATTTTAAAATTAGTGTAAGTTAATTGTAAGTAGATATAAGCAATCATAACAAATGTAGAGTGTACCATGAACACTGATCTTTGTATTTGTCTATCCAAAAGAAAATAAATAAAAATAAAACGTGCCAGAAAATACGAGTACATTCTATCGTCAGACTCGTCATTTTCACCAACTTTCGTCAAATCTTCAATTTCGTCAAAATTGACGATCTTCAATTTCATGAATATCACGTATTCGGCGCCTCATTACATTTCACCTGCACTTTTGGGGTAGAAATTAAGCTCCGGTAGTTTTGACAATTTGTCAAGGAACGCACGTTGATTTATCTTTCTCATATAGAAATTAGCTACAATGTCACAGTGCGGTTCCGTATTGGTTGCTGAATACAGATGACGTACGATCTACTATATTTCAAGATGGTTGGCTTTGTTTTCTCATTGAAGGAGAAATATATTTATTTTTTACTGTCCCGTTATTGCCTGTTTATTGCCTTCGATACGGAGCTCCATATTCAGTGCATAACTTACTTGGATCGAGAGGATCGTGGTTAAGAGGGAAATATGACAACAGTTGAATTTTGTTACATGTTCTCTTACGGAAGGAATTATGTAAGAGAATTATGGGAGGGAAATATGAAATGAGAAGCCGAGTCAAGCTAACAACTAATTAATTAGTAAATAAGTAAATATGAATCATTAAAATTAGGTAAAAAATAAAATCGTGTTTGTACCACGGTCGTTAACTGGTTCTAATGATCTCGAGGAACAAAAAGCCCTAGGGCCAAAGGCCCTTGGTACATAAATAATTATTTTATGTGTCGTTTATCGTTTCTTTGACGGAGGGAAGGAAAGTTCTTTTTCCCTTCTGGAATGTTCGCTAAAAATATTCTTGTCCTGCTGCTTCAGCACCACGTGGAAATACCACATACTGTAGCATTATTTAAGCGATTGCAAAAGGTCTTTTAATTTACAAAACCTGCATTCTGTGGATTGGAAAATTCCATTGCAATGGCCGTCCACGAGGTGAAAATATCCTGTAGCTCAAAATCCTAAAGCTATCAACAATTGACGCATGGGCGTTAGTGGCTTATATCTGTTTGAGGGGTATTCCTTGGTTCTATTTCTTCTAAAATCTTCAGGAACACTACCTTCGACATTCTACATCTGGTTACGGAATGAGTATTGTCCAAAAATCATAAAAATGACTTTTTTGGAGAAATTGCTTGTTCTGGATTCATGATTTCTTAAAATTCAGTATTCAGTACTTGAGCGTCAAAATTATCACCCATGTTATCACACATGCGCCATTTTAACAGCAAAAGAGTAAAATAAACTGAAATACGATGCACGCGTTTGATGCATCCTAACATCACAACAGGAGTTTAACGAGCCGCCTAAGTCGTTCATGGCAGGGTGTACTGGTCGGTCAAAATTTGACGAATATTTTGATGATCGTCAAACGAAACGACCTTGGTGAAACGTAAATAAGTCGTTTAAGGAGCGTTTTGTGAATATATGAAAAATCAATTAAGCTTTTTCCTTGTTTATTGTTGTCACATGTTACTACCTCATGCTTACAATTAACAAATGGAGAAACTGCTTAAACTGCCGACTTCATATTCATTGTAATCATCAGAAATCACAGCTATAGAATATATCTATGCATTCATTAAATCATTAGATACAGTCCTAATCTAATATTATGCAAGACTAGACGGAAATTTGAAAAATGTAACCATTTTAATATTTTAAAAATCAAACGTAATTGAAACAGAGATAAAATCAGATTAAATTTTATCTTTCCGTGGACATTGTGTTATGTATAAAAACGAAATCGTTGTTTTGAAAAATTGACCGGATATCTCGTAAATTAATTTAAAATATACGCGTAATGCTCCTTTAAGTGCTGATCAGAAACGTGGCAACATTGCTTTTGCGCCAGCTATTCCCAGTTTTCTTGGCCACGGATTTACACATCCAATAGTTTTCGTACCAAGACCCTCCACGTTGATTTGTACTGTTACAATGTGAAGATCGTGTTTACGTCATTCGATACATCAATATAATAATGTATTTAATATACATCAGAGCGAACTTTTAAAAAAAGTTCATAGCTTAAATTATGCTGTAATATTAATGGTATGAATAAAATTGTCGTTAATTATTTACAAACTTTCAGATCATTGCACACGTTACTCACATACAATTAATTCCATGCAATAATTAAAATTGGTAAAGCATATTCTCATTGCGTATTCATTAACTCAAAATAATAAAACTGTCATAAGCAATGAAAGAACTTAAAAATGTGAGAAATCTGGAAGTGTAAAGTTGCATAATGAGTTGAAATACAATCTTAATGCTACGATAACTTTTTATAACGGAGAAATTGGTAGGCCTCTCTTCGTCACTTGAGATTTTTTAATCTGCGACACAAATCTATTAACTTCAGTTGTTTTGTTCAAACTAAAACGCTTTTGAAACTTCATCACTGTATATTTCCGACGGATTGCTTGTGTCTCTAATGTACCTTTTCGTAGTAGGTACGCACGATGTGTTGAATATGAAATTCAATGTTCTGCGAAATAGTCATAGTTTCTTATACTAATAACGAATTACACTAAATTCTATAACAATACTAGTTATGAATGGAAACACTTTTATTATACACTAACATAATACAAACCAGTCAGTGAGCTCCGGGTAAGATCTTGACCTAAACTGGTGAGGAGGCAACCAAATGGGAGTCATTTAAGGGAACAGGCAGCTCCCTTTGTAGGAATGAGTGATCACTTAAGGGTACACTCAAGAGCTATTTATGAATAAGATTCGTTCATTTAAGGGAACACCTCTTTTATGGGTCGACGGTAAATTCGGCCCTATGAGGAGTAAAATGCTGGACGATATTTTCTTATATTCAGTGGAACAAAAAAAAATGGTAGAAGACTTTTGGAAGCTATTGCTATGTCTGTGTACATGCTTGTCAATCATATTATGGCTGTTTCTGTCTTCTAAAATAGTACACTTAACTACAGGGGCGGATCCAGCCGATCATTTGGGAGAGGGGGCATCATTGATTTTTGTCAAATAATAAACATACTTGTTAATATATTATATAGTATTTATGTACTGTAGATAAAATGCTATACAATATTATTGTTTAAATAATTACATAATTGGAAAATAAATAAATGTTTAAATCAATTTTGCCAAATAAAGGAAGATAAACGAAAACTCAGGGGCAGGTAAAATTCTTAAGGAAACGACCATGGGATGTAATCGGGATGGGAAAGTGTGAAAATTTTAGTTAAGTTTGTATTAATAAATAAGTAACGCATGTATATGTTCTCGCACCAGTCCAGAGAAAACTTTCGAGCACAGATGTACACGGCATTCGGAATTGTGTATGTTAAGTAAGCGCGACGTAAGAAGATACTCGTGATAGGTGATTCCATGATTTGTTTCTACAAATTTTTCAAGCGGTGGTTTTCAACGTTGGGAGTATTCCAAAAGGACATACAAATGTTGCTTCAAAACAGGCAAGTGGATAAATAATCAACCACTGTTATTCTAAGCAGACTACCGGAAACCTAGAAATCAATCCATATACTAAGGAGGAAAACCGGAATGATGTTCGGCTATATCTTTTGGTGGAGGTAGGTAAACGACTTCGGAAAAGTTGACCCCAGATGCAGTTTTATTAATTAATTTATTTATTTATTTTCTTTTGGATAGACAATTACAAAGATCAGTGTTGATGGTACACTCTACATTTGTTATGATTGCTTTTATCTTCTTACAATTAACTTACACTAATCTTACTAATAATCTTAAAATATAACTTACATCACTGATAGAATGATAGAGGTATCTTTATATGAATATCTCTACTTTGGGTCGAGATCTGATAATTTATTAAGAAATATATGGAAAAGAAATATATTCTTGATACGGGTTCTACGTACTGAATTTTGGCAGTCTTAGAGGGGTTAGTTTGGATATGTTTGGAATGTTTTGGAAGAAGTGGGTAGATAAAAATATAATGTGGTTGGTTATCGGTTCTAGCTGGAATTCTTTATGGAGTTGTGCGTTGGAGATGTACTAGGGGGCACTCGTGATGGTGCGGAGAAACTGTTTTTGAATTACTTGGAATTTTTTGGTATTATATGTGGCTGCGCTGATCGACACTGGGCATGCGTATATTAGTAGTGGTCGTATGATCATTTTGTATAGCAGTAAGGCAGTATTGCACGATATATGCAGTTGGTATACGCCCATGGGGATACGTCCGGCAGGGACAAGACTCGAGGCGAGCGACGGCCCAATCGCCTCGGGGAGGGCCACCCGGGCGTCTCCAAGCGTCCCCAAGCAGGAAAATGTTCTTTTTTTTCCTGTTTGCGGCCCTGGCGAGGCTGTCGTTTATTAACACGAGGGATACATGAGCCGCAACTCAATGGCTTTTGCGGCGGCAAATCGTGCCGCTGCTGCTCCGGGCTTCCTGCTTCCGATCTCATCCCTCCCCGAGCACTCAACGCCGCGTAGCGTCAGGGCGTGCCCGTACAGCGACGTGGCTTTGGGTTGCATGCCTGGAAGAAGCAGAGGCGATGCGTTTTCTCGAAAACGATCGCTTTCGACGGGGAACCGATTGCACCTAACTTTCTCGAATAAAGAAAAGAGTCTACATTAGGCTTTTCTTGGAATAATTTTGGGATATCTTATATTTAAATTTAACTTGTAATTTTCTACTCGTTTTTTTTCCTGTTCTTCAATAAAATATATTAAAAAACTGTTTTTTTTCATTCATGTTCCGAGATGACTCTCCTGTAGTCATTGTTTCATTTAAATTGTCTGAAATGTAATTGATAGCTTGTTGCCGACGGATTTGGCACAAAAAATGGACATTGTGTGTCATTCGTCAGTGAGTATAGTTCTTATTGTTAAACTAAATAACTCTTCCCATCTGAGAGAAACAAAGACTTTATGCAGTCTGGCTCGATTGTTAGGGTACTGCTCCGGCATTAGCCTGGAGTTGTTGATCTGAGAAACCACGGAAAATTACCGATTATAGCAGCCGGATGCTAGAATTCTCCTCCAGACAGAGGCTGAATTTGTCCTAGCTATTTACAAATACGATGTTTAGGGATGTCGAAAATACGATTATATAGGGATTCCTAGTCAGAATCAAATCCCTTTAGAACCCTTTTACATCCTCATTCTCCAATACAACGTTGTGTTGCATAAATTCCTTATGGATCGCCCGGTAGTCGAACCCAGTTTCGCGGAAGTGAAAGGCAAGCGTGCAGGCCGCTGTGCCAGGATCCCTTTTCCTCGTCCTTCTTTCTATTCCCCTTCGCCAGCATCCCCCGAGATCATTCATGTCAGGGGTCGTACATGGGCGCGTTCCTCGGGTCTCCTGTACTTTTATTGCAGACCGACTTTAAATTAAATTTAAATTAAATTAAATCAATAGCTGTAAGTTAACCTTAGCCAATTTGTAATTACTCATTAGAATTAATGTTAAGTCAGTCGATGCCTAAAGAAGTCAGATTCTTTGGTCGCTTTTACAAGAAGAAATGATGAATTTATTTGCTATGGTGGTAGAATATCTATAGTTAGCAACCAGGAAGTATTTGGGGCAATGTGATGTGATTTTATCAGTGTACATGGTAATTGTTTGGATAAATCGAGTAAAATTATAAAAGAGAAAATTGACTTGGGAAAGGATAACTTCCCCCTTTCTCCGCGTGGATCCACCAATATATGGGATCTGAAAAAAGGCAGAATATCTACCCTATTTTTATTCATTTTAGGAAATACAGCCAATTGTGGTTGTAAATAGTGTGTTATGTATGTTAGGAGGCAACTGACTTAGTAATGGCTACTTAAATAAAGCAAATTTTGTTAGGAGTTGAAGAGAGCTACATTTTTAATGTCTACATTTAAATAGTATTGTTACTTCATTGAGCAATCGATATTTTCTCTCTGTTATTGAGAATGAGTTTTCGTCGATTGTAAATGAGGTAGTTTTATGGTTATTGATATCCGTCGAATTTTTTTTAATAGTTACTTTAGTCCAAAATTGTTGATTTGTGTATTTAAGTGTTCAAATTGGGTAAAATAATTACATTTTTAAATGTCTGTAGAAAATTAATGCACAATTTGTGTTTTATTGTATTGCATTTGTTTCCTTTATACTTTTTGACGTGTGAGAGTGTTAAGTGAACCGAAATCTGCCCTACCCACTCTGACACGCCGTTTTTAAATTGTTCTTTTTTTAAAATTTGATTTGACAGCCAATCAGAACATAATTACAGGTCTGTTTATTTGGACTTTTTGAGAAGCGGCAGGGGGAGGGACAGCTTGACGGAGGTTTTCTGGAGGCGCGGCGCGGCAAGGTGAGGCGCGGGACGGCACCGCGCGGCGGGCCGGCCGGTGCCTCTCGGTGGGTCGGTGGGTCGGCCTCCCGCCTGCCGGCTTGGATGCAGGAATTTTCCACGCAGGCGGCGGCCGGAGAAGGGGAAACGACCGAGTGCGATCGCGTTAGGTGTTGGGGGCTGTCATTTAACGCACGCCAATTTGCCGGGATTGCCGCCGGAGTTTCCTTGTTTCGGACGAAACGCGCGGCGAGGCGCCGCGCGGGCATCGCGGGAAGGTGGAACGCTCCCAGATGCGGAATGATTGCTCGTCACTAATGGGAAGATTTGAAACGTATCTTAACTGCGTCTTTCGGTGGCCTAATCGGTTAGCTCATCACGCTCGGTACAGAGGAGAGTTTTGCGTACTCGTGTCTGATTGTTTCAGGATAATCAAATCTTCTCACGCGTACTGTTGTATTCCGGTTTTAATTACACTAAATAATTGTGACATTCTTTTTAATTTTTATAATCTGGCATTTGTTCTTTTCATGTAAGTGCGTGCGTTTCCTTATTGTAAATAATTAGTTTCATAACATAATGATATAATTATTTACACAAATCTCTTATTAATTTTGCGCATAATATTATATATTGAGACAGCTGAATGCGTTCTTCGAATTTGTTAATGTATTGTAAAAGCTCTTGTTCAAACGTGTAATTTACGCAAGACTCTGTTCTATTACGTATTTAGATGCTATTTTTTATTGCCAAAAACGCACACAAGAACGTTAAACAGATATTAGAGCAAGGCAGGTGAAAGTTCTGAATACGTTTTACAAATGAAGCCCAGTTTTCAATATCATATTTTCTTGCAAGCATCTCAGCTCTTTACTGCATTCTACTCTACAGCCTGAAACGCCGGAAAGTTCGGTCGTGGTTTCCTTGCTTGTACGTGGGCGCTCACTGATAGGACACGAGTGGCTCCTGCTTGTCACCTGACGTCATCGGCTGGTAACGCCTTCCGTCGCCGGTGGTTCCGGGAATTGCTAGGCACCCAAGAGCAAATACCGCACGCCTGAATTCTCGTCCGATTGCGGGACCTTTGGGTCGCAGTTGGTGGTCACTAACCCGTAGGGGGCGGATCCAGCCGATCGTTTTTTTTGGGGGGGGGCATCGTAGATTTTTGCTAAATTATAAACATAATTGTTACTATATTGCATATTATTTATGTACTATAGGTATACTATGCAATATTATTGTTTAAATAATTACATATTTCGAATATAAATGAATATTTAAATCAATTGTGTCACATAAAGGAAGGTAAACAAAAACTTTAGGCCTTATGGGGGGCATGTCCCTCCCTCTGGGTCCGCCAGTGTTAACCCGACTCACATCGGAATTTCAACCGTTATGCTCCTTTGACAACGACACATTTGTTTCGTGTCTTTCCAAATTATTGTAAACGAAATCGTAAAAAATAATTGTAGAATAAATTCATTTGTACTTCGTTTTTCTATAGTGGCCGATGACATTAGGTCATTGTTACACCTCCTGCCTGTGAATCTTGTTAATTAATTCGCGAGCGTCCTTCTTAACGGGGCTCATGACATAAAAATTTGCTTACCGTGTTAAAAAGATTAATTTTATAAGGCAGGAGTGTAACAATGACCTAATGTCGTCGGCCACTGTAGAAAAATCGAAGAATATAGAAACAACTCGTAGGAACTTGCAAATAAACAATGATGCAATGTGAGGGCGCCGATTACACCAGACTTATTTGCCTGTTCAATGATACGTGTCTTTTCAGAATTTTTAAACTTATTGCCTAAAAGGTGGTGTGTTATTTCAACGTGATTTCACGATATCCCCTGATTAATTCTATTTATAATAATAATAATATTAATAATAATAATAATAATAATTATTATTATTATTATTATAATTTCGTATAAGCCATTTATGACCACGCTACACGTCATCTTCCGAGGCCCGGAGAGATTAGCTTTTGTAATTCAGGTTGGATCAGCATTACACCACGGAAGATGGAATGATGATAATGAGGGGTGAAAGAACGGCACACACATACATACACAAATACATCTATGTCCGAGGCGGGACTCAAACCCGTGACTCTTTGGTCCGAGATCGCCACGACACTCCTGCTTTAGCGATCTCGGCCACGGGGCCGAGAATGTGAGAATCTCTAACACGAATGGCAAGTGAATAACACTTGTAATGCGAGTCATCAGCTATACATAAGCACCTCGGGCAATTCATAAGGACTGTTCCGACTGTTTGTTTGGGGTAGGAGGTTCTTCTTAGGTTCCCTCGACCTATAAAGAAGACGTTCATGGAAGTCGTGTGTCGCGAGAAATTATGTTCCTCTTCCGGAAGTTAAATCCAACGGAGTTTGGGGAAATAAGGTCGTATCAAAAACGTATCATTTCGGTCGGCATAATCTGGTAGTGGAACGGGTTCACAAAAAATATCCATGTGTGAAATAGGAACATGTACTTTTAAACTCTTGTACCCATACCTCGCTAATCCGACAGCTAGTACTTCGGTTTCCCGACAATTGTATTGGGACTTTTTTATACTTGTATTTAGAAAGAGAATGGGACTAGTAAATGCGACAATCCTTGGTGTTTCGACAGAGCGTCAATCATGTTTACAATCATTAGCAATGTTGATCACTATGTTAAATTAGCATGTTTTACTCAGGAATGCCTTTTAAGATTGGATGTATTAGACGGAGTATTGAGCACTTTGTTTTCAGGAAAGTAATGATGTTTTTAAAATGAAACGTCAACTTTGCGGATTCTCGTTAGATTCTCGTTAGATGGTTTCATCCGTGCAAAGGATTGCACGATTTTTGCACTCAAGACATTCGTATGAGATTCGACTGTTTCGCCCGACTGCCAGGCCCGACTACGAACATTGTATTCTTCAGCACTGCGAACTCATCCTTTCAACAAGACAACACTATCAAGTTTGGTCCACTGTTTCGGAAATCTCATTGGCCACTCCTCTCTGGGGTTCATGTCCTTGTGGGAGCCTCCTTGATGGCGGTCATGACTAGGCAAATGACGGCGGTATTACCGAGGACCATAATGAAGACAATTACGGCGTCCATGGGAAACTACAAAGCGACGACTGTCAAAAGAAGGGCCATAATTATCGAGTACGATTACGTGACAATATGTACATGGAGTCAATGCAAGTGTTTGCCTTGAGGCGATACAAGAGGTACCTGGGTAAATGTGGGCTTGAAATGTCTTGAGCCAAAAAATGCGTGGACAAAAAGAAAGAACAATGATACCCTTAGTTAAAAGGAATCTTGCCGGCTTTGGGGATCAAGGTTCCGTGTTCCAATGCTCAAGGTTTCATTTAGTACTTCCGGCGCAGGAAATCGCTTATCACAGCTCTCCTCCGAAAGAAGATAACCTATCAAAGGAAAGGAAAGTTGTGGGCTGCCCAGATTACTCCATTGAAAAGAACAATACAGGCCGAATTACCGAAGGTATTATCGCAAGGGTTGAAAAAAACACGTTTTCGTAATAAAAACTAAGCGGTGTTTTTTGCCAGCCTGGTGTATTTAAATTCCATTTTGATTAAAATACGTTTTTTTTTGTGAAAATTCTGTTTGGGGTCAAAATAAGGTTGTAGTTAAAAGGTTTGTGTGTAAAAAAAAGATTTTTTTTGAACAAGAACCTTTGTTAATATAATATTTTTTGAAGAAAGTTTTTTCTTTAAACCTTACTTGAGGTTTTAATATTTTTTATACTAACGGACGTTTTACAGTTTATTTAAATATCAATTTTCTTGAAAAATAATAATTTAAAAAAGATCCATCTTACTTTTCTTCAACTCATTCCTTACAGTCATTGTTGTAGAATTTAAATTAAAAGAGTTTTCGTGCCTTATCGGAGCCTAATATTTTGCGTCATTTTGAGTGCATTAAACCAGAAAAAGGAAAATCAAGCTCCACATTTGGCGAAGAAGTTTAATCCGTCTCCAGTCTTACAATTTCAATGAGGATCTTAGTGAGTAATTATTATACTGCTCTAGTGACTTTTCCAGTGTTCCAAAGTGAAAACTTGAGATGAGACTTTGTATCCAAAGTTGGCGTTGCATTATATTCTCCTTGTCTTGAAAACATTATCCAAAGCCTTTCCGATGTCGTTTACATTATCGATATCAGCCCCGCAGATATGGCACCTCGCCTTCCCTCCCTCTCCCAGCCCACACCCGCCGAAAAACGTGTCATGGCGACTGCCACGAAACTACGCAAAACGGCGAATGCGGGGTTGAAAAACAAGTTGATTGTTTTAAGTAGTGAAATGTGTTTTTTATTAAACAAGGACATCCGTTGATATCATTTTGTGGAAGTTTTTATTAACATAATTTTTTGGTCAAAATTAAAATAAAGTTTTTGTTTAAAAAACAACTTTTGGTTAAAATAGGGTTTAGTTCACTGAAAGGAATAAGATGAAGCAGTGTACAACACACAATACTCAATGCGTTTTTTGGCTTAAGGGGCAAATATTAATTTTAAAAAACAAACTTTTACTTATTTTAAAAACAGAACGTGAGCTTTAAACCAGTGAACCTTGACTGTTGTTGACGAAATCGTGCGGTGTTTTTTTTTTGTCCTAGAATGTATCGTTCCAATAGATTTTCGATTTTATCTTTTAAAATATGGCTCACTGCACGAATTTATATTTACAAGGAAAACAATTTTTAAATTACGTAAATTGTCATATATAATTTGTAATTCGTGTGTCAACTGAGTGGCAACGGAGGCTGCTGGATCACATTAGAATATACGTATAAATTCAGTTTCCATAAATATTTTCAATTTCAAGGAGAAAAAACTGTGACTACACATTTATTAATGCAGGTGGCCGTGTTTAATAATGGCACTCATGCACATACGCTTAATTGCTGTATCTATGTTTTAATGGTTTCGTTCTAAGTATATAAACTTTCGTTAATTGGTGCGAAGGTTATGAGGACTGGAATAAACAATGTTCACAGTTATAAATATTACCGCCTTTCTTTGTTTGGTGAAGTAAAAAATGCACGGGTTCTCTTTCCTCTTGAATGAGTATTGAATAAATAATATATTTATTCACTTTTTATTATTTTAATATTTAATTTTCAATATTATTACACTTCAAATGTGTCAAACGTGTAATTATTTTGTGATTAATCTATATGTCAAAGTTCGTAATATGTAAAACAAAAGTTGGTCCACTCCTTTATCGAGAGTTTCCAAAGCCAATTTTTATTGCACAGTATCTGGAGTATTGTTATTACAGCTTCAGATAGCGTTAGATATTGCATAGAACATTAAATTACGATTTTCCGTTAATTATCAATCACCCAAAAATCTAACTGCTTTGTTCGAAATCTCTGGCACAATGTAACAAAGCCGAGAGTGCATAGACTAGGCATGTAAAGGTAGCGGGCAAGGTAAATAGTTTGCCAGAGTTCGCGGGCACTGTTTCCATACGCTACCTCCTCCAACTCCCTACCCGTCATTTTTGTCAGCCCCGCCGATTCACGTGGGTTCGGAGTTCGTTTAGGCGTAGTGGTAGTGTCATAACTGTGACTCAGAGAGCCAGATCGGAAACCGAATTTATTACCGAATGCCCTTTTGTGTTTTCAAATGTGTTATTTTGAAATTAAATTTCAGAGAATTCTAAACAATAAGATATACTTTTCACTTAACGGTGCTTATGAATGACGGTAAGTTGCTGTGAAGAATGTGTTTCATGGGGGTCGTTCTGCACTGGATGCCATAGTTCCATGAGTCGATTAAAACAGAACGAGCTCGTGCTTAGGGCCCCTGCAGCATGTTAGTTTTTTAAACATGATGTGATTATATTTTACTATTAAATGTTGAAATCGCGGAAGTGATTTATATTAACAATTGTTTTGATTCCATATGTTTCGTGTTTTTGTGTTATTAGAGGACAAGTAACACGGGTGATGGTTAAGGAGCCTCATGATATTAATGCAATCTTGCCTAGGCGTATCGTCAATCCCTTCGCGGCGCCGCGTTCACTTACTCCGGGCCGCAGGCGAAAGAGCAGCAGCTTCGG
The DNA here is from genome assembly GCA_031308135.1 of Acheta domesticus. Lineage (NCBI taxonomy): Eukaryota > Metazoa > Arthropoda > Insecta > Orthoptera > Gryllidae > Acheta > Acheta domesticus. Next base: position 231,729,031 of record JAHLJT010008446.1, read on the forward strand.
AGGTCTTGCGGCAGAGCGCGATCGTTCCCATTAGCGCGGGCGGTGACGTCAGACGCGCGCGCGCGCGCGCGCGGGCGCGGGCGGACGGGTGGGTGGGCGGACGCAGAGAGCACCACGAGATTCTCCTCGCCTGCCGCACGGCGCCAGCTGGGCGCGCGGCGCCGGCGGGGGCGGGAGGGAGCGAGCACGGAGAAGGCGCGGGCGCGGGCGCGGGTGCGGGCGCGAGCGAAGTGGGGAGGCAGCAGCTGACGCGGCTCCCGCGGGGGCGCCAGGCGTCGAGCGCCCGCCGCCTCCCGTCAGGTAATCGCTTTGCCAGCACCGCCGACCGATGGCGTGCGCACCTCGCCTCGCCGTGCTGCTTGTGGGGCCCCGCCCAGCCGCCCGTGCCTCGTCTCGTCGTTGATTAACCCGCACCCTGCGTCTTGTCCATCCCCGCCCTCCGCCCCCGACGCGCTCGGCCACCGCAGGATGAGTCGAGGCGTGGTCCAGGGGCACGCTCGCCGCCCGCCCATCATTGGTCGGGCGCGGCCGCATCAGCTGGCAACAGCGCCTCGCGCTTCGGAACGAGTTTCTGGAGACTGGAGGTCACAGGAGAAATAAAAAAAGACCTCCGCCTCAAGCGTGTATTTGCGAGTGTCATAAGAACATTTCCTCTCCGTTCGTCTTCGCCTTTTTTTCCGTGGGGCGACGCGCCGTCGATCGAGGTGCCACTAGGATTTCGACTCTTCCTGCAAAGGAGGACGAGCGGAAGAAAAAAAAGAAGAAGAACGGGGGCCCTTTCCGCGCTGACGTCGCGCACAACGCGCGCGCCCGTGCGTGCGTGCTTTCTCTTTCGGCGAGCGGCGCTGGCCTTTTTTTCTTCTCGTCTCCCTGTGCGGGGGAGAGGCCGTGTGTCGGCCGCGAAGCCGCGACCCCGGGGGACGCGGCCGAGCCCGGCCCGGCGCTCGCGCGGCGCCTCCTGCCCCGAGGGTTTTCCGCGCGCGGCGGCGCTATCCGCCGCGAGCCGGCTATCGCCGCCCCCCTTGTCCCCCCTCCCCCGAAAGGATCCCAGGGCGCCCCCTTCTCTCTCGCTCGCGCGGCCCGCGGCGCCCCTTGCTGCTGCTGCTCGAGCCGTGCGGCGGCGCCGCGCCGCGCTCAGCGCACAGGGCCAGCGTACTGGCGCGCTCCACTTTCTCGTCGTGCCGCCGCGGCCGCGCTGGCGCTCGAGCGCGACCGAGGAGCCGCCGCCGCCGCCGCCGCCGCCACCGCCGCCGCCAGCTGCGCGCGTCCGTTGCCACCACCTCCACCAACACCACCTCTACTACTGCCGTCGCCTCCGCCACCGCTGCCACCGCCGCGACGGCCCCTGTGCCAGTGCGTCCGCCTCAACCGCGCGAGTCGGTCGCGTAGCTGCATCCTCCGCGCGGGTTCTCAGTGTACGTGTTCTCCCTGTCCGCGCCGTGCTGGTGCCTGCGTTTTTGATTTGTTTCGTCGGTGTGTGGAACACGTCGTCGCTTCAAGTCGCTTCTTTCACCGCTCGCCCTGTCAACGTGGCTCCATGACACGAGCCGCTCGGCCACGCCGAGGGACGCTGCATCGGCCAGCGACTGACCCTTCGACGCAGGTGACGTGACACTTATTTTGGTCGCGTGTTGCTTAACGTGTTCGGAACACTCGGACGGCGAGTGGCGGCGACGTGCGAAGCCGCTGCCCTCCTGCTGTGGTCCCGCCTGCGTCTCGGAGAACAGGCCCCCCTCCTTTGTAGACGTAGTTCGCGGCCAAGCAAACTAGTTTCGGAAGATTCCCGCGGCTGTGAGCAATTGAAAGACGAAGGGCGCGCGTTCCTTTGCCACGTTGTGTGCGCGAGCCTAGCGGCTAGGAAACACAAACAAAGACGCACGAAAAATGTATGACAAAAGGATCGTGCAGTCTTGTTGCAGCAGCCCTGTCTGTTTGCTTGTGTTCCACGCTGCGATGTGGGGCCGCTGCCGCTGTCGCTGTCGTCACCGCCCGCGCAGGCTGTCTCTCTCCCTCTTTCTCTCCTCCTCTCTTGCGGTTGCTTCTCTTTGAAAATAAAACCTGTGCCCTGTGTGAAGGCTTGCCCCCCCCCCCCAAGCCGCCCGACGTATTCGCCGTGGATAGGAAGGCCGTGTAATTTAGCCAGCTGTGTTCACGTGTCAGAGACGGCTGTAGTTTTCAAGGTGAAGAAATTATCAAGCGATTCCTAATGCGTGCTAGTTTTTTTTGTCAGACCTCCCCGTACCTTCCGTTCCCTTGGTGTGGCAGCTGCTTTGGTGAGTGCCATGCGACAGGAATAATGAACATGTTTCGATGTTAAATCGATTGCCTTTTGAAAAGGATACCATGTTGGAAGTTTTATTAATTTAATGTGTACCACAGCTGGTGTTTTTGAGGTCACGAAGTTTACTTCGGTTTGGGTTCTACAATGTCGAACGAACTCGAGCTTAATTCGTACAAGTATGTCACAGTTGGTATTGCTTAAGATTCAGGTGTGTACACGTATTGATAATGCCGACAACAGTGAAAAACGGTTCTTTCAACAATAGTGTCATCAACAAAAATATGAAGTGTACAGGAGTGGGTAAATTTAAAATGGATTTAATAAATTTTATATTGACACGTAAACAATTGCCATAGTTGTTAAACAAGTGATGTTTACGTTGAAATAGTAACTTTCAGTTTCTTAATTAAAAGGAGGTACGGTTGAAAAAGAAGTGTTTTTTCATATGTGATTTTATAAAAGTATCGGGAGTAATATTTGAAGTATAAATTGGAAAAAATGTGTTTGTGTTTGTTTCAAGCACATGGCATGTTCGGATACCAGTGGCGAAGTTTTTATTAAGCAGTGACGTGACTCGAGTCAGTGAGTGTTCCGTGATTATTTTTGTCTAGTTTTTGTACTGCGGTGGACTCGTTTATGGACAAAACAATAGCTCTGCATTGTTGTAAACGTTTGTAAAACTAAGATGTGTGTACGAATTCGCGGGATAATTTCTCTCTAACTGATTTTACTTTCTCCGTGGCGACCTCAGAGAAAGTGTGGAAAAAAGAAACAACTTGTTTTCATCGCGATTTCAAATCCCTATTATGTGCTTTGACCTACTTTCAATGCAATGCCCGGGAGTGCATGGTGCCGCAAGAATAAAACTGCATTTTAGTTTTCAGAACAACTTCTGTTCGCAAGAAGTTTTGGACATGTTCTTTATATATTGGGTTTTAATCCTGCGAGTGAAAATGAATTCTCTGGAACGAAATGTATACATTTGATGATTAAATATATTTCCTCTTTCATGAATCTGGTGACAATCTGCGAAGTGAATTGTTTGTTTCATGCTGCACATTTGTCATTTTCTGTTTACCTTGTTTTGTTTACAAATAGGTCAATGAACGACTCGTATAAAAAACAACTGCTGTTAACTGATCATTCAGTTAAGGTTCACTGCGTGTGATGACGGTCAGAAGCACGAAACGCGCCTTGTTATTGTGATTGAGAAAGGAAATTAAAAGAACATTCACAGGCCTTCTTTTTGTTTTTGTTTTTATCGTGTATTTAGGGAGACGTGAAGAATTTTCTTATTGTAAAGATTTGAACATAAACAAGTATTTCTTCTTTCCCCCTACTGCCCTGCAGCTTCGCTGTCATGACTGCGAATGTCTTGTGTGAACGGGTATCGTGGTTTTGGAGTGTCTTGTTCGTATTTTCCTGTGCGTTGGGCCGCCGCTATTCGCTTTGCCATGCATGCGTGGCCGAGCAGTGAACGGTGAGCGCTGGCTGGGATGGAGGGGCTGATCCGGTCTCCGGGAACTGGCCCGGCCGCGGAGGAAGCGGTTCTCGGAATGCAGCGCCCACCAGCCAACCGGGAACGTTCACCGCGGGCAGTTCAACTTGCGCTCAGACTACGTGCGGAACTCTGGGAACGTGGTCGGAACAGTGTGTGGTCGACAGTGCCGGCCAGCTGTAGTCAGGCAACCTTCGACAGCCAGCGTAGAAAGGCTCGCGGCCAGTGCATCTCGTAATAATTGTTTTTCACCCGACCGAATGAGTTCGGGAGGTAGTCGTAACAGAGGATGGGGTTTTCAGGATTTGATGGGATCTACGATTGATTGCAGCAATGTCTGGTATTTTTCTCACGATGCAATTTATTCCGTTCATAAGTATTTGCAATTTCAACGCCACTTCCACGAGCAATCATCCTAATCATCCTCAACCAGATGCCTCGCCCACCACCAACCTGATGCCTTAACTTCGTAAGTCCAAATAACTTGCGTTAGTGCATAGAGAAGACTATTGAGAATCACTACATAAACACACATTGCAGTACAAAGTATAATTTTTTAAGAAAATCATAGAAAATTTTAATAATTGCTATTATTAATTATTTTTTATGTACCGCATTTTTGAAAAACCGTAATGATTTCAAACAGACTTACAATTTTCATTTCATTCAGGATTATCTACAATACTAATTTTTGTAAAAAAAAATTATAGATTTAGAAAATAATTAAAAATTATCAAAATTTAATTCTAAAATTATGAATGTAAAACTCGTATTTACATTTCAGTTTACTTAAGTAAAACTAAAAGCAAAAACTAGTCAATCTTACTTGCAAATTGTGAGAGATATTTGTTCTTTTAACTTGTGTAAGTTCATAATATTTCCCTTGTAAGCTCAAATTATTATTGTATTAATTTCAACCCCTTGAAAGGTAATGTACTATCGAGAAATGATAAACAAATTATTTTAAAATGTCCATAACTTTACTGAAACAATGAGCACCAAATAAATTTAAGTATTGTATTTTACTGAAATGTCTGATATATCCAGGTGAAGTATTAATCAAAATAGTTCAAAAGGTTTATGGGGTTTCTGTTAATGAGTTACATTAAATAATCTCAGATTTTCTGTTATCATCTGCTTGACTGCTTCATCAAATAGAATTTTCAACAGATCTCCTTTGCTTTGGAGAACTGTCTGCTAGATGATGCAGGATTACTGCCGATTTTACGACAGTTTTTTTCGTAGCTATGCAGTTCGAAGTCCATTCAAATTTAATGCCATGGTTCTGTAATTGGGTAAGAAAGAGCGAGTGGCATCGCTACAGCCGTCAGTAATTGCGATAAGGAAGTTGCTTATTCGAACTGCGGTTTCCTCCTTTTCCTTTCAGATTGGTTAACTTCCCATTCGCTCACAATGGAATGGTTCACAGATGATATTGCAAAGTAGAACTGGTCGTTCTATAAGAGCACATGCTTTCTCAAAACGAAACTACATTTTTTATTAAATTAAATTTAATTAATTTTTGTTAAATTTTATAACTAGTGGCTTGCAGCAGCAAAAATTCTGCTGCACAAAACCATGCAAAATGGTTTTCGAAAAAGCAACTCGTGCATTGCTTAAAAACAACGAAATACTCTCGGTTTACACTGCAATAAATTAAATATTTCAATAAAAACTAACTTCGAGAATACTACAATAATGTAGTATAGTATATACAAAAAGTTGCTTTGCCACAAGGCAACAAGTAAATAGCAAATATTAAATGGCTGGCGGCCTCTTCCTTGGAACTTTGCTGGCACATGACGTCAACTGTGTCATAAATTGTGACGTACTGAACATAAGAGCTTAATCTGTAAGCGCAGGATGAGAATAGGCCGAATAACAATAAAATATTTTCATTTTACAGTCTAATTCACAACTCCAGATTATGGATTTCCCCAAATTCCAGGGTATCAAACGAAACCATTGACACCTTTTACATAAGCGGAGGCTGCATAGTTTCCTTTCAATTTACCGCGCATTGGGAATTAGTAATATAGATAGATACTATTCCTGAACTCGTCCCAAAATTTCTCACATTTGAATTCTGCATAGGTTTTTCCGGTCAGCGACGGTTACTTTACTTTGGAATCGCATCATGAGCCATGCCCCTACATCTGAACAGCAAAATTTGTCTAGTTGGAATTAGAACGCGTGAAGTTAGGTTTCTGAAGCCAGTACACGCAGTGGCGGATTCAGGGGGAGAGGATGCCATGCCCCCTCCAAAGACCTAGTTTTTCGTTTGTTAGCTTCCTTTATTTGACAAAATTGATTTCAATATTTATTCATGGAATTCATTATGTAATTATTTAAACAGTAATATTGTATTGCAATTATTGTAAACAATAATGTGTAACAATATGCAATATAATAAATGTTTATTATTTAACAAAAATTAGTAATATTCCCCCCTCCAAAAATGGCTGGATCCATCCCTGAGCACGCTGAACATCGCACACAATTAAACTCATCATGAGCCTGGACATATCCATAAAAATACATATCTTTAGTTCTTGAAAAAATCCAAAGTTAATAAAAATGGCATTTGTACCTAATAATTCGGTATATTATGCTCTTTTTCTTTTTACAGAAAAAACCTTAAGCGGATTTGAGGAAATCTTTACACATTTGTGAAAGATTTAACAAAAAATTGTACGGAAACTCATATTTTCAAAAAAGTTTATAACCATTTAAAGATCTAGTGTGCGTGCGAATTGCACATATTAGATATGTTAGGACAAAACGTACGTGTAGAGGTAAAAACAAAACAAACGAGTCGCGCAGAATAGAAATTATTTACAACTTAAATGAATATTTCATCTTGAAAGAACATAACCTCCGTTACGTTAATTCGTAACAATGTGCTATATAGCCACCTACTGGCGGCGAACGTGGAGTGGAGTAATTCTCGTTTAACCTAGCCAGTCATCTTCAGTCGTCAGTCACTGCCTTTTATCCCTTCGGCCAGGGGCCCGGCGCCTTTAGGTCCTCAGGGTTCTAGATCCCGGGGATCTATTCACCCATCCAGGAGCCCACATTGTCTCGAGTTGCTGAACCTTCGTGCCTTCGCGGCGCTGGTTAAGCAATTTGGGTAGGGACAGCGGCTTCGTGGGAATTTGTGGTAACAAATACTAGTATCTGTGCGTTGATTTACAATTAGCATATCTTTGGGAAATATATGATAAAAAGACTGTCCTGTTTGTAACAGCAGAAAACTTTAGTCCTCTAATTCGTACTAAGTGTGGTTTCCCCAAGGAAGGCCGGCTCAGATAAACTCACTGGCAACACCAGTGCCTCTGCAGCATCGAGTGGGAGGTCCTATAATGCGATTTTTATAACTTTTCCTCTCAGTTGTGCCGCTAGATATCGCTTGATCGCGACAACCGTATAATGTAGTGCTTGCGATCACGCGGCATCTAGCGGCACGACTGAGAAAGACGCGAAATGCTGTGTGGTATTTCATCGTGGCCATAGGAGCTTGAGCCGCTATGTAAAAATCGCACTATAGGCTTCGCGCCCCGACTGTGGCGAAATTTCGACAGTGGCTACGAAGATTGAATGCAACCACTGCTCGGAGAAAAATTCCTGCCGTCGGCTGCTCTGATAGCTTTCTGTGGGTTCTTCGATCGACAAAAGTCGGATATTTTTATCTAAAAACCTGAATGAAGTTGTACATTTTTTTATGTTCTTGACCATCGGACATTTATTTACGGGGACCCTAATTATCGTTTTGAGAAAATTAGTTCGTCTGATTTTTTTGTCATCCAATAATCCTTCGACTATTCTATCATAATCGGAGCACTTTCTTTTAAATATTTAATAATAGTATTTGAGAGAAATGAAGATATAGAATTTGCGACAAAGATACATCGTGATACATCTTAAAGTCCTAATCTCTAGAACGAGATTTTGCTGGATTATGCCCTCATTTTGAGCAGCGACACATTTACAGTAGAACATAGTGCCTGACTTTCTCGCTGACTCTTAGGAAGCCGGATGCGTGAATGTTTTTGATAGCGGTACATGGAATTACATGAGGCGTGGCTTTCATATTTTTCTCGCTTCTCTTTTCTTTTCATTTTCCTTTTCCCTTTCCTCTTCCTTTTCCTCTTCCTTCGTCCTTTATAAGCTCTCGTGAGAGAGCTATTAAAGACTTCAGGAAAAACACCCCATAACAACGTCATAAAATTTCCCGTGATAGGCGGCTATCACCTCCGGACTCCAACCGCCGGTTGCTGCCAAGACGGTCTAAGCCTGCATCAGTTCAGTGTGTTCTGCACAGTAATAATGACACATAGGAGCTGTCCGTAGTGTAGTCAGACCTCTTGCCTTCCACCTCTGGGCACCGGGATTCAAATCCCGGTCAATTGTTGTTCTTGCTCGATTTGATCGGGTTTTGCCGGTTCCTCTATCTCTCATTTCACCATTGCTGCGTATCGTATCATAACCACCATAGTCTTTCATTGTTCAACTATACAGATATTGATATAATTCAGTTACTTATTTCTTGCGACGTTTCAGTCCCTTCTCGTTGGGGGCCCTCGTCAGACTGACAAATGTATCCTTCTGTCTCTTACAAATGTATCCTTCAAAATTTGAGATTGTATAAGGCTATTTCCATGACAAGGAAATAAATAATAGTTTAGTCCATGTTGGAGATAGCCCCTACATGACAAACTGTGAACTGTCACACAGACAACTAAACTCTGTAATAATTGCAATCAGTCCATCAGAATCATTCGTTCTCACCAAATTTCGCTATACAGCTTAGGAATTGGCCTCATATTATAGTAATTATCACATAAAGTAATATGCTGTGTATATAATACTCTAACCGAAAACCTCCTTGTTCGAACAAATCCTTTAGACAGGATTCATTCTTTCTTTGACCGCCTCTGGCACCTAGGCTGGCGTTATTATAATGAATGTCAGAATTCATATTCCTGAATATGAAATATTGTCCATTGGGAGGTGGTTATTGACCTCAATGAGAATAAAATGAAACACGTAAACTGTTTTACCAACTTCATTTGGTCCTACAAAATTACTGTAAATGCCTGTAATTTGTGCCATTCATTTAATAGACAGAAAATGTTTATTTTATCAAATTCTTTAACGTCTTAGGTTATTATAGACCTGATTTACATCTGTTGATGTAATGTTTGGTGTTGTAATGTTCGTGTGTGAATTTGGTGTGGCCTATTCTGCATTTCATTAGTACGACTTCATCCGCTCTGCAAAATGTGGCAGCTGGATGGACAACGCGAATCTGTTTTTAATTTGCGAGTGCCTTATCCATTCATTACTGACCGAAGGTGCTAGCTTGTTTTTAATCTTTGTGAGGTGCTCGCGGGAACTTAACTATATGATCACTTCTTTCTTCACTTTGAACTTCTTCTTTCGCTTTTCTATCTACCATTTCATTTTCTCACGTCGTTAATTGTGCGAGCTATTTTTCTTCTATTAGTCTTTGAATTCCTCTGCTGAAGTACATATTTGTTTGGCTTATCTTGGAATTGATTTCCTCGGTGTGTCTGCCCCCTCCCCCCTTCCGAGCGAGACTGATGTTTTCATGTTGCCTAAAAAAGTTGGAAATAATTTTCTTTAATAGTCGTTTTTAGATATGATGATTTCATAGCTCGTCATACGCAGTTTTTAACTGTTTTTTGACGTAAATAAATAAATAATAGATAAACTATTAAGTTTAAGAAAGTCGCTAAGACAATATACAATAGCAAGAAAAAACTCGGTTGATCGCAGAACCGTTCGTATCACTACTACGCTAATTCTTGACTTGAATCGGTGGGAAGGGTTCATTACCAGCTTGGATGATTGATGTCATTGGATTTCAATGCGCTCAGCAGTTGGATCATTTCATTGCCGTCGTGCTTGTCGTAAATATTTTATGGGGTTCGTGCGTACTACAGTAATCAAACTGGTATGTCCAGCAGCTTTGCCGGCGACACCCGCACTATTCAGTCAAGTTAATTTGTGTATTTTTTATGAAGTAAAAATAAATAGGGAATGATAGGCTGATCTTTATAGTCTGTATAATGTGTATAAATTCTTAAATAAGTAGTATAAATAGATATGAAAATGGTTTTTACATAAATTTCATTTCAATTAAAACTTTGTTTTAAAAACACAAGTATGAAACAATATAAGGGTCATATTAACTTTATATTTTAATGTAAGAATACGTTTAAGACAATACGTAAATTGTCAAACTCATCGAAAGCAGGTCACGATCAGATAATCGGGATTTTTTAAATGCACATTTTGTATTTAGTTTGTTTTCGAAACGCTTTTGACAATATTCACCATTGCTTCATTTGCTTGGTACAGGCATTTTAAGGATTTTATATGCATTTTTAGAGTGCATTGATGAAAGAGGCAATCTTAGGCTATAAAGGTGTAATAAGCATGTCTTTTTGTATCTAGTGGATAGATTTTTCTAGTGGTGAAATAAGCGTTTTATATCTTACAAATGTGATAATCTGATAGAGTAAAATCACGAAAGGTATTCTTAATTTCAAGTACCTGCGTAATAAGAGCAATATAAGCATTTGTCCCCCAAAAATTGAGGTCTGCTCGTCACTAAAGGACCATGATTGCTCCTCCTGTACAGTATCTGAAATACTGTGGAAATGGCTAAGGTTTACATAGAACATTACACAGTCGTGCAAACTATCAGCAAATGTGAATGGGTGAAAACCAAAACGGTATAAGTGACATTTTATAAATTCTGAGAAAACGTTTATTTAAATCAATATCACTGTAAAGTAGTGGTGCTTTTGATAATCATTAAAACCACGGCATTTCAATTGTTCATTAAAACCACGTAATTACATTGGCACTGAAATATTGCCTAATATATACACAGTTTTTTCTCAGAATTTATAAAATATTTCTTAAACCGTTATGGTTTTCACCCATTCATATGATAGTTCGAACGTTGAATTTTGTTCCGAAAATGCAGTTCAGTGATCAGAGGCGTGATCCTGACCCTGTTAACTACATTTAGATGTAGTCTGACATTATCGGACTGTATATACCTACGGGAGTAATGAACTTTAATTTTGTAAGTACGATGAATAAGCAACTTTCCTGTTATTTGTTGGTATTTTCCTTCGGAATTTTGCGTAAATAAATTGAACTCGAACTGTGATATCCTTCCTGAACATTTGGGATGAAAATCTGTACTTCTTGAATAAATATTTAAAATGTCGGTAGGCTTCGGGAAAATCGCATCATTTTTTAAAATAAGCTAGTTAAAAAGTATCCACTTTATTTTCATGTCCCTGTATTTATATATTTTAGTTTAATCGCGTTATATAATAGATACATAATGTAACAATTATTGTATTAACTGTAGCTTGATATTCTTTCTGTTTGTTTTCGTAACGCAATTAGGTCAACAAACTGTAATCAAAGATTTCAGACCTATTGTTCCCGATGGTCTTTGGCGCGATCATCTAACTCTATTCCAAATGGTCGTGAGTTGGAAGCATGCCATGACCATAAATGTATGACCCTTGTTTTGCTTCTTCTTCGCAGAAGCCTGGCGAAGTTCTGACCCAACTACGAGTCTTACAGCCTTTCCGGTTCAGGACTTCTGACAATGCAAATAGCCTCGGTGGTTGTGGGTCATGGTTTCTTGCTCGAGTAAAGGCTTCTAAATTATATATCGCGTCGTAAACAATGGTAAAAAACTAGGTGCAGTTTATTTCATTATTATTTATTAAGTAAGTATTAATGTAGTAAGTATAATGTTTACTGGAATAAATTACAGACTACATTTGCGAAGAGAAAATCAGCTTTACTGCCCGAGGCAAAATCATGTCTGTGCTTGTTCCATAGGGCATCAAAACTGAACAGGAAACGAATAAATACTCGGTAGCCATTGTTCTAGAAATCGTTTTCCTTTGAATTTTGGGTGTTTAACCCTTCAATGTAAATAGGTAATACACAAATGATTCTTCAAATGTACATATTGTTTCATTCAAATGAAATGCTTTTTGATTATTTTAGTTTCTGAAAATACTACCAATGGATTGCAGTAGCAAAAATGCTACTGAACCAAACCACTCAAAATGATTTTCAAAGAAGTAGCACGCACCTTGCTCAAGAACACCCATAAAATGCTCTTGTATAACACGGCAATAAATTGAATATTTTAAGAAACACGGACTTCAAGCAATAACTTAGTAGTGTAATGTAGTGTAGTATAGTACAGGGGTGTCCAACTTCCTAGGCCTCACGGGCCAAACCTAAAACTTTTAATATGGTCGCGGGCCATATTTTCATTACTCGGACAACCCACACCTGACTTCCCCCTCGTATTGTTGATCTCGGCACTTTGTCCGGCTGCTGATACGGGTGGGGGGGGGCATGCTTGATATCGGGCCATAACGCAGAAATGATTTTGAATGTCTAAATTCACAAGAAAAATGTCCTTAAATCCACATTTAAGCAATTTGTACGTTAAGGGGATGTTGACCACGACCGGGCGAGTGCGCTAGGCACACTACGTACGTACAACGGTTATTTACGAACCAAAAATGTAAAATAGACTTTTCCATAATGGAACACTGTCAGTAGCAAATATTTAATGGCGGGCGGCCTCTACCTTGGAGCCTTGCAGTCCATGACGTGAGCAGTGATGCAATGAGTATGAGAATTCAGTTGGAACGCTCATTATGTTGGCGAAAGAACAGAATAAATATTAGCATTTTTATATCAAAATCAAAACTTTTATTCTTTTTGTATTTTTTGCGAGTTCCTGGGTACCTAACAAAACCATAGATGCCTTTCACGCCGGCGGTGGCTGCATAAGTTTTTTTCAATTTCTGCGCGGATGGCAAATAAGTAATGCAGGAAGTAGATAATTCAATCTTCGTGTGTGTGAGTGTATGTGCGTGGTTGTATTGTGCACTCCTTGTCATCTGGATTCTTATTTAAATTTAAAAAAAGGAATTATGAAAGCTGTATGTGAAACGATAAAACATTATTCGTGTATGAATTTGCAATTTGATTGGCTTGTGTTTATCCGTGTTATTGCTGTTATTAAAAAGTCACTTATTGACCACTGCAAATGGTCTGCGGAAGATCGGCTCGAAACTGGAGGTGATGCTTCGTTTCTCTTTCTTTTTAGTTGCTACTTCGTACTCTAACTTTTCCCACATCGTAGTGATATTTTTATTCCAATGTAACGGGCATGAGTATCATTCGGTGAGTTTAGTTTTAGAAATAGTTCTGAACTTGTTAATGGATTAAAATCAACGTTTACCAGTGTTTGTCAAAGAGAGTAACCTGAGTAGGAAATAGTAACTTCTTCAGAGTATTTTCTTACTTAATTTAATATAACTTCCTTAGCTTTTTTTCATCATTTCTCTTTAACATTTTTACTTACTTCTCTATCTTCCTCTTATTCTCTTCCCCTTCCTTCACTTCCTCTCCCCCTTCCTTTATCCCTTCCTTCCTCTCTTCCTTCCTTCCTTCCCCCTCCCTCCTTCCCTTCCTTCGTTCCTTCCTTCCTCTTTCTTCCTTCCTTCCTCCCTCCCTTCCTTCCTTTCTTTCTTCCTCTCCCTTTCTTTGTTTTTTAGTAATTTTCTCTTCCATGGGCTCCATAGACATACATTGCATTCGCATACGCACGAATACATAACACACACGTCTAAGGGTATTCATAAACTCACACAGACAACTTCGCACACGAAGCAGTCAGTCACACATTCGGCTTCCGTCGGTTCCTGTAAAGTTCAAGGTTCCGCGCGATGGAGTCGATCATCACCTTCACCTACTAACGGCGGCCGGAAACAGTCGTGTTGCTGAATATTTCGTGGCACGGGAACCACGCCATAAATATTCAGGGAATCGCGCATCCCTATGAACATATTGTGAATAAAGCCGCTTAGCCATAGATTGGCCTTCCGGAATGCATAATATGAAGAAGTATGTAAAGTACAAGTACTTGCGCACTCGTGAAGAAACAACATAATCTTCTTTATTTATTTATTTACGTCAAAAACAGTTAAAAACTGCGTATGACGAGCTATGGGGAGAAGTGAATTTTGTGCACGTTTTCAAAATTCTGTGGTCTCTATCCTAAACCATATTCTAGTCGAATTTTGAATACAGAAAAGAGAGATTTTTTTCGAGTTTTGTTGACAAAATATTCGCTCCTATATAATAAAATATATTTTCAAAGGTAAATTAGCTATAAATTCCTACTCTGAACCCTCATGTTCTTCATGAAAGAATAATACTTTTTGCCGCGATAATATGAAAAACGATAATTTGAATAACTATATTTCCCACTGAAATTCAGAAGACGTGCACAAATAATGAAGTTACATTTATGCCCAGAAGCAAAACAAGGGACCATCTCAGCATTTGCTCAAGGATCAGGGAAACTGGACGAAAAACCTGATCGAGATGGGGGCCATCAACCCAGAAACTGTGGTACAATACTTGTTACAGGTTATTTAGAATTATACAGTCCAAATGATAAATAATCACATTAACTATCATTGTTAAAATTAATTCTACTTTCCTTTTTGATGCTCGGTATAGTCTCGAATTGTATAGAAACAGTTATGCAGCAGAAAAGATTTTACTTGGGACTTTGGACTTTTCTATTGAATTTAATCGTTTAATGTCTTCTGGCAAAGTGTTGTAGAGTAATGTACATGAATTGTATGTGAATTTTTTGTAGTGAGCTGTTGATACTGCCACCTGGTGAATATGATTACTACGTCGTGTGTTATACTTATAGACATCGGCGTTTGCTGAAAATATATTCCCGTCCTTAAGTCATTTTTGACAAAAACTACTGATTCGTAAATCAGGAGACAAGGTAGTGGTAAAATTCCTAGATTAATAAAGAGTGACTTACAACAATCACGTGGGTTGGATTTGCTTATTATTCGTACAATTCTTTTTTGTAATCTGAAAGTCTGTGAACTATAAGATGTGTTTCCCCAAAATATTATGCCATATCTCAGGCGGGAGTGAACATTGGCAAAATATACACAACGAGCTGTATGAAGACTGACGGAATTTGAAAGAATTCTGAACGCGTAGCATAATGAGCTTAATTTTGTGTTCAGTTCATTTAAGTGGGCATTCCATTTGAGGTTTGACTGAATTGATAGACCTAAAATTTTTGTTACATTAACATCAGTCAATGGCACACCGTTCATTTTCAATGGAGTACAGAATTTTTTATTTGATATGGAAAACTGCATTGAAACTGTTTTATTTTCATTTACTTTTAATTTGTTATTACGGAACCAATTTGAAACGTCTGATATTGTACTATTTACGGTTTCTTTGTTGCAAAGAATATTTGTATCATCCGCAAAGAGAACTGTTCTTCCGTTTCGAATCGCTAAGGGCATGTCATTTACGTATAATAGGAAGAGAATAGGGCCTAAAATCGATCCTTGCGGGACTCCACGTGCAATTGACAAAGAACAGGAAAGGTGTGTACATAAAGTTCCATCATTCCAGTAAGGTATTTCTACTCTCTGAGATCGTTGTTTAAGGTACGAACATAGCCAATCTAGAGCAATACCACGGATTCCATACGAAGGTAATTTTGAAAGTAAAATGTTATGATCAATGACGTCAAAAGCTTTTGAAAGATCTAAAAAAATTCCAATAGTTGCTTCGTTTTGATCCAATGATGAGGCAACATCCTTAAGAAAGAAAAAAATGGCTGTTTCCGTAGATTTTGATTTCCGGAATCCATGTTGGCAATTTGAAAACGCGTCGTGTTTATTGAGAAAGGTTTCCATTCGTACATAAAAAAGTCTCTCTAATATTTTTGAAAAAACTGACAAAAGAGAAATTGGCCGATAATTTTGAACTTCATTTTTGTTGCCTTTTTTGAAGAGCGGCTTAATCTCAGCTGTTTTAAAAATATCTGGAAAAATTCCGGTGCATAAGGATGCATTAAATATGTGAGTTAACGGGTGTGGCAGGCGCAGAAGTCTTTAACAAACAACCCGGAAATTCATCTAAACCGGCCGATTTATTTATTTTTTAATTTACCGATTATTTTGAGAATTTCATAGGAAGAGGTTTCGGAAACGAACATAGTGTCTAACACTTTTAGGGAAACGACAGATGTTGAATTTTGTGGCTGAAAACCCTTAGTGAGATCGACAGCAATTCTCGAAAAGTATTGGTTAAAGAGACTAGCCACTGTTGCCGGATCGTTCACATCTCTATCGTTATCTTTTAAAACAACATTCTCTACAAGGTTTCTAGTTGGTTTGGTCGCATTTTTTACTATATCCCACATTGATTTTGTTTTGTTATTTGAGTTCAAAATATCCTGATCGTGTTTCATGATTTTAGCCTGCCTTATGACTTTTCTTAACAATGATTTGTATTTTTTAAAGTACAGGAGGAAATCTTGAGATACGTTATGATGCTTAGAAATGAAAGAAAGAACTCGTTTGTTTTTACACGATGTTCTAATCCCTTGTGTTATCCAAGAATTGTTTTTGCGTGAAATATTTAATTTTCTTTTCTGAAGAGGAAAGCAAGTGTTAAAATTAAATGAAAGCGTTGAAAAAAAAAAAGAATAATATTTATCGTTTGTATCAATAGTATTATAAACCGCGTCCCATGACTCCTGCAGCAAGTAATCAATGAATAATTTTATTTTACTTTTAGAAAACACTCTACTCATACGTGTATTATTTATTGTGTCATTGTTCGCATTTCGTATAATGGTAAGAATTTGTGCATCGTGGTCACTGTATCCTAAATCTTTTGTTTCAATTTCATGTCGAGTAGTGGTTTTGTTAATTATAATTTGATCGATTGCCTTTTTTGAATTTACTGTGATCCGTGTAGGTACTTTTATTGTAATATCTAAATTGAAGGAATTAATTAAGTTAAGAAACTGCTCTTTCTCGCAAGATTCGACCAGAAAATCAATGTTAAAATCTCCACATACAACAATGGATTCAAAAGAGCGATTGATGACTTTGATTAGTGTTATCTCTAGTTTTTCTAAGAACAAAATGTAATCTGCAGCTCTCTTTGTTGGAGGCCTGTAGATGCAAAGCAATATCTTAATTTATTCTTAATTTCATGGTTTCTGAAATATACTATTTACTGTTATATCGAAATGTTGCAAGCCAAATGATAGCTTGTTTCTGTGGGCACCTTACGGTCGAATTCCATGAAACGTCGGTATTGTTGATTTACTCGAAGTAAGTACTTGGCGCCAAGTGATCATTCTACGAGTACTTATGCCATTTGAGCAAATTTACATATTAATTAAAATTCACGGGAATCTTCGTAAACTTCTGATGATGGTTAGTGGTACGTAATGGTAAAGATTTGATTGAGAGATAGGAGAAAGAGTTGATCAGAGTTTCGATCAGTATAATTTAAATATTACGAGAACGCCTACCGCGTATCAACATGGAAAACTAAAGATTGTGGTTAGACTGATGATGTTTGAATAGGACAACTGAAAATAATACACTTTCTTGGTTTTTATATACATACAACTGAAACCCGTAGTAGTAATTGTATTTTTGTATTTTTCCTTTTTTGCTTTGTTGGAATAATCTGTACACCACATTCAACGAGGATGGAAACGTTTGTGAGAAATGTCATCATTTGGTAAAATATTCTATCGTGCAACTTTTCAGGAAGCTGCCACCACTGAATACAAGGAAGTCGGCACGAGCAGCTACCAAAACACATTGATCTTAACAACGATTCATCACAGTTTCCTTGGAAAGTTTGGAATTTACGTAGGTATACAGTACATCGCTCCACAAATATAGTGGATGTTGATAGTGTTCTTTTCGGTCCGGTGTAAAACAGAAGGAAGCGGAAGGAGCAGCGTGATGTATGAGTGGACTCCCTCGCTCGTTCGCTCGCCACGTAGCACTCGCCGCGGCTGCAGCTCTCGCGCTTTTGGACTGGTTGCGAGTTATTTCTGGGCGCGTCCGCGCGCGAGCGAACGCGAGCGCGCGCGGAACGGAAGCCGGGAGACTTTTTGATTTCATCACATTTCATACAACTGCTCGTCGAGCACCGACGCATTCATTTTTCCGCACTTTCAGTGTTCCTTTTAAAATGCAGAGGCGTCCCACGCCATGGGCCCCGCGGACCGGCCGCCGCTGACCTAGTTAGCCCATTCGCCAGCGGCGGAATAGGTTTTAATAAAACTACCAGGACCAAGTAAAGAGGTGCTGAAAAGTAATAGAAGTGTGTCAGTGCCAACAGCTTCTCTCTCATAAAGAAAAAATCTTTTGGATGTGGAAACGTTTCTCTGACACGAAGAAAATGGAATGAGCAGTTGATGTGAATTTGTCTCTCTGCACATTCTTTCGTTATGGAATACCGTGTCCGGATGGTGGATAATTAAGTGGGATATTGCGCTGCCGAATGAGGATTTTCAGTAGCTTTTGTTTTTGATGTCGCTTTTTCCGTGTGTCCACTTTACAAAGGCTCTGAATAGGGTATTAGAAGTCAAATACAATATTCTAAGTTATTTTTTTCTTTCTGAACATATCTTTAGTTTTTTTCATATGCCCATACAATATACTTTACATCTCAAGAGCTGAAATAAATTCTCTTACCTCCTAGGAGAAACGGTTTTTTGATATAACCTTTAGTATCCACTCTTCTGAAAATCTCATTTCCTCCCGTTCTTTTTTGCGCCGATTGGGGATTTTCCGTACTGATAGGTGACGAACCATTCTTCTAGAAGTAAACTTTCACTTCGGTGGTTGTTGACTGGATCGATTGCTATTTTGTGCGACGTCGCGTCATTTCCGGGAATACCGTAGAAAACAAAGCTGGCTTCGCATTATTTTCGTGTATTCCGTGCGTTTGCTTGTTAGCATTGTTAGCTCCATTTTTCAGAAACTTAACAGGAAATTGTTTGAAGGATCTTCTCACACGATTTCCAGTGTTTCTTTTGCGAGGGCAATAGTGAATGTTAATGAACAATATCTTCATGACATGTTAGCTTGTTTTAATGAGATTCTAGAGTCGAAAGGTCTAGAATGTATGCTTCTCTTAATCGTTATAGAGAAGTGCATTTTTTTACGTTATTTCTTGCTCGTGATTTCGTGGTATGTTAGAATAAGTTTTTTTTGACTGTGAAGGTAGAAAATGGGTCTAAAACAATGTAAACATATTGGGGGGGAATTCACCGAATTTCTTAAAGCATGAAGGACATGTAAAACAACCTCAATGGCGACTCTGGAGAATTTTTGAGTTCCGCTTCCTCTGCTATTTCAAGGAGGTCATATTTTCCTGTATGAAAGTTGCTAAACTTCCTTGTTCTCCGGAAAACTCGTAGTTCCTGATGATGATAAAAGCTAGTATGATCGCTCTTGTTAAACGCAATCACCATTGTCCGTGGAAAGAACAAAAAAGTACTATGTATAGTTTAAAGGGACTGTCTGTGGGTGTGGTTCAGTGTGCACGCATGGGTGCTTGTTCGTACATGTGCGCGTTTCGTAATATTCTTTCATTGCAAATCCGCCCTTTTTGAATTTCACAGTACCTTGATTGGATTCTAAAAATGCGACTTTTCTATAGTATTATTTTTCGTTTCATAGAAATCGTAAAATTCTTCTACAATCAAGGTACAGATGTTCGACCAGCGACCTTTTATTGCAGTCTGTAGATGTTGGAAGTAATTACTTTGTCTTAAACCAAGGAGCAGTGAGTACGGAATTTGGAAGATCGGTTACAAAGCAAAACGCAAATTCGTAGATTGATCAAAACGCCACGGACTCTACAGAGGCTGTTTCATGTGGTATGTGGAATGATCACGGGTGATCTTGTGGACTGTGTGGAGTTGTGGGTGTTATGTGGAATTTATGAAGGGGGTTATCCCGATTTATACTGAAATTTTTGTGATTGGACTTCAATTGTCCAGGAGTAACGGCTAACGATGTCGCCGCAAGGCTGTTAGGAAAGCTGGCATTACGACACGAATACGTCATGTATGGGGATTGCTTTAAGCAATCCAGATGATTATCGGTTGCAGCTGACGTAATTCTTAGTTTTATATATAGGTGCATGAATGAATTGCTATTCAGAACTCTAGTTTTAAGGTATTTGCTCGTCCTTCCATTATCTTTTACGTTTGGAATAGGTATACCACACGTTTTAACTTCGCTGGGTTTTTAATATTGTTTGTGTGCTGTTTTACATGTGCTACTTGCATCTTTAAACTTGTATATACGGAAGCCCTTCCCATAAACGTGGCCATAGGGCCGCTGCGCAGGGCTGCCGCGGGCGCAGTAAGTAGTCTATATACAACCCATAAATAATTCAAGTTAATTCCATTGACTACATTAAATATTTGCATTCAAATTTATTTAAAAGCTAGTTAATATGCATTAGACACAATGTTCCGACAAGTTCTATTTGGCCTTCTTCAGGTGTTCAACTCTTTCTTTTTCACTAAAGAAAGTATATTTACAGGAAGATACTTGAGACAAGTTAGCACGAAATTTTGCTAAAAAAACTAAAAAATAATTATTGATAATGTGTACTAGTGACCGGACCCACACGTAGCAGAACTAGAGGTCCTGTGAATTTGAAACTGATATTTTGATTTTTGAGACGTTTTACAAGAACCTTAAGAACAGTGTCAAAAAGTTCTCGAAATTGCCTGCAAATTTTTGGATTCATTTTTTCTCTGAGAGAAAAACAGGACGCTAAAAATGGCGCAAGTCTCATTGTTGAACTCTGAATTTTCGAAATAGCCAAACGTCAATTTTTTTCGCCGTCTTCAACAACTACAATATTGAAACAGATTTGTTTCCTCAATGAAATCTATTCTTCAATGACATCTTTAAATCAGATCATGTACAATTTTTCGACAATGAATAGTTTTCACGTAATTTTTTGTGAAATAATGCCAATTTTTAAATACAGTAAAACTTGCTAGATGTGGAATCTCAAGGGACCAGTGTGTGTATACTTCAGTATATGTACTTCAGCTTCCGGGTCAATGACCCCCATCTCGATCAGGTTTTTGTCCAGTTTCCTTGATCCATTGAGCAAATGCTGAGATGGCCCCTTGTTTTGCTTCTGGACGTAAATGTAACTTCACTGTGCGCACGTTTTGTTGAGCACTCCTTTTGCTTGTAGTAGTAGGAGTAGAACTGATGTTCGTTACTATTTTGTTAGCAATGCAGAAAAATTAAAACAGCAGCACATTTACTTTTATTTTTTTATTTATTTTTTTATTTTGGGCCTCAAGAAAATGTGCGCATATAATCTCTTCCCCCATACGTCATATACAGATTTTACTGTATTTTGACAAATAAGTAAAGAAATAAATATTTGTTCCTTATTAGACAAGATTTCGCATTAAGCCATGTAATACTGCGGAATTTACCTTTGCCGGAAGCGCGATTTATGTTCATATCAGACAGATTTCCGCATTATACATGTTCCGCATTGAGCAAGTTTTACTGTATATATTTTCCCGAGTTAAGTACACTTATATAAAGGTTCAGGTTCCATTTTTGCTGAACTCTGTATTTTCCAAAATTGAAAAAAATAATTAAAGTAACATTGCAAGACAATATGAGATGAAAGAGATTTTTCCTTAATGAAATCTATTCTAGAAAACTATTTTTAAATAAAGTACATTATTTTGGTAAAAGTGTTTTCGCGTAGTATTTGCTTGGTGTAAACGCAATTTATTATTTTTGATGTCAAAAAACAACCTCAATTTTTTTTTTAATTTGTTTCCTCGGATAGAGCAAAACACTGAAAAAATGGCGTAGGCCCCGTTTTCGTTAAACCCTCTGAATTTAGAAAGTATGTGGTGTTGGAATACTACTAGTTTCTTCTGGTTTCGTTTGCAAGCTTTCAGTACGATTCCTTTCTGCTTGTTCTCGGAAACGCGTACAGAACTCTCCTCGAATATCGACAGAAACCGCAATTTCAACGGGCGTGGCGGGCCACCCCCTGAGGGGAGAGGCAGGAAGTCGCTCTGGCGATGGCCCGGGCATTTTCCGGGCCACCACGTCGTGAATTCACCTCGCCAGGTAGACCTGGTTTACGA
This sequence comes from Acheta domesticus, assembly GCA_031308135.1. Classification (NCBI taxonomy): domain Eukaryota; kingdom Metazoa; phylum Arthropoda; class Insecta; order Orthoptera; family Gryllidae; genus Acheta; species Acheta domesticus. Next base: position 231,750,928 of record JAHLJT010008446.1, read on the forward strand.
CTTCAGTTCACCGCTTTGAAGAGTAGTATTTTATTTCCTATATAAAATGATAAAATTAAAGTAAGACAAGATTAATTCAACTTGTAATTCAAAGACATTTTTTTACTAGAGCTTTTATCCACCCAGTTACCCTTTACGTCCCGATGCGACGCATTTTCGACACACTAGACACCAAGACACTTGCGGGCTCCTCTGATCTGGGGTCACCAGAACGCAAGGCCCTCCGCGACAACACATACGTGGGAGGCAAGTGGCGAACAACCATACCTTAGGCAGGACTCGAATCCGCCCCCCTTCGCACCAAAGCGCTGAGTCGGGACACGCTCTTAACCACCTCGGCCATCCAGGGCGGCAAAAAATTGAATGTAATGTAATGCATGTTATTATTCACTTTTGGAGGTTTAGAAAGCCGCCATCAAGACCAACTTGATTTGTTTTATTATCTAATTGTACGCCTCATTGTACCAGACAATTGTAACATCCAGAATTACGTAAGTGACGCTTGAAATTGTTTAGAGCTTGTGTGGGCGTACTCCGTACACGTAGGTTTGAGTTTCGTCCCTGAAAGAAGTGCAATAGGGGATTAAATGCAGACGTCATCTGCCTATCCTTATCTTTTTCTTTTTGATTTACAGCCCAGTAACGAATAATTCAATAGCCTCTGGTCTTTCATTGCTTTGTAAAGTGCACCTGTTCCCATTTTCTGGATGGCCTATAATTTCATTGCAAGAAACTTTTGACGCTTTCGTGCACAAAGACCGGGAAATCGAAACACACAGTTTCAACTTCCTGTGTTACGGTCAATCGAAAACTAAAAAGTATTAAAGGACAATATTTCGAACATGTATACAGAAGCTGATGGACGTTTTTACATCAAGACAATTTATGCATTGAAGTTTCTAGCGACGGAAAAGAAATGTTACGAATAACTATTTTACCTTGTCACTTAAGCAATTAGACAAACTATGTATCTTTCAGAGTACTGGATAAACAGTCCAGAATCGTATTGTGAGCAGGACAAATACAACTTTTTGGTTCTTAAAGAATGCAGGTATATTAGAATAAAGAGTAGTTGGGTAACGATCATAATAGATTGTCAAGTTTATTACAGTATGTTTTAACTACAAAAACAGTTTTTGGCGTTGCTCTTTTGTCGTGACAGGAAACTCCAAATTAATCCATTAATTAATCAGTCACAACAGTGGGGTAGAGACCTAGTATTTTGTCAAAATGTGATGCAATAGCGAAAGGAAGAGTTACTAGAGCGATTAACTTACAATAATTAATTTTTAAAATTTTCCATTACACAGCCAAGTAAAATAGCATATCAGAGTCATTCATTATATTCTTTTTATAATACGAACGCCCTTAAGAAATAACTATAGATCAGTTGACATCACAGAAGCGCACTTCGGCGGTATTCATTTCTGGGACGGCATTTCTGGGAATGTTGTCACCTCAAAAACAACGCAGCTGGCATTCCGTATCGTGTGTGGGAAAAGTTGAAACAAAGCTGTGTTGTTGTTATGCCCGGGATAAGGAGAGATACATGTACCCTTCACATAACGTAGTTTGCGTTTGCAACTCACATTCTTTCTTGAACACTTCCATTTGAAATCCCCTAGCATTTCCCTCAGTCTTCTCCGGAGTCTATCCAGCAACATACGGTCGATAACCATTCCGTCTGAGGTAGGCTTCCGTATTCGCTGTGCTGTGTCTATTAGTGGTGCTGCTACATCCTTCGGTCGGTCTCGTGGGCTCCACTCTCCAAGTTACCTCTAGGTCGACGTTCCGCGTAGTGCCATCGTATCCACTCATCCAGAAGACCTGTCAGGCTTTGTCGGAAACCCCGCTGGACCCTCTCTCTGAAACACTTGAGACTGCACGCCAGTCGTCTCCTCAACCTTAACGCCATGCTCCTTCACGAGCTTATCAGCAGTCCCTCCAGACTTCACTTCCGACTTCCCTATTGGCTCCTCTCCCGTCCCAAATCCAGGCCTCTCTCTCAGCTTCACAGCTCCCGGCTCAACCGTAGTTGCCTTCTCGGGGCCGCCCCCTATCAAGGCACCGGAGCGAGGGGCATCCGGACCTCTCCTCTCCGCGCTCCTCCGCCCCGCTCCTGGCGGAAATGAGCGGAAGTAACCAGAGGTCCCCGGCTAAGGGCGTTCTCTATGTCGCGGCAGTGGCTTTGCCGTGACCCTTGTAGTACAGTGGCGGTACGTGGTCAAAAAAGTAGGTGAAGTGTGCTTCCGTATTGTTCATGCCTAACAATCGCAGACATGCTAATAAAATGAAATATTCTCACACAAATTTTCTAGGTCACTCCATATAATTACCAAAATGGTGTGGCACAAAGCATTTGGAAATTTCAGCTTCTCTCCACTTTTAATTTATCAGTGTGTTTTCGGTGTCATTCAATTGTTGAATTGCACTGTATAATTCTCATAATTCGTGTAATGTACTTCTGTGCTCGATGCACAAAACACATTGTTGGATTCGTCATTGGCGGCATATCGTTCATATTCACTGAGGCATACGAAAGCATGATATCCCTCGTCACGTCACTCTGGGAATACACATTCAGAATTACGTGTGTCACAGTGACGCAGAGTTGCAGGTGGCTGTCAAACAAAGCTACGTGACCTAGACGGCAGACTTCTATGACACAAAGATATAAAAGTTGATCCCTCGGAGTGACCAAGTTTTTCAATTCTGGTGGTGATTATGTAGAAAATAGTGCAATATGTGCTGTATCTGATAAAATAGTTTTTCCATGAAATAGTTTCCTTTTTGTTGAAGGCCTAGGGAAATTTACTTTCTGGATGAGCGTCGTATTATTAACATTAAAGAGTTTCTGCAATTGTGCCTCTGTGAAGAGACATTTTTTCCTTTTTCTTGTACTCACCTATGCTTTTGAGTGAAAATTTTATTTTCCTCAGTCATCGCGAGAAAACTCTGAAATTCCCACTAATGCAATTGAAGAGGAATGTAAGGAAGAGATGTACAGTCCACTCCGGCTATAGTGAACCCTCCACTCCGGTTGTAGTGAACTTATCACTGGTCCCGTTTCACTTACATTGCTAATAAGCATAAGAAGATTCGCTTTAGTGAACCTGAATCTCGGTTATAATGAATGTAGGATATACGTCCTGGAAATTAACTCCTTCCTGGAGAAGAAAATATACCTTCAGTGCCACAAATTCCAACACTGGACACCTTGAAAAAATATCATCGGCCAAAGGTCACAATCGAAGAAGATTCCCCTGTGGTGAAGATAGCGGATCGGAAAGAGGACCTTATTCATGACAAGGGGGTGGATTTTGACGACCTAAAACATCGCCAAAAAATTATCAGTAAAATGCTCTTGTAATGTTTTTAAAATGCCTTATAATTAAAGAAAAATAACGCAAAACAATTTATCAAAACCAATTCAAATCTCAAACTCAAGCTGTTGGATTTGTTACTGATGTAATAGAGGCTTCTTCCTTTCGTTCAGGTGAGTTCAGCATGCAAACCTTTGGTTTGGAAAGGTTCTTTACCGGGAAATATCTGACTTTAGTTATTTCGAAAACGGCCGAACCCACAATGGCACTGAAAACATGACCTGAAATTACATACTGGCCAGAACTGGCATTACAATTTGTGATCGAAGAAATAGAAAAGGCTACTCAGGAATTCAGTGGAGAACATTTCTTGCATCTCGTAGATATTATTTGAAGCAAATGACAATAAAATCGATGAAATGGGCAAAAATGCTATAAAATGACTGAAATGGGTAAAAATGGCTCATTAGTCGAAATCGACGAAAAATTTAAAAAGTGTATAAAAATGGATCATTTCCTTTTGTCGTAACACAAAACAATTATACTAAAAGGGATTGTTCTAAAGTGAAAAGAAAAAGAACGACCTTTCATTAAAATCCTCCCCACACTGATGACCTTACGCCAGTTTCACTGCGGAAACAGAAGCCGTGTCCTGCGTGGGCTACAACTGGCGGTGGCGACGCGCGATTGCTTGCTTCAAGCTTGGTGTTACTTGATATTCCGTGGAACAAAGCGCGTTGTGTTCTACGTAGGCGACAGGAAGCGCGCGACTGCTACAGTCTGGTGATACCCGCCGTGCTGCGCGGAAAAGCGATCAGTTTCATTAGCCGCTTGCGCCATCTCGCTACCCAAAGGATCTCGTATGTTATAAGGCGAGTAATATGGCCTTCGGAGAGCGGGATGTTGTTCCGACAGTGCAAGAGGCATTGAGGGGTGTGAGAACTGCCTTATGTAACTTAGAAACAGGAGACAATGCAAAATGAAGTATGGGGAGAGCACGAACTCTGAAGAAGGATCTAGAGAAATTTCTAATGAGAAATAAGCGAATCGAACCATTGAAAATGATTTTTAAGGACAGATAATGATCTTGAAATTTGCAGATTGTGCTGCTTTTATTTTGCTGAATCTCTTTATTAATGTAATAAATCATTGTGGAGAAATTCTAATTTATTTTGACATCATCGAATATAGTGAACCAAAAATGTTAATCCCCAGAAGTTCACTATAACCGGAGTCGACTGTATATAAACTAAAAATATTAGATAGACCTCTTTGTAAGAATGTGACAGTTTTGTACAATACACCTATGGATCTGTGAAGCCCTGCTACAGTTCCTCGGGAGTCTTAAATTTGTTCAATACACAATTGTAATTCATAGACTGCCGAGAAAATGCTTTACAATTAATTCATTTTTGTGTGTTTTCTATTATTTCTATGTAATCTTTATTGTACAATATTGTTCTAAAAGTGAATAACATACTCAGAGTTGTGTTTCATATAGGAAACTTCAGAGGTCACTAAATAAAAAGGGGGTTCTAATTGACTAATTAACTTTTTCCACATTTTTCTACCACTTCGACTTTTCAGGAACCTTTATCACATTAAATTCCATATGAATGATTTTTTTCTCGAAATCCCATTTTAAATTAAATTTGTAGCTCTAGGAGTGGGGTCGCACACGATTGGCCCCAGAAATAGGCGTCACCGTTGTGTGTTCGCATGTAGTGCATGATAATGAAGTCGCCAAAAGTGCAAACTGCAGCTCACGAGATCAAGGCTAAGGCGGTCAGGTGCCTGGTAATCTCCCATGCCAGCGGTGAAATGAAGGAAGGGCGTGAGCAGGGGAAACTCCGCTGGAATATTATCATCCGGCTGCATTTACGACGGCATATTCCTGACGGCAAACACAGTCGCCGATGCATCTGCGAGGGTCATCCAGTCGGGGCGGTCTTTTGCGTATTACGAGAACATAAATCCAACTAATAATTTCGCAGCTCGAGCAAGACCTTATTCGAAATGAGTTTTAAAGTTTTGTGATTACCTATTACTCGTACGTGACCTGTTCCAACTACGAAGTTGTTTTGTAAATGAGTTTCTTGATTGATGTCATAAACGCCTAACCCTTTGTTTACTGTGTTTCCCTACTCTGTACCTTGGTTACCCGGAAAAAAGTTATCGTTCTTTTAATAATCGACTTTTCCGAAAGTGTCGTCGGATGGGTCAGTTACTTAGAAGCATTATTAAAGTAATCTTTTTCTGGAAAATATGAAAAAGAAAAGGGTATCTTTGATCTGGGAAAGACGGAAATTTTAGAATCATAAAGTCAGGTAGATTTTCAATACAATATTGTCAAAATAAAAATTCAGTTAACCGTATAATGTTATTTGAAGGTAATACCGTCTTTACACACCCGTACTTTTTTAAAAATTTCTGCCGATTTTATTAATGCAAACATTATTAATTTTGACTTTTCACAGCGAAATCGGAAGTGTATCTAAGAGGGGTAACGAGTCATATCGATCCAGGTCTTGCGACATCAGTCTATCGACCCAGGTTTATTTAAGATGTTTTTAAACTGTTAAACACTACAAATTCTGTCAGGAAAAGATAAAAAAGTTGTGGATTAAGGGGAAGTCGGACAAAAATTTGTAGGATGCGGTGTGATAGGGAAAACTCTTTGAATGAAACTCATACGTTTCAATAATGTTTCATTATCAACTTGTTACAGTTATGTGGTATTTCAGATAAAACACGCACTTTCCCTCCACACACCCTACCATGAATAAGTCTCTCTTTCTCCAGTTCCCTACAGTATTACAAATTCATGCAGTCTTCGTAACGCCAGGCGCTCGACTATACTTCGGTTTTTCTTTCTTGGCGCGTGGGGGTGTTCATCAAAATGGAATATCTCACGGTATTTCGCGTCGTTCTCAGTTGTGCAGCTAAGAGTCGCATGATCGCCCGCACTGCTCGATGCAGTCGCGATCATGCTAATTCTAGCGGCACAACCGAGAACGACGCAAAATACCGTGAGATATTCTATTTTGATGCACACCCCCTTGCGCCAAGAACGAAAAACAGAAGTATAGACTGCCCGTCGGTCGCACGCTTCCCTTCTTCGCTTCAACCGCCAGCCGGGCTCAGCGAAGCCAGCTGCTGGGTCGCCAACATTGACGTGAGATCCACGAAATCCCACACATTTACCTGCACTAAATCAAGTACTCTGTTAATGAACACTGAATTTATATATTTACTTATTTATTTACTGTATATTTTAGCTGCCTGCCTCGATGGTGCAGAGGCTGTAACATGTAAGTAGGCGGACCGAAGACGGCAGTACGTGTTCCATGTAAACCGTGGGTGTTTTCATCGTGAGGTTGTCGCGTGATTTCTTTCTTTTACACATGATTATTCACCCCCTTTAATATTCGACTATACTGTCGTCCATGCCCTGGAAGGCAATGGCGAACCCCTACTATGATTATCGACACAGGAACGGGTAGGACTAAAGGCCTCTTCCCACACCTTGTTAAAATGGCAACCGGAAAAAGATAGTGATGTTCTGGAGAAGTGAATGGGAGAATATTACGTATCTCCATGTGAGATGACTTTGTCGTAGTGAAGTACGTCATGCTCGTATTAGGTGGTTATATATTTATTGTTATGTATGGTACATCGTAATTATTGGTGCGATTTTATATTAATTATGCTTAACTAGGATAAATATGATTTTGATGTAAAAGGTGATTTCTACTTTCATGGCTCTGATGGAGTACTAATATTTCTGAAACGTTGGGGGACTAAAATAGTTTTTCTAGTAACCTATCCATCGGCCCGTTATTTATTGAGAAAAATATGAAGTAATAAAATGCGACCCATCTGTATCATACAGCCCGAAAAAAAAATGTTTCCTCGAGCTCCAAGATTTCTACGTGACCCCATGGTAACTTCGAATTGTGAAAATGGGATCAAATAAAGAAACGAACATTTGTGACGCATAGTGTCAAATGTGTTTCGTGTCTGTTTTCAACAGTTGTTTTTCTGGCGTGTGTTACGTGTGCTGCTGCCCAGGCTACCGAGTATGCTAAAGCCGGCCCTGGTCGCGTGTCCAAGGGCGTTGGGGAATTGTTGTGAATCGCAGCCCAAGGATCCTTTTCGGGACACTGACCCACTCCGGACGTCCCGGACGTGAGGAAACTCGAGGAGGCAGATCCAGCGACCTTGGCGCGCGCCGTGCAGGTGTCGGAAGTCCTCTGCTTCCCGCCCTCAAGCCAACTTTCCAACAGCGTTTGCCAACAGGTCGTTAAGTTGCAACCATGTGTAACAAGGTCGCTGATTATTTGCCATTCTGAGATTTACTGGTCCTGAGGGAGTAATTACTGGAATGATTCAACGTTTGAATGAATGAATGGATTATGCAATATTTGAATAAAACGAACGAACGTTTTTCGAATTCTCTATTATTCCAAATCTCAAATATACAGGGTGGAACAACTAAGTGTTAACACTTCTTGTATAACTTCAACCGTGCAAGATACGAAGATGCCGTTTGGACCGTCGATGGCATAAACAGGAGCTACTTGATTATTGCATACTTCGTCTTTGCACTATTTTTTACTACGATAGGAACTAAGACTATTTTTTACTACGAAGCGAATAAGGTCAACATTGTTGGTTTTTTTATGGAATCCTACGCTAAATTTCAGCGTATCGTAATGGACTTGAAAAGACGATTACAAATATGTGTTCATCTTCATATTTAAGCGAATCGTTGTTTAGAAATTGATGTTTTGTAATGTATTTTTCCACGGAAGCGTGATTTTCAATTCGACATTTCCTGATAAATGAATGGGGACTTCGCGAGGCCGTCCTTCCCAGTTTCTGGGTGTCTAACAAAACCACAGACACATTGACATGGCCATAATCTGCAGTTTCCATTTCTGCGTGGACAGTAACGTATATTCAGGCTTAATCAATACAAAGGTCTACCTGATGTATTATATTCTGAACGGTTCTAGATATTGAGATGGAATTTTCATCAATCGATTCAAAACTAATTGATGAATAATTATAAACACTAATACATTTTAAAATCCGGCGTTCCAATAGCAAGTTCCAAAGTTCGCGATACGGTTGAATTTTCGCTGCTTGTATCGTTCACCAGTTTAAAACCCTACGTATTATGATATCTAGCGAACGTTGCGATGTCTAAAAGACAATCGACACCGTGGTACACAAGTATATATGGGACAGTCTAAAACCGGCGAAAGATTATTTTGTCGTATGCCGAGATTGAATGAGGTAGAGTGCAAATCAGATATTTGCGCAATTCTTTACATACTAAAAATGTCAAAAACGTTGGTCTTCCATAACACGTCAATAGCAAATATTTAAAGGCAGGTGGCATTTTCCTTCAACACTTGCTTTCGGTTTCCGTTTTGAATCCTTCGGTTTACGTCAGCTTTTTCGAAAGTAGTGACGCATTACGTTTCTGAATTCACTCGGTAAGCCCAGTATGGGAATTGGCGAAATAACTCAATTATTTGGAATTTTCAGTCGAAATCGAAACTCATTGGTTTTGGATTTTCCGAATTCCTGGGTATGGAACGAAACTAGACACCTCTCGCATAGCCAGTGGCGAGATAGTTTTCTTCCATATTATGTATTATTTATTGTATTTGTTGTGTGTGAAACATCTGTTTTTGTTTTTGTATTTGTTCAGAGTTCCTGGGTATCTAACGAAACAAGAGACATCTCTCAAAAGGCCGGAGGCTTTATAGTTTTCTTTCAATTTTTCGCGCATAGGAAATCAGTAATATATATCTTATACACGTAAAGTGTGTGTGTCTTTGTGTATTCCGTATACATTCCCTTGCCAACGCAAATTTTTCGCTAAACTATAGCGTCTAAGGCAGTAGGAAAGGTCTCACACTGTTTCTAACTTAAGAGTACAAAAAACTCTTATAAACATACTATAATAATTGTATTCGTTTTTTATGACAAACGGCGGAAAAATGAACGAAGACTGTATTTTTTTTACTGTGATTCGTTTCCGTGTTTCGGTGAATCAATAGGTGAACGGAAACACGATGGTTATTGTGTTTTAGAAATGCTGAAGCGTTTGTTTTTCGGTGTAATCGCGTTGTGAACAATTGTGAAAGCTGTGAAGTTGTTATATCTTAAGAATGTTTTTTTTCTACCGGACGTTCTAGACTGCGATAAGTATTTTTCGCCACAGCTCAGGATAATTCAGAACTCAAGCTTACGCTAGAAATCGGAATTCTTGTCCAATGTATAATGCCCACACCCAAATAAAATCAAATATGTCGAATCAGTGGACCAGTACAAAGTGGCTTTTTTTGCGTGATACCTTTTACTAATTGGGAAGCTATACATTTTAATCTGAAAGCACAAATGTGCATTTTATTTCATATGGTCACAATGGTTTATTAAATTTTCAGTTATTCTGTTTGGTTTATCTCCTCCCTGCATTCCAGTAGTATCGCATTTTCTCAGTCACCGTAAGTTCATAAAACTTGAACTTTGATGTTTAATGATTGTGATTTCATGACGCAAGTAAGAAAGTATAAAACTACTTTGTCATTTGCCTCTTTTCCAACGACCCGAGGTTGTATTTCAAATTGTTATCAGTGTTTGAAGATTCAGGGACATACCACCTTTTGGTCAACTTTACGATACTGATTCAAGTGTTGAAAATATAATTTGTTAAGAAAATGTTGAACATTCTACTTCAAATTCAGATACACTGCGTATTTCTATCGAACGCTTGTAGAAACATTGAATTCAGCTTCGGGGTCAATGATCCTAATCTCGACAGTTTTTTGTCCTTACTTTGCTTTCCTCGCACCCAAACTTCAGGTACTGTAGTTTCAAGGGCAAGGAAACGAAAAATGAAACCGAATGAGTTTTCGGTGCTTTCTTTGCTGCTTATTCAGAAATATAATTTTGATTTAATAATGACTTTAATCGACCATTTACACCGGGCAGAATTGTCATCTTTCTACTGCGTAGAGATGTTCCTCCTATTAATTATTTCTTCTGGAAACTTTCGAAATGGACGTGTTTATACATGTTTTGTTCCGTATCGCGAACTAAAAATTTTTTCTGACCATGAGGAACCTTACTTTAAAATCAAGGATTTACATATACCACTTTCTTAACGTTTCAACTGCTCGCCTTTATTTTCGTATTCTGCCCACTGCATCAGAATATATTATAGAGTGTTTGTAACAATATTTCTCCGACTTGAACTTGAATGTCTCGTACTTAACGGGAAAGGAGAAAGTGAAGAAACTAGACGGAACCCCACATTCGGCTACGTGACTACTTCGGAAGACGCTACTACGGTTCAGAAATGTATTGTAATGAAAAGGAGGAATTGGTATAGTGCTATAATGAGATGGACTTTTTCTTTGGTTTCGTCGTGCTTTACACTGAGAATTATAGAATTACAAGTTAACGCTAATTACAGTGAAGTAAATTTTGCAAAATGCGCAAAAAGTGAAAACGAAGAGTACATTTTTCAGTTGAATAATAAGAATCGTTATATAAACTGAATTGGAATACACTTTAAGGCAGAATACGTACTATATTGAGACGCCTTTATTTCTTCAGAAGTGTTTGGCGATATCGATCGAGTGGAAACGTTTATTAGTAGAAAGTTTTTGCACGCCATAGCGGACAATACTATCGATCTTCTACGCATGCGCAGATGCACAAAAGTGACACGAAACGTGAACTGCGCATGCGCAGAAGATCAATAGTGCTCTCCGCAATGGCGTGCAAAAACTCCCTAATGGATCATCTCTCATGCAATGCCGTCGGCAATCATCTCTGTCAACTATATCAACTCTTCACGTCTGTAGGGCGATGTCGTATGCCAGCACGGACCAGGACGGGCCAGAGAGTAGGCATATAGGCTGGCGCGGTGGCAAACGGAACCGATAGATCTTTCACATCTCAAGTCGACGCATGAAATCTAATTTTCTGTTTCATTTGGCGTAAGTTTATGCAATTGACTCCCGTGTCTCTCCTACTCTTAAAAACAATGTACAGTCGACTCCGGTTATGGTGAACTTCTGGGGACTACCATTTTTGGTTCACTACATCACAGGTTCTCTAAATCCGAGGGTATCAAAATTAAATAAAATTTCTCCACAATGACTAATTTGATTAATATAGAGGTACAGCAAAATACATTAACAGCACCAACTGAAAATTCCAATATCTTTATTTGACCCTAAAAATAACAATTATTTTTCAATTGTTTGCTTCCTAATTTTTTCATTAGTAATTTATTTAGATCTCTGTCTAGTGTTCGTGCTTTCTCCACACTTGTTTCAGCATTGTCCACTGTCTCTTGTCGCAGTCTCGATACCCTTCAATGCCTCTTGTGAAACGTCACGCCACGCCGTCTCACTCTCCGAAGGCCCTTTTGCTTTCCTGTAGTTGTAACATACGAGATCATGTCTGTAGCGGCATGACGCAAGCGGCTAATGACACTGATCTTCGAATGAAATATTCTGGGTCCACTACCTCCACTTCAAGGGAGAAGGCTTGGATTATACCTTTATAGCCTTTGGCCAACGATATTTTTTCCATGTTGCCTAGTGTTGGAATGTGTGGCATAAGGCGATATATTTTTTCCTTGGGGGGATTAATTTCCCGCACGTATTTCTTACGTTCACTGTAGTTGACGTTCGTAGTTCACTATAACCAAATCTTCTTTTGCTTATTTGTAAGGTAAGTGAAACGGGACCAGTGACTTAGGTTCACTATAACCGAAAGTTCACTGTATCCGAATTCACTATAACTGGAATCGACTGTACGAGCCACCACTTGTAGACCAGCTTGTCTTTTTTCCCCTATATTGATTTTTTTTACCCGTGCGCCCTTCTCCTGTCGCGTTGCGACCCAGTGTGCGCCGTCAGCTGTAGTCTGGCCGAGGGGGCGCGCACGGCGCAGGCGCGTGGACGGAGATAGTTGGCGGCTACTTTTGGGTGCGTGACCTGTGCCAAGTTCAGGATGTCTGCTGCTTCGCTTCTTCCACGTGGTGTATTTCATTGTTGTGAAGCCAGAAACGTCGAAACAGGCCTGCACTTTGCTCTGTGCGGGAGTAAAAGACGAGGGGAACAGTAATCTGCGGTGGCGAGTTGGAAGCTTTTCGAATGCGCTACTTTCTGCAGTGTTTAAGTGTTTGTGTTCCCCAGAACGTGTTTTGGCAGGCGGCCGGATGGGCCGTCAACGCGGCTGCGAATAGCCAAAGAAAGCAGCTTCCGAACTCTGTGCTTTTTGTGCGTAATTATTGCCGGAGGAAAGAAATATTTGGTTTGCGGTTTCTTCTAGCTTTATTCACATCAAGCCTACTTCAAAATGTGTAATGTAAACATCTCATCAGGTTGCAGAGTGAATTTGTAATACTAGGACATATATTTTATCTCTCTTCATCCATTGTAAGGTATTGTGTTTCTTTTAGTTTTATTATTTATTATTTAAATGTAGCTGTACAACACAATTGTTGCGAAAATGCTTAAGGCGTGCGGTTCTTTTAAACATACGTATGCACATTATGGACGGCAGTGGTCAGTGTGGTGTTGAACATGATAAAATCAAGAAACAAATCTATAGCATTATTCATTCCTTTTAAATTTTTTGTGCGCTTCAAACCAGAAGCTTGTATGTGTACGTCGTCTTTCACAAAGATTTGTTTCAAAAACCTTTCTGGATCGATTATTAACGTGCATATGTGTGTGTCCCAAAGTGAGTTTTTTTTGTGTGACTTAAGTAGTTTCAGTTGTTGAAATTCCGTTAAGTTACCAAAATCATACAACTTTTTATGTTTATGATTTACCAGAAGACTACCTTATTAATATTCAAACAAGTTAATTTAAGTAAACCGTATGTTACGTCAGTATTACTGAACTTGACGCGAAAGGATATATTTTTCTTTTGTATTTCTTTGTGTTCTTGTAAAACATATTGGTGTATAATTTATAAGGCTTAATATTGGAATTCAAATGCAAGTTACAATTTTTTTTCTCTTTGTGTGTCTGCTTACTGATTATTCCTAATTCTTTTCAGGAGGCCCAATCTTTTATTTCTGCGTCTGTTAATAACTGGATAAATCTCTGGATTTTGGAAGATGGTAAGTGCTTTTCTATTTCGATTTCTCTTACGGTATGGCTGATTTAAATTTTATAAAATCTGATCATGAAGTGGAAGTGTTCTCATTTCGATATGCCATATTTTGTACTAGTGTTTTACTTTGTAAAAGAAATGTTTAGTAGATCAGAGTTTTATATTTCATTTCTTCTGATATTGTGAAGAACGTGTGAAGTTATGAACGCAATGTTCGGTTCAGGCTGTTACGGCATATAAGGATTTCGTGTATGTTTTTGTGAACTGTGACCGCAGTAGGGTCGGACAAGTCAGTATCTCACGTCTCGTGATACTATGGTTATCTCGTTTCATGTTTGTCGCTGAAAAACAAGTCATAGGTACTCAAGGTGCGTCAGCCAATCTCCTGTGGGCTTTTATTAATTGTTACAATCCATTTGTTGGAAACGGTATGAATCAAAATTTTAGGGATACCAGAAACGTTTGTAAGTTTGAACTTGAAAAATGGGTCGCACCAAAGACATTTCAGGAACGTATGAAAGTTTGAAATTGAAAAATGGATCGCATCGAAGACATTTTGCGAAGAAATGAATCATCCTTTGATATTACTGTTCGTGAAGTTCGTGAAGTTTCGATTTCATTCCCGCGTGGGCGGATGAGATTGTGCATGCATAAGATGCGATTTCCCTTGTGACTGCCGAGACGATTGAACGTCAGTTCTTCAGAATTTCGCCAGTGATTCACTTAAGATGCGTCGCATCGTATCCGGGGATGTAATCCAAATAGGTTTCCAGAAATGGTAGTACCAGAAAGGTGAATTTCTATCCTTTACATTTTGATAGAAAATGTTTGCTTTAAAAAAATGTAATTGAAGCTAAGGTTCAAATTATTACGTGAACATGTGTGAAGTACTAGAAATTATGGAAAGTGTTGTAAAATCATTAATATTATTTCGGATTTAACAATCTTGATTCAGACTACGCAGTTAGTATAGTTAAACTTTAGTTAACATCAATTTGTAATAAACTAACCTGGCTAAACGACGTTGAATTTCAAGTAACCTATTATATCCAGGCGTTGAATTCAGATAAGTAGAACAGATGTTCTTTTTGAATCACGGAATATACGCAAGTTGGTTTTTACTTTCTCGCACACTACTTACGTAAATAGAGAACTTAACGGCAAAAAATGCTATTTTTCGACAGAAAAAGTTGTCATCAGACAGGATGTCGAAAAGTGGATAAATTTGGTTCCTAAGTAAATTACTTCACCGAACACATTGTGTTGTCGGATGAACGTCTTGTGGGACTCTGATACCGAAACAGTGGTTACCATGAGAATCTGTTCATCCGGTAACGCTAACACCTAACCCGCTTGACGATTCCAAATACAGTTAAAATATTAATTGGGTAAATACTTGATTTGCAACGAAATAAATTGCGTTTTTCCTGCAATAGTTTGGCACGGTCCCATTTTAATTTTGAATTGAGTAACCTTATATTTCCGTCTGTCCGACTGTCCGACTGTCGTTTCAGCTGTAAACACAGACGGTTTCGCGCTCCTGTAAACATCATTCTCAACTTCGTCGAGATATATAGAGGAATAATAATAATAATAATAATAATAATAATAATAATAATAACAATAACAACGTGATCTCAAAATTTTCTTAGATGGGTCTCATTTTATTAATTTAATTTAGTGCTCGGTTGGAGCAAAACGAGTTTTTAAAAAAATATGTAGGATTCATTTTTGTTGAACTTTTGCAATTTTTCGAAAATTTTTCGAAACTTTTTCGGCATCTGCCTACAATTACATAATTGAAGATAGACATTTTCTTCGTTGTAAAATCGGTTCTAAACAGACTGATCCATTCAGAAGATTATGTGCAATTTTGAAAATGAGTACTTATCCCGTATTTTGCTTGATATAGCCAATTTCCAAACAATTATTTTCTCAAAAGTCTCCAATTTTTGTCTTGCTTTCTTTCGAATACAGACACAGTATCCTTATAAAAATATCGTAGGCCTATTTTCGGTGCACTGTCTGTATTTTTGAAAATTGGAAAAAGAATGAAACGCATTACATTGCGAAAGTACAAACTCGATGATAGTGTTTTTATGCTTCAACGATATCTATTCAAAAAATTAATCTGTAAATAAGGTCATATACCATTTCTTCACAGTACGACGAGTATTCGCGTATTTTTTTCTTGGAATATTTTTAAAAAATATTCTCGAAACTTAAAAAAAATGTTCTCGAAAAATGACATCAAATGATTTCTTTGAAACTTTCACTCGGACAGAGTCATGAAGATCCTTAAAAATGGGTGCAGGTGTCATTTTCGATGTACTCTTCCAATTCTCGAAAATTGCAATAATTACAAATTATTTGAGAAAGTGTGTGCTGTCGTAGCACCACTATTTACGTATTTCCAATGAAGTGTATAGAAAAAAATGTCATAATTATGTAAAAAATTACTTTAAATTAATAACGAAATGCAAGTAAGTACACATTGTTTCCAAAAACTACTTTTGATTTACTTTATTGTAGGTTACTCTTTCAAAAGCAATCTGCAATTAGGTTTGATTGAATTTTCAACTCCTTTGCGACTAGCATTGAATGATTGAATCCTCGAGCTTATTATGGAGTTAGTCATTGATTTTATCACTGTTTGGTAGCTTGTGTTTATTCATTCGTTCCCAGACATTTCACGGCTTCATCAGCGCCAGATACCGAGGAAACATGGCGTAAATGGGGAAAATTAACGGCATAGCCATAAACCTCCCTCATGATCTCAGTATCTCTCAAGAATAAGTGTACGTGATTTCGAAAGGAATATGCGAGTGCATTGGTTTAAGCAAATACTGTCAGTTAAATTTAGCAGAAACCTTTCTCTGTGCCCCAAAGCAATTCTTATGTACAAGCCACTGTCCAGAGCAGTCAGAGGATGGAGAGAGAAAAATTTTGAAGTTGTATAATTACAATTTCAGGCTTGATAATGTGGGATTTTAGCGTGTGTTTAATTTAACTGGATTATTTTCAATTCAGTGCTCACAATATTAATTCAACACGCTAATTGGTATTATAAAGGAATGTTAAATCGGGTTTTAAAAACAGGAAGGAAAAACTGGTTTGTGCTGAAACCACGTGTTCGGGATAATCAATGTTGGCGTAATATCTTTTTCTTAGTGTGAAAACTGTCCAGTTACATTAATGGTGTACACGTATATCTGTAATACAGCCCGCTGTACTTCCTTTCTGCAATCGTCTCCTATATTATTTCAGTAGTATACCTTTGGGTTCCGGCTCTCACACGCAACGAATCTTTATAAATGAGGGCTCTAAAGAAAGAGAATTTCACGGAGACTTGACGAATTCCATTTTGACTTTAAAAATATGGATGATCTCTTTAAAAAAACGCATCGAAATATTGATGTAAAATGCAACCCGCATCACATGTCAACATATATCGGCAAATAACTCATAAACGAAGCGTTTTAGAGCCTCAAAAAGTAAAATTTCAGAAACGTTCTTCATACCATAATCTACAGGATGAGACATTCTCCGATCCATGCAATTAACTTTTCGGTTCCACGCTTTAATACTATCAAGGCCACCTCAATATTTCAGCCCTTACTGCTGGTAGCAATTTTGTGGCGACACGCTTAGAAGGCTTATATTCGACAATCTTTATTTACGTTTTCTGTTAACACCGTAGTTTGTGCAGTCTGACGAGGTTTATTTGCATAATCATTAATTCAAGATTTGCTCTCCAGCAACAACTAGAAGTACTATTATAGTTGCTTGATACCTATACCTATGAAAATTGTTTCTTATGAGTGTAATGAAACTATTCAATTAACGTGTTTTCATGGTCTATAAGTGCTGTGTACTTAATTGTGGAAGGATGTGGGTGTTCAGTGAAGAGTGAAGCTTATGTTTGTGTTTTACCTGTACCAATATTTTCGTTACCATTCGATGAAATGTTCAAGTCAACGGTTTCAAACACGTAGCTTTCTCAAAAGTAAAAAGCTAATATTTTTGTGACTATCGCGAAAAACTAAAACCTAATTGACAAAGAATATTGAATAATTACTTCAAATGTCTTTAAGTAAGTGTTGGGAATTGTTCCAAGCAAATTCTCCATGATATTGAATAAATATTTATTGAAAATTTCTTTTAAACATCAATTGCATTGTTTTTTATTTTTATTTGTAATTGTGTTGGTACATTGCAAGTTACCTTGAAAAATTTTAAACAAATAAACACGTTTTATTAATTACTTTCCCTCTTAGAATGAAAATAGAAGGATAGGGATGAGTGTGGGGTCTAACATGGAAAGTTAAATATTGCAATGAGTAGGTCTCTTCTTGACCGATCCGGTATTTTCGCACTACTTTACTTGGCTTTCTCAAGAGTAAAACACCTTTTCTATTATTTGACTATCAAGGAAAGTGAAAAGCTAACTCTCAACGAAGACTGAAAAATTTCTTCAAATGTTGTTTTTAAAGAAGTATGAATTGTTCCAAGAACATCTCTCTATATTGTTGAATAAACTTTAATTGAAAATTGGTTTCAAACATCAATTGCATTGTTATTTTGTTTGATATTCTGTAAGTACATTAGTAGTTCCTCTCCTTGATGGAACGGATAGACAAATGGATAGGGAAAGGGTGGGATTTAACATGCGAGAGTTCTCGCACGGGTACGCTAGTATTTCATTAATGGTGGCAATCGTATCATGCAGCTGGTTGATGATTCTGTTTGTAACACTACTATTTCAGAGCATGAATGATGGCAATGTTTGCATTTAATTTGAGCTTATATAAAATGTTCCTCTTACCGTATATTTCTAACAATAAGGGACAATTAAATTACATTTGACACGCAACGAACCCTAAAGAGACATGCGAGACAGTCATGACGTATAAATGATTTTGCAGTTTCTCGTAGGATACTGCACTGTTCTTCGGAATGACATGCGAACTGAAAACGTATTCGTACGTATTGCTTTGTTGCATCCGAAGATCTAATATTTTTAATTTACATAAATTTGACTAAAAATTTAAAATATAATAAAATTACAAAAATGAAAAATTTAAATTTTCACTTTTAAAGTTCATTAAATTTTTAGTCAGTTTGCCACTTTTAGAAAATAATTCGTTGTTTACTTTCTTCAACAGATATGCCTATTTATGCCTTTCATATCTTATGCACACATTGAAATTTAGTTTTTCATGATTTAGTTACATACGCATACGCCCATAAAATGTTAAATGCCATCCGCAGAGCTGGAATGTTATCGAATTAGCACAAGCACATAATAGTAAGCAAGTCTGTTAATTTAAACTTTCCCATATCAACTTAAATTATTTCAAAAAATTCAAAATTTTCAGTGTTAATGTTGAAATTTTTAAATATTTTTCTAATCTTTTTAAGTGGCGGTTTTGAAATCAAATGCAAATATTACAACTATAAATGTTTATATAACAGGGTCATTATATGAAATGACATATAATTTGATAACCTTTCCATTTCGCATTTCTTGTATCGTTCTGCAATACGTAGCGGAAACGTAAAAATATACGAAATATCGCCCGGGTCTGCAGGTACCAACGGCTTGTACGATAAAAACTGAAGTTAATATATTAAAGCATGACAAGGAGGCTGAGAATGGATGAGGTGTATCCAGGGCATTAGGAGAATACCATTTTGATCAGTCGTGCTTGGGCGCATGAAAAAGGAAGGGAAGGTCCTCTCATGTGTGTCCCAGCAGTGAAGTGATCCACCCCAACCCCCAATTAAGAGAGAAAGTTCAATATCTCCTTTTGATAACTGTACATCTTGGATTGAGCTGTTTTAAATAAGGTTTTGTACTAGTCAGTAAATATATGGAAAAATCTTTGTCAAAATCATTTCAATATTCTGGGCTAAGGTTGTACTGTACTTGACAGTAATGGACATTTTATCTCAGTCGCAGAAAAAAATTACAGAAATCCGATCCTGTCAAAATGAATCCGACTAAGGAGTATACTTGGTGGCAATGGAAGCCATGAACTGCTGCGAAAATAACTTTTTCCCGGGAAAGAGATAAGCCGTTTCATTGGCGTTGCCCGCCGCAACACTGGCGTGCTTTCGCCTATCACATCGCCCGCACGGGGTACACCGGTTTTCCGGTCTCACAATCACTTAGGGTTCTACAGTCATTACAGGCGTAGACATATTAGCGCGGGTGATCTCGGTGCAGAGCAAATTCCAAAGCAACTGAGAATTTGCTTTTTTATAAACCGCATGAAGATGATGTACAATTTGCGGAAGAGATTGAATAATTAAATAATGTGTTGAATGTTCTTATGAAAGTTTCACACAGCAGTCTACAATTTTATCGGAAATGGGCAGTATTAAATGTGTATTTCTTCCATTATTACGAATGTTGAACAGTTTACTTTCATCGCGCAACACGAGGCCAGATCAGTCATTCTCCACGTATTGTGTTCGCCAGCAGGCCATTGGTTCCCACCTGCTGATAAGCCGGCGGAGCGCGTCGAGCGCGCGCCGCCGCCGCACGCAAGGTCATTGGCGGGTTATATTGTATAACATTCCTGCTTTCGTCATTAGGCCTCATTATTTTATAAACGCCGTGCGCGGTTGAACCTTCGATTGGCGCGCGCGTTGTAAAGTTCCGCCGCAGAAGCTGACGTGGCCTCCCTCGCGGACCTGAGAGCAGATGGCATTTTACGGATCACATTCTCTGCCCTCTCCGTGTCTGGCGCGGAGACGCCTCGTCACGCAGCACGGGTTGACGGTACTCTGCACCAGATGCGGCCGGCACGCGATGTGGAGCGGGGCAGCGGCTTACTCACATTCCGCATTACGACACACGAGAAGAAAGGTCCCCAGATAACCGGAGAGATGATCGGGTCTGCGCCGTACAATTAAGACATGTTTTCAAGACTGCCGTGTGAGAGCAATCGAAATATGTTGTAGTCATCAGAGCGTGAGTCTCTAAATCCTTTCTCTTCTGATGAGTCATGAGCATTGAAATGGATTATGGATGGTAAAATATTGACATATTTTCGACATCGAGCGGTTGAGAATACTCGGGTGAGGTTTCAGTTAATGTTTTACATTTCGTAATCTTTGTTTTGTTTTTCTTTGTATATTAGTATTTACAAAATACATCCCTGGTAAAGAGTTACCTAATAGTGCAAAAAATCAATGTCATTGTCAATGTCAAATACTTGTTCTCGGCGTCCCAGATACCGAAAACGTACTTCTTGTAAACCGTATATGGGGTTTTCCCCTAAATCAGGCCTTTCCAACTGGCGGCCCGCAGGTCGCATGCGGCCGGTCGGATCTTTTTGTGCGGTCTCGAACTACTTGGAAAAAAAAAATTATACGACCCAAATTCGATACAATTGCACAACTCATCTGATTTTTATTGAATGATATATTAACTTTCTCGTTGTAAGTACGAGATATATATTAATATTTAAGTTTGTTGAATAAAAGTAGTATCTAATGTATATTTGTTTTAGTGTAATCTCAGTAGTTAGGGTAAAAAACATCTTAAATTGCGGTGCGGCCCGCGGCTTTACCAGAATTTGATATGCGGCCCATAAGCCCTTGGACAGCCCTACCCTAAATGGTTATTTCCTGGTCGATGTGTCCCAACTAGAGACCTGCGAATTTCAAACATTACTTCTATTGGGGAGGAGGGCTCGTAACTTGCGTGTTTGCTAATGCGAAGAAAGGTGTTAAATTTTTAGGACGGGCAAATGTTTTTATTTTCTTGGCTCAAACAGGGCATAGTGCGCATACCAATATGGTACAAAACAGAAATTCATTATTCATTTCATTAAAAACTTCCACAATTGCGTTTTCGAATCTACTCGAAAAGCTTAAAGAAAAATACGAAAAATGTTCGTAGGGAATACCAGCGCAACCTATAGATGTAAAATGAATTTTATCTTTGTCGTATATGTCGGTTTAAGGATAAAATGCGAAAAAGAACGAGGAAAGCGGCAACTCAAGAACCTTCGTTTGAGTTTTTCTGTGTTATAATTCTCACCATTGGGTCGCACCCGAAATTATAGTTGCTATGTTTGTGTTCGAGATAATTGTAAAATTACATACCTAAACCGGTTTTAGATAAAATTGTAATTGTTATACGTGGTTTCAAACCTACTTAATCCAGCAAAGATGCTCATTAAGAGCATGAAACGTGATGCGTGCTATACATTTATATTACTCTTAACTTACCAGTCAAATATATTATACATAAAGAACGCCAATAAAATTACAAATTAACATAATAATGTATGAAGTCATGAATTATTTCTAATATTAGATGTAAAAATGTGTTGTTTCCATAGTGATACGTCACATTCAATGGTCGTTGAGGTGTGATCTCGTTACGATAGTATCTAATGCCATAAAGAATCTTACGAGCTAGTCAAACTCTGAAAAATGTCTTTTCAAACTAGATTTCTGGCTGGTATGAATGGTTTCGTAGGACAGTGTCTTACGAAATTGGCATTGGCTGCTATGGAGTGCGTTGCAAACTGTATTGGCGACATTTTGTATGCGAAATTAAAGCTGAGCTGGTGCAAACCGAATCTATTAGCTTAAAGCCTCAAGGCTCTACAATTGAAAGGTTTAAGGAAAGCCTGAGGAAGTGCTGTGCAAGTGCTGAAATCTACTCTCGCTCTCCTGTACGCCACTTCTCTCTGCTTACCTTCCCTCAGAGGTGGATTCTGCCGATCATTTGGGGTGGAGGGATCGCAGATTTTTGTTAAACAATAAATATATTTGTTATTGTATGTTATTTATGTACTGCAGATATACTATACAATATTATTTTTTAAATAATTACATGATTCGAACAAATATTTAAATCATTTTTGTCAAATAAAGGAAGGTAAACGATAACTCCAGACCTTTTGGGGAGGGGGCATTGCCCCCTCTGGATCCGCCCGGGCCTTCCCCTCCGCCTCCCTTGCTCTCTCCTCCGTGAGCGAAGTACACGGATGGACGAGCGCGTCCACGCGGAGATCCGCCTGTCGATGGTACGGTGGCAGCCGGAGTGACAGGAGCAGAATCTCCGCTTCCCTTGCCAACGTGAAGTCGTTTTTACGTCATGCGGCCGTATGGATGTTGTAGGCCCACGCTCCCTGCCCGCTGCTCCCTCTCCTCTCCGCGTCCCACACCCTTACGCCTTTGTATCGCCTTTGCCCTCGCGCTGCGACCGCGTTGCGCCGCAGAACCCTCCCATGGCATTCGCCCCTGCATTTCTCTCTTCGCCCTACCCCGTTCCTTTTCTCTCTGCCCCACCCCGCTCCCCACGCGGGGACGGTACGGGATACGCGACTGACGGTTGCCCATCTGACGGTAAATTGCCTCGCGATGCCGTAGTCGTTTCAAGCACGATGTCAAAAGTGCTGTGGAATTGAAGGGGAATAAAATATAGTTTTGTTGACGTGAACAATAGTACCAAACAGCTGATTATATATATATATATATATATATATATATATATATATATATATATATTTTCCAGATTAGTCTTGCGTCCATATGAAGTCCTCAGTATACCTCCGTGAAGATGGCCAGAAAAAATCTCAAAATTCAAAATTTTTTTATGGATACGTTTGTCCACCGTTTGACCACATTTGACCACCCTTTAGAAAATTTTTACCAGCCTCCGTTCACAAATTAGAACAAAAACAATTTTTCTGGCCAACTTCACGATTTGACGAAATAACAAGATTTTGACCAAAATATTAAAAATATCGAAATTTGAAGTGCGCATTTGTTTGTCCATCGTTTGACCACCTTTAATCACTAACCACATTATTTTTACCACGTTTCCTCCAGCAGATATTCGCGAAAAACGTATTCCACTGCACCCAGAAACCGTGAAGATGGCCAGAAAAAGTTTTAAAATGCAAATTTTTTTGGTCGATTCGTTTGTCCATCGTTTGACCACTTTTGACCACCCTTTAGAAAATTTTTACCAGGCCGGGTTCAAAAGTTATAGGCAAAAAACGTTTTTTCCCGCCATTTCTCAAAATCGACGAATTAGCAACAATCAAATGAAAAATTCGAAACTTTTAATTTGCATTCGTTTCTTTACCTCCTAATGACCTCTTAATCACCTTCAGACGTGCTTTACCACCAACGGAACAACCCAAAAAAATTTCCAAAAAAGCGTGAAGATGGCCAAAAAATAATTCGAAAATGCAATTTTTTGGGCTAATTCGTTTGTCCATCGTTTGACCACGTTTGACCACCCTTTAGAAAATTTTTACCAGGCCGCGTTCAAAAGTTAATGCCAAAAAACGTTTTTCCCGCCATTTTTTCAATTCGAAAAAACAACAAGAAACACGCAGAATTTTCCGTACTTTTCTAACCTCTGCGTTTGTCCATCTTTGGAAAGTGATGGTCCATCACTTAAAATTCGTAAGCTACGTGTATTTCCAGAAATACAGGCGAAAAACGTATTTTTCCACAATTTTTTGTAAAATTCGCCAAAAAAACAAAAAATACATTCAAATTATATAAAAATACATTCGCATTCGTTTGTCCATCGTTTGACCACGTTTGACCACCCTTTAGAAAATTTTTACCAGCATCCGTTCACAAATTAGAACAAGAACAAATTTTTCTGGCCAACTCACCATTTGACGAAATTACATGATTTTGCCCAAAATATTAAAAATATCGAAATTTGAAGTGCGCATTTGTTTGTCCATCGTTTGACCACCTTTAATCACTAACTACATTATTTTTACCACGTTTCCTCCAGCAGATATTCGCGAAAAACGTATTCCACTGCACCCAGAAACCGTGAAGATGGCCAGAAAAAGTTTTAAAATGCAAATTTTTTTGGTCGATTCGTTTGTCCATCGTTTGACCACTTTTGACCACCCTTTAGAAAATTTTTACCAGGCCGGGTTCAAAAGTTATAGGCAAAAAACGTTTCTTCCCGCCATTTCTCAAAATCGACGAATTAGCAACAATCAAATGAAAAATTCGAAACTTTTAATTTGCATTCGTTTCTTTACCTCCTAATGACCTCTTAATCACCTTCAGACGTGCTTTACCACCAACGGAACAACCCAAAAAAATTTCCAAAAAAGCGTGAAGATGGCCAAAAAATAATTCGAAAATGCAATTTTTTGGGCTAATTCGTTTGTCCATCGTTTGACCACGTTTGACCACCCTTTAGAAAATTTTTACCAGGCCGCGTTCAAAAGTTAATGCCAAAAACGTTTTTTCCCGCCATTTTTTCAATTCGAAAAAACAACAAGAAACACGCAGAATTTTCCGTACTTTTCTAACCTCTGCGTTTGTCCATCTTTGGAAAGTGATTGTCCATCACTTAAAATTCGTAAGCTACGTGTATTTCCAGAAATACAGGCGAAAAACGTATTTTTCCACAATTTTTTGTAAAATTCGCCAAAAAAACAAAAAATACATTCAAATTATATAAAAATACATTCGCATTCGTTTGTCCATCGTTTGACCACGTTTGACCACTCTTTAGAAAATTTTTACCAGGCCGCGTTCAAAAGTGAATGCCAAAAAAACTTTTTTTCCCGCCACTTTTTTCAATTCGAAAAAAAAACAACAAGAAACACGCAGAATTTTCCGTACATCTACTCTCTGCGTTTGTCCATCTTTGGAACGTGATTGTCCATCACTTAAAATTCGTAAACTACATGTATTTCAAGAAATACAGGTGAAAAACGAATTTTCCCACCTTTTCTTGTAAAATTCCCTCAAAACAACAAAAAATATATTCAAATTATATCAAAAATCATTCGCATTCGTTTGTCCATCGTTTCATGTCGTTTGCTTAACCTTTAGAAAATTTTTACCAGCCTCCATAAATTTGCGCAAAACAAATTTTTCGGGCCAAGTTCTTGTCTTGATGAAATTACAAGATTTCCTTGGAAATATTAAAAATACCACAATTTGACGTGCGCATTCGTTTATCCATCTTTTGATGACGTTTCCCTAACGTTTAGAAATTTTTTACCAGCCTCCGTTGAGAAAATAGAGCAAAAACAAAGGTTTCGGGCCAACTTGACTGTTTGAAATTCAGTCCCATTATTGGAACATGATTGAGCTGTATGAAACGCACTATTAGTTGCCGAATATGTTTTAGTAGTTGTATGAAAATAATTTGTTTTCGCACGTAATGTTGTAGAACGTGTAACGTGTTTCAGAAAAAAAAGATGACATATGCGCCGCTGTGACAAAATTATTTTCTCAGGAGTTAAGTTTCGTTACAAGTAACGAAACGAAAGTCTGCGCGAATTTAGTTTTGTTACAGAAAGAACAGATCGTCTAAGACAGTTTCGTTTCGTTTCTTTACTGAAATGAAACAAATGTGACTTTCCTTTTCGTGGGTAAGAAACGTTGTTTCTTTATTTAGTTTCGTTATTAATATTTGTAGAAGGAGAAGTAACGAAAGTCGAGAGAGGGCCATTGAGAGGAGTTGTACACCAGACTACATTTCTGTACTTTATTTTTGTCGCGGCGCCGCTATCAGCGTGTCAGTCAGCAGAGTGTCCATTTACTTGGAGGGCACTGCAGGTCACCGAGGCGTAGGACTCTCGAACTTCCTCCCATTCTGGGCGAGCGGCGGTGCGGCCGTGAGGGGGGTGAGAAGGGCACTGACGCTTCTCAGAAGCGCTGCTGAGAGGTGTCGTTGGAAGGGGCGTGGGCCTGCGAGCAAATCGGTCGGTGGACATAGCCCCCCCTCTTCCCATTTTTTTTAGGTAATTCCGCTGTAATCCGTACCAAACAAGGTTTTTATTTCATGTTAACCATGTATCCAGCACGGTGAGTATTGCGAGTAAACATTTACCACAAGAGCCAGAACATATTTTAAGAGTAATTAAATTATCGATAGAGGATAGAAGAAATCGTTAATAACCACCAAAATTATACCTCCCCCATATGCTCCAACTCAGAAACTAATCACCCAATACATAAATTGGGAAACATTTAGGAAAATAGTGAAAACCAAGACACCACAATTCAAAATATTAAACTCCCCTATGGAAATAGAAAAATCAGTCATGCAGATAAACGAAATAATAACAAACACAATAAAATACTTACAAGAAAACAAACCCACATATTCTTCTAAACAGACAAAACCAAAACTACCCAAAGAGAAAACAGAAATAATCAACACACGCAATAAAACTAGAAGGCTATGGAGCAAGAATAGAATTCCCCAACAGAAAAAAGAACTAAATCTCCTCAATGAAATAACAAAAAGGGCAATAAATATACACATCCAAAAATCCTTTGACAGGAAAACAGAAACATTAAATACCTCAAACAAATCACTATGGCACTTCTCAAAATGTCTTCTAAATAAAAAAATAACCATTCCGCCACTCAACACGACACAAGGTATAAAATATGCCCCAAGATAAGGCAGAAGCACTAGCAGAACACTTCGCTCAAACATTCAAGCCTAATAACACACCCGTACACCCAGACCACCAAGCAATAATTGATTCAAATGGAGCACCCAACTATGACGTCCCGAGATTAAAATTCATTTCACCTACTGAAGTCAAAAACCTCCTAAACGAAAAGCTCCCGGACATGACCTAATTAGCAACCAAATAT
This sequence comes from Acheta domesticus, assembly GCA_031308135.1. NCBI lineage: Eukaryota > Metazoa > Arthropoda > Insecta > Orthoptera > Gryllidae > Acheta > Acheta domesticus. The sequence continues at coordinate 231,778,047 of JAHLJT010008446.1, forward strand.
TAAAAAACCTGCCCACAACCACAATCGCATACATAAACATCTATAATTCATCATTCAGACTAGGTTATTTCCCAAGAACTTGGACAATATCAAATAAAATCCCGATCCCTAAACCAAGCACAAATCATAGCCTCGCAGTGAATTACAGACCAATAAGTCTCCTCCCAACGTTATCTAAATTATTTGAAAAAATAATTTTAAAAAGACTCAATAATCATCTAACAAAATCAGAAGCTATTCCAAACCACCAATTTGATTTTAGAAAGCGTACCTCAACTGCACATCAATTGCTAAGGATTACTGAATACATTCACACTGTCTTCCAAGAAAAGAAACACTCAATAGTAACACTCTTAGATGTATCTCAAGCATTTGACAGTCTGGCACCCCGGATTAATATACAAACTCAAAACAATAGCAACACCTAAATACTTACTAAATATTATCACACAATTTATATCAGACAGAGTAACCATAGATAATCATAGCTCCAACCCACGCCCTATAGAAGCAGGACTTCCACAAGGCACACCCTTATCCCCAACACTATTCAATATTTACACAGCAGATATCCCCACCACACGATACACTCAACCTGCACAATTTGCTGACTATAAGGCAATATTCACATCAAGTTGCACCCTGACATATAGCAGCACAAAAATTCAACAACATTTGAATAAAATAGACGAAAGGGCAATAAAATGGAAAATAAAACTAAATCCAAATAAATGAAAATCAAAAATTTTTTCATAGAGACCATTCTCTGCCCCCCACCCATTACTATTAAACAATAGTCAAATAAACTGGACACCATCAAACCAACCTATAAAATACTTAGGTCTAAATCTTGACACAAGACTAAACTGGAAAAACCACATCAATATAAAAACACAACAGGCTAAAATCAAATTAATCCAACTCAAGCCAATACTTAATAAAACTTCCAAACTTTCACTAACAAATGCAATAACACTATATGAAACTATCATAAGACCCATAATGCTATACGCTTGCCCCATCTGGACAAATGCTGCATCATCCAATGTAAATAAAATACAAATATTACAGAACAGATTCCTCAGAATATTCACCAACGCCCCATGGTTCATTTCAAACCATCAACTCCATAGTGAATTATTTATAAACTCAATCATCCATCAAATAGCACGCCTATCCAATAATTTCAACTCTAACATAAACTCAATAGATCAACTCAAACAATACAATTTAGCCTCAACAAACAACACACAGACCAGAATAAACAATAGATACCCGTTCGATTCCTTCCTAAAAATATTCTCAGACAATTGTGATCTATAGATACTCTTATGAGTAATCTACCCCATTGTAGTAGCAATAGTAGAACTAGGTTAAGCATAGTTTAAGTTAGTAGTAAGTCATCAACATATATGAAAGAGTGTTGTACTGATCTATATACATCCCAACAAGCAATAAATAAATTTTAAAAAAAGAGGAAAACGTACAGATAATAACTCGTGTTTAAGTAGTTCTGTTCTGAAACAAAAATAAAGTACAGAAATGTAGTCTGGTTGTACAACTCCTCTCAATGGCCCTCTCTCGACTTTCGTTACTTCTCCTTCTACAAATATTAATAACGAAACTAAATAAAGAAACAACGTTTCTTACCCACGAAAAGGAAAGTCACATTTGTTTCATTTCAGCAAAGAAACGAAACGAAACTGTCTTAGACGATCTGTTCTTTCTGTAACAAAACTAAATTCGCGCAGACTTTCGTTTCGTTACTTGTAACGAAACTTAACTCCTGAGAAAATAATTTGTCACAGCGGCGCATATGTCATCTTTTTTTCTGAAACACGTTACACGTTCTACAACATTACGTGCGAAAACAAATTATTTTCATACAACTACTAAAACATATTCGGCAACTAATAGTGCGTTTCATACAGCTCAATCATGTTCCAATAATAGGAATGAATTTCAAACAGTCAAGTTGGCCCGAAACCTTTGTTTTTGCTCTATTTTCTCAACGGAGGCTGGTAAAAAAATTTCTAAACGCTAGGGAAACGTCATCAAAAGATGGATAAACGAATGCGCACGTCAAATTGTGGTATTTTTAATATTTCCAAGGAAATCTTGTAATTTCATCAAGACAAGAACTTGGCCCGAAAAATTTGTTTTGCGCAAATTTATGGAGGCTGGTAAAAATTTTCTAAAGGTTAAGCAAACGACATGAAACGATGGACAAACGAATGCGAATGATTTTTGATATAATTTGAATATATTTTTTGTTGTTTTGAGGGAATTTTACAAGAAAAGGTGGGAAAATTCGTTTTTCACCTGTATTTCTTGAAATACATGTAGTTTACGAATTTTAAGTGATGGACAATCACGTTCCAAAGATGGACAAACGCAGAGAGTAGATGTACGGAAAATTCTGCGTGTTTCTTGTTGTTTTTTTTTCGAATTGAAAAAGTGGCGGGAAAAAAGTTTTTTGGCATTCACTTTTGAACGCGGCCTGGTAAAAAATTTTCTAAAGAGTGGTCAAACGTGGTCAAACGATGGACAAACGAATGCGAATGTATTTTTATATAATTTGAATGTATTTTTTGTTTTTTTTGGCGAATTTTACAAAAAATTGTGGAAAAATACGTTTTTCGCCTGTATTTCTGGAAATACACGTAGCTTACGAATTTTAAGTGATGGACAATCACTTTCCAAAGATGGACAAACGCAGAGGTTAGAAAAGTACGGAAAATTCTGCGTGTTTCTTGTTGTTTTTTCGAATTGAAAAAATGGCGGGAAAAACGTTTTTTTGGCATTAACTTTTGAACGCGGCCTGGTAAAAATTTTCTAAAGGGTGGTCAAACGTGGTCAAACGATGGACAACGAATTAGCCCAAAAAAATTGCATTTTCGAATTATTTTTTGGCCATCTTCACGCTTTTTTGGAAATTTTTTTGGGTTGTTCCGTTGGTGGTAAAGCACGTCTGAAGGTGATTAAGAGGTCATTAGGAGGTAAAGAAACGAATGCAAATTAAAAGTTTCGAATTTTTCATTTGATTGTTGCTAATTCGTCGATTTTGAGAAATGGCGGAAGAAACGTTTTTTGCCTATAACTTTTGAACCCGGCCTGGTAAAAATTTTCTAAAGGGTGGTCAAAAGTGGTCAAACGATGGACAAACGAATCGACCAAAAAAATTTGCATTTTAAAACTTTTTCTGGCCATCTTCACGGTTTCTGGGTGCAGTGGAATACGTTTTTCGCGAATATCTGCTGGAAGGAAACGTGGTAAAAATAATGTAGTTAGTGATTAAAGGTGGTCAAACAGATGGACAAACAAAATGCGCACATTCAAATTTCGATATTTTTAATATTTTGGGCAAAATCATGTAATTTCGTCAAATGGTGAGTTGGCCAGAAAAATTTGTTTCTTGTTCTAATTTGTGAACGGATGCTGGTAAAAATTTTCTAAAGGGTGGTCAAACGTGGTCAAACGATGGACAAACGAATGCGAATGTATTTTTATATAATTTGAATGTATTTTTTTGTTTTTTTTGGCGAATTTTACAAAAAATTGTGGAAAAATACGTTTTTCGCCTGTATTTCTGGAAATACACGTAGCTTACGAATTTTAAGTGATGGACAATCACTTTCCAAAGATGGACAAACGCAGAGTTAGAAAAGTACGGAAAATTCTGCGTGTTTCTTGTTGTTTTTTCGAATTGAAAAAATGGCGGGAAAAACGTTTTTTGGCATTAACTTTTGAACGCGGCCTGGTAAAAATTTTCTAAAGGGTGGTCAAACGTGGTCAACGATGGACAAACGAATTAGCCCAAAAAATTGCATTTTCGAATTATTTTTTGGCCATCTTCACGCTTTTTTGGAAATTTTTTTGGGTTGTTCCGTTGGTGGTAAAGCACGTCTGAAGGTGATTAAGAGGTCATTAGGAGGTAAAGAAACGAATGCAAATTAAAAGTTTCGAATTTTTCATTTGATTGTTGCTAATTCGTCGATTTTGAGAAATGGCGGGAAAAAACGTTTTTTGCCTATAACTTTTGAACCCGGCCTGGTAAAAATTTTCTAAAGGGTGGTCAAAAGTGGTCAAACGATGGACAAACGAATCGACCAAAAAAATTTGCATTTTAAAACTTTTTCTGGCCATCTTCACGGTTTCTGGGTGCAGTGGAATACGTTTTTCGCGAATATCTGCTGGAGGAAACGTGGTAAAAATAATGTGGTTAGTGATTAAAGGTGGTCAAACGATGGACAAACAAATGCGCACTTCAAATTTCGATATTTTTAATATTTTGGTCAAAATCTTGTTATTTCGTCAAATCGTGAAGTTGGCCAGAAAAATTTGTTTTTGTTCTAATTTGTGAACGGAGGCTGGTAAAAATTTTCTAAAGGGTGGTCAAATGTGGTCAAACGGTGGACAAACGTATCCATAAAAAAATTTTGAATTTTTGAGATTTTTTCTGGCCATCTTCACGGAGGTCCTCAGTATTTTGGATTGTAGTGGTGGGGTCCATGTGGGTAGTGGCGACTGTTGTTTGTTACTAGAGAGGAGTAAGTTAACTTTCGGTGTGAGATAATTTCTGCTTGTGTTTTGGCAGGATTAAGCTGCATTTTCCAGATGTTAACCTAGATTTCTATTTTATTTGTGGTTTCGCGTTTGTGATTGGAGGCTATTTAGGGAGTGGCCTGAGGCAAATGGAGCTGTATCGTCTGCGAATTGAGCTGTGTTAGAAGTCGTAGATGATGGAATGTTTGCGATTTATAGGTTGAATAATGTTGGAGATAAAAAGAACCCTTGACGAAGTCCTGAGTTGGTGTTTGGAGAGAAGTTTGATTGTTGACCATTACTGCGAACATAAGGTCAATTAGGAAACTTTTGATAACATGAATAATGAAGGTTGCTATGCTAGCTTTTATCAGTTCATAGATTAGACCCAGGCGCCAAATTCTGTCAAATGCTTGTGTGATATGTAGGAATGTAGGCAGTGTGTGTTAGTTTTTCTGACGTGCAGAGTGAATATGTTTTGTTATTCTAAGTAGTTAGTGAGCAATGAATCCGAATTGATGTAGGGGAATTACATTGTTTCTGAGAAACAGTTTTATCTGGCCAGGATTATTTTTTCGAATATTTTGGATATGACACGTAACTGATGGGCTTGTTACTATCTGCATTGGAGAGATGAAATATCGGGTGCAGGTATTCCCGGAACTTAAGCGCCGAAGTTTTTGTTTGTATGTGACGACCAACGTTGGTGGTCTTCTGTTCACTCGCGTCCCCTCTCTGACACTCGCTGCGATTGGTGATTGGAAGGCCTGAACACGAACTGAAAAGATGTTCTCTCAATACTTTTTTATTCAAGTTTGTCATTACTGTGCTGTCTCCTTGAAACTCTCTCTTGCTACGTCGAATGACGGTCTTGTTCGGAATAATTGAAGACAAGAGAACGTTACTTTCGATTTAAGATTTACGAGATCTGCGTGACTTCGATGCTGGAATTTCAGTAATTGGTGGTTATTCTCGAGACTCGGAGAGATTGACAGTGAAATAAGATTTCAGAATTCTAGTAATTGGCCATTGGCCTTCATTTTGTGGACACCACTTGCGTAGATCGACAATATGTTTCAGCGTTGGAGATAAACTTCCCCTGAAGTGAGTCGTCATTGTTTCTATAGCAGTATTTTCGTAGCTATTGCTGCCTACATTATTTCCAAAATAATAGGTACCTAATGTTACACCTACTGTTTACTCTCCATAATATAGTTAAGATAACTTTTTAAGTAAACTCTGGTGACAGAACGCGATCTGATTTTCCGGAATCGGGGAAACGCATTAGTTATATTCAGGTATTTGTGTATAGCGTATGAACATGTTTGTATGTTGTATATGTTAGCCTGTGAACATGTTTCATCAGAGCCTTATTAAAACAACCTGTTTAGATACACATTAGAAAGCCCATGTGATATTCACTTAGTTTAGAAGTAAATATTCCCTAGTACTTATTTGTTGAGAAGATAACGTTGAAATCCGGGGTTTGTGAATCTTTTCAAATCCTCGTCTTTCCAGATGTAATCTAGTCATTGTTGGGGCCCATTGAAGGTGATCGCAACGTCTAAACAGTATAACCGCAAACTTCACCTACTTCTCGAGGCACGCCTTAAGTCTTGGTGAACGCCAGTACAGTAAAAACTTTGCCGACTATGCATTCATCAGAGGAGAGTTTGAATTTTCTTCAACAGCGTTAAAGGAACTTTAACCAAGGAACTTGAAATGGCTGCTTCCTCTTGGAAATATTCGCGTATAGAATCGTTTAGTATTCATATTTGTTACTTTCGATTTAAATGTTAAATTATGATGAAATTATATAATAATTGAATATTGAATTTGTTTTGAAACTGAATAATTTAAAATATATTTTTAATCTAAGATATCTCGTGTACAATGTAATAATGAACACAAATTTTTTTTTCGGATCTGTCAGTAAAATTATGAATTACAAATTTTACCACGTGGCAAGCATTAATCGTCATAAAAATATATCATTGTATTAAAATGTATAGAGTAATTAATTTGTAAATCACATTTGTCAAACTAGGTTTTGATTACATGGGGAAAAAGTCGATGGAATTTCGTTCAATTCAACCATCAGAGCTGTAATCGTTTATTTTCTATATTTGAGGAGCAATGCGTCCCTGGATTTAATATTTTCTGATATGATAAATAGTTTTCCTAAGTTTTTAAAATGAATATAATAATTTTTTATCCGGCACTTCTTTGGTACGTTCAAAAAGTTTTAAATTATTAAGAATTTGCTTCAAAACCAAATGTAAATGACTTATGGTGTTAATGTTTTTGAACTGTTGCTCCACATTTGAAGACCTTGGGGCAATAACATGCAATGCCACATTTCTGATGAACTTCAGTATATTAGTCTATTTCGACGGCCCGTAAATGTATCTCGATGTTTTTTTTTTATTTTAAAGATACGCCGCAAGATGGTAGTGTAATTCATAAAGTAATGCTCTTTATCCCATTATGTAGAATGCAATGTCTAAACTTTTACTTGCCTTTCTCTCAAAACGTACGAATAGTGGCATAGCTTGTTATTGCCTCGCGGTCTTCACTTGAATCGTGTGGGGGGGCAGACGGTTGCGAGGCCTGCGGGAAAGTGGCTGTGCGCTCTGAATCCGAGAGCCGCCGTACTCCGAGAAACGGCCACGCCACGCCTTGTCGCGTCGCGTCGCGTCGCGTCGCGTCGCGGGCGCTCGCTCGCCCTCGATTTGTTTACCGTCATGCGGAACGCCGTGCGCGTCCGGAACGCAGGGCGCGGCGCGGGGAAGGGGCGAGGCGAAGGTCAAACGGAAGCGAGCGTCACCTCCGCCGACTCGAGGTGCCCTCGGCTTGCGCGTGGCATCTCCGCTTCTCCTTTCTGGCCCCTGGCCCCTGGCCCCGCCCCCGCCCCCGCCCCCTCCTACTCTTCTATGCCCCCTCTTCTTTCCTCCCTCCTCCTCCTCGCCCACTCCTCTTTTCACGCCCTCTCCTTGTACTGCCCCCTCCCCTTCTATCCGCCCCGCTCCCTCACTCCTTCGCCTCTGCCGCGTCCTCCGGCCGCCCCCTAACTCTGCTCCCGTCCTCCGCCTCACGCACGCGGTCCGCCCCAGGCAGCTGGCAATCGATACGTAAGGACACCGCAAGCCTCACCTTCCCCTCCCCTCCCCTCCCTCCCCCTCACGCTTGGTTTCGACCGTCGCCGTCTCCGCCCCCACAGTCGGACGCGGAAACGCACCGCCCGGCTTCAGGCTTCTCCCTCTTCCAGACCGTCTGCTCGTCGCTGCTACTTCTCGCCATTGCGTTCGTTGTCGCCGCCCACTCCGCGATTCTGCCTGCGATTCGTCTCCGTGGTTCTCATCGTTGCCCTCGCAGTTGACCCCGACGCCGCTTCAGTGTTTGCGCCTATCCTCTCTCTGCCCTTGCTACCAGTTTGCCAAGCCTGCGCTGTCGTCGCCGTTGTCCACAAGGTTGACCATATCGGACACCTTTGTTTTGCGTTGACGCAGGTCCTGCCGACATATTTGGCTAAATGCCCCACTTCTTTGGCACACCTCAATCGATGCCGTACTCCCCTTAGCCCAAGTTTCATTTGCCGGCTAGTTCTTGTATCGCCTCCTGCGCCTTCATCCTCAAGGTTCATGGTTCGTCAGCCTAGTCCTGCCGTCTCCTAATTGTCTCCACCGCCGACCTCTCCATCTTCACCCTTCCGCCTTCCAAATCGCCTAATCTCCTGCCACCAATTTCCGGTCTGCGCATAAACACATTCCCAGCACGTGACCCCTTCTCCACGCTGCCATCCGCATCACCATGGCAGTCGCCAGGATCACGTCACGATTCCCCCCCTACACTCCCATCCCTCGACCAATGCATAAGAACACTGGGCGCGTACGCCGCCTTGTTTTTCTTGCTCAGGATCTCCGCTGCGCTCTCGGCGCGTTGTTTACGACTTCCGCTTGCGGGTAATGTGTTCGCTATTGTGCATCCGCACCGAGGTGAGAGTCGTTACACGTGTATGGTAGTCCCTCGGAACGTGATCGTGCAACATCCTCCGCGATATGTTGCGCGAACACGTGCGCGAAGCCGGGCCCTCACGCGAACCAAATGCTACAAAAAGAGAATGTCCATTCACGTTAAAAATGACGAGACCTCCCTGCTATCGATTGACCTTTCGGTTGCAATCGTCGTGAAAGAAAACAAGCTGACGCATACTTGACTGATGCGTAGTAAATCATCACTTCATGCAATGAAGTAAGATGTCAACCGAATAACAAATGATGCAATATTATAACTAGTCACATTATTGGCATTGATTTATTACTACATTAATTATTAAGTGTTTTCATAAGGCGTAATGTCATAATACGTGTATTCTGTCAATGGTTAGAAAAGCTCTCATCAATATAGGAATTTTGCTTACAGTACAAACAGAGAGGAACATAATCCTGTGACAAAAATTTTACACTCGCAGAAATAATTATTGCACTTAGCATGAGCAGTTTTTTTATCATAAATCAGTACTTATGTCAGTCTCAGTTTGTTTTCATGAGAATTACACGTACTGAAAGAAATCTTATTTCAGCGTGATTATTTCGTATTGAATAGAGATTATACTCACCCCCCCCGTTCTACTTGAACCAACCGTATTTAATTTCGGGAGCTTTTTCACTTTACGATCATTGTAATTTAAACATTAAGATTAGTGGCATGTTCTTTAAGGCTACAACCAAAGAAACTTGTAGAGGTAATCTGGGAACGAAGTAGACGAAACTAGGAGAATGACGGGGGGTCAGTCAGTTGCAATTGAGGAACGTTTTTTCAAAACTCAATAAATGCAAAAGATAGTTGTTCGGAAAACGAATGTTGAGAATGCATTTTATCGGTTTTTACAAAAATCTTGTAATTTTGAATGTTTAAAGCTAAAGTTTACGATAGAATTTGTCGACTTTTGTTAAAACCTGATTTCGGGAATGAAGAAACGCGTCAAAAGATGCCTAAACGATGTAGTGTAACCTATATTGCATTTCTTTCGCTATTATCAGATTTCCAACAAAACCACCTCAATTGCAATTATATCCTTGGAAGTGCTATGGTTTTCTGTAACAGTGTTAAGTTCAATCTCACGACTTGGTTTTATTATTATAGAAGAAAAACTGCGAGATATTGATAGTTTTGTTGCGTGATAGACTAACATGAACGTTTATATCTGCTTGGATTATAAATTTGGGATGTATATCGTATATGAAATTCGATTGCAACCAATGAACGTTCACATCTGCCAGAATATCGCACTTGCTACATTTGTTAAGTCATGTAGAAGTATTTATTGTGTCTTTTTTTTCTAATACATTGCTCTATCTTTAAGAGGCAAACTATCAGTTGGTATTTAATTCTCTTTTCTTGTTCTCGTTTAACTCTTCACAACAAACTAGAATTTTAATATAGATGTTCGTATAGTTGAAGTGACAATTAGGCGTTCAGGTATTACGATATCATGTTATCTGACATGACGGTTTCTTGGGAAATCCAGTGTAATACCACTTTCTGTTTATACTAAATGACCTACATATGCTATGTATTAATTGATTTAATCTAATTTATCCAAAAAAAATCAGTAAAAACTATGTGTCGTGAGGGAGAGAAGTAAACTCTCAGTACATTTTCTTAATCTTCCAGAATACCTACGCCACTCGCTTGCCATTTGTAGTTGAATTAAGAATAAAGGTACCGCCAAACGTTATTGGTTTCAAAATGAGTAAAATTTAGTTTTCCTGTAATAGAAAAAGTATGTATATCTGCAAACGAACTACAGGTGTGATTTGATATTGCTGACAAAATAACAATCCACACCTCCCGGCTCTACTCCTCCTCCTAGTGGAATTCAACAGAACATGCATGTAGTGGATGCTACATTACAATCCAGAAGCAAATGAAGGGGTTAACTCAGCATTAGCTCAGTGAATCAAGAAAAACTGAACTATAAACCTCAAGATAGGGGGCCACTGACCCAGAAGCTGGAAGTACAATACTTGCTAAAAGCACCTTCAGTCTTTTAGAATTATACAATACAAATGATAAGCAATGTGCTTTTATAGTATTAAAATAAATATTATTAGTTATAAGTTATGTTAGTTTTTAATGGTAGAGTAAGGGTAGTCACTAATTGTGAAAAAAGTTATTCTACAGAAACGACTTTAATTGGCATTTAAAGTTATGCGTAAATTTTAATTTTTAATAACATTTGTCAATGTTTTGGTAAAATAACTTGTTTGTTTTCGCACGTTACTCGGAAGATTTTGTGAATATAACAAAATCGATAGTGAGTGAAGACCGCTTTGTAGTTGAATGAGATAACTGTCATTAGTATCTTTTGACGCTTGCAGCACCATGGGGAAACAGTACTCGTGAATGCTAGGCAGCTACAGGTTTGATGGTGCAGTAACGACTCAGACGTGTAAAAGCTGTATGTTGAATGCCAGATGGATGACTCATCGTGAAGGACAGAACTCGGGGGCCAGATGGTTCGAAGTAAGATTCAGTGGCGTTGCGGAGTTCTAATTAATAAGTCAGGGCACCTTATAACTTCTGGTACTTCGTTCACCTCGTTTTCTATGAGAATTAACATCGAATTAAATATGGTACTGATTCCTTTTCTAGAAATTTGTTCCAGTCTTATTCCAGGAACCAAAGTTCCATTTATTTGAAGCAATATTTTGAGGCTAAATGATGGATGCGTACTTGGGAATTGTAATCTTCGGGTTTCCAACATCTCTATTGACAGTTCATTAAAACATAAAGGAAAACGGGAAATTGTTGCCTCGTTCGCAGCGTCGTCGGTGGTCAGTCTGAAGAATTCTTCAGACTTTCCAATATTATCTTCAACTCTTGTAGATATGATTGTTTTGTGTGGTCCTTACGAAGTGATAATCATTCATACATGTTTTAACAACTCGAATGTTTTTAATCATATTTACGAATATCCATTGAAGGTCCTTCAACCCAGTGAAGGAAATAAATGGACTGCATGACTTAAGGATAGGGCCAGAGTTCCTTGGGGCTTTTCTAACTGTAAGAACTGCCATCTCTGACAACTACCTCCCGACGACTGCGTAGGACTATAGACTGGTAACTATGTTGTTAATTATGCTTATTAGTCTTGAGTAAGTTGCTCCTGTGCTCTCCACGTGCTCTTGTGTCAAAGCTCGCGTGATGTTGTTCGCCCAATTTCAGTGGACGGCCCGGAGCGTGCCTTGTTTGTTTAGGACGAGAATACTTGTTGGATACAATAAAGTATGCTCGCTGCCAATAAAGAAACGCGTCGTGTCGAGCTGGTTCACTGTTATTTCGTAAATCGTGTAATTCCTTGAAATTTTTAGAACAATGAGATAAAATAGTTTCTTCAAACTCGCTGCGGTTGTAAAAACGAGCAAATAATGCATGTCACTGAATCCGGAAATTGGGTACTTCCGGATTCTGGTCTATGTAGGAGCACTATCATACGCGTGCAGTTACCTTATGTGGGAGTGCGGGAACATGGAAGATGAATATTGCAATGCCATAATACTGAAAGTAGGCTGATTGTCTTTTACAAAACCGACTGATTAGGTTTTATCATTCGTTTTCTCCTTTCCATGCGCTGACCTTCTTTTGTAATAATAATAATAATCATGCTCTGAGCTTAGATTTTCAAAGATTTTCAACACTGAGCAATGCAAGCTGAGTGCAAACGCACTGTACATAGCTACACCAAAACGCCTCCCGGCTTCATGTTTTGTTGTTTTATTTATAGAAATAAACAAACCAGAATGTCTTGTGAATATGGCGTGTTACCTTGGAATTGGTAATGAACTGAAATGTCAAATAAATGTCAATTGGTATTCAGTACTTCTTTTTTATGTCGTAAAACTGTGAGGGTTCAATGTGGACTAAGGAGACTAGTTTTCTCGGTCAGTAAAAATATGCAGTTGACGATGAAGACGCCTTCCTTATAATTCTTGAAAACGAAGCAGGCGACCCAATGTTTATTTAGGAATCGTTTTATTGTTAATGTTAGGTGTACAATTTGACAGCAAATTTTCATTTCAGTAAGATTGAAGGATGTTTGGGGTGCAAGCTCAGTAGCATTCATTCTATATACATTTATTATTGGCATTATTAGTATTAATTCTGTTAGTATTTAAGTGAGATACCGCTATTTGATTCTTTTTTTCTGGATTTTCCCCAAACTATATTTTTTATACCACAATTCCAGTTAGAATATTATGGTACCAAGGTCAACAAATAGGTTAATTCCATTCCGCTGTGTCTCAACCGGTTTCGTAACGAGCAGAATCGACCAAACTCTCAGGTTTTACACCTTGAACATAATGACAGCCATTCGATTGCTCTCAACACATCCAAAGGGCTGTTAATCGAACCATACAGTTTCCTCTGGCACACATTCTGTGATTTGGGGATGAGCCTCTGCGCGTGGCCCCCGCGACACTACATGCGTGGAAGACTAATGATTCTCATTCCAGCGGCGGAATTTTGACCTTTCGGGACAATCTGTTAAGCCTGTTCTCTGCAGAGGCTCTGATTGCCTTAGTGGTTTGGGTCGATGAGGAAAAGAATGTATGAAATATATCGCAGCAGACACAATCGCAAATATTTAGAATATTTTGCAACTATTTAGAATCATTTTGGTGTAAAATATGTGATACTTAGACCTAGGGTTTTCGTGTAATTACATATTTTGTGATTCGCACTTTCAAAGCTGGCTTTTGATTTTCGAGTTACTATCTATTTTCGCTGTAATTTAATTCAATTTATTACTTTTTTATATTTTTACATAATTAAAGCGTTTATGTATACCCGACTATTAAATTACAACTTTCTGCACTTTCCTCTAAGAGGATAGTGTAAAATAATAAGAGTTCAGGTTTTTAATTTTGGTTTCTTCGGTATTTAACATTCTTATCAATTCAATGAATATTCTTTTCGAGTAGTTCTTGTGAACTTCGCTATCACAATAGCATACAATCAACTAATAAAATTCAATCGATTTATGTCAAACTATTTACACTTGGCAGATGGCTTGGGAACCTCCTCCCCAAATACGTAAGTGTCTGTGTGCACTCCTGCGGTCATAGTATTAAGGCGACAGAATGTGAGCGAGTGGCCGCAGGGAGTGGCCGTGCTGCATTTAAAGAGGAGGACGTGTCGGCCGCGACGCTTCGTGCGCCTTGGCGTCGTCCTGCGACCTCCGGCAGCGGCTATCAAACTGCGCCCGCGAACCCCGCCGCTGAGTGACATCACAGACTTCGTAAGTCGGCAGTCGTGCGCAACTTCGGTCAACACGCACGCCCCGGCGAAAGCGTGAACCCGCGAGCGCTCACACGCACACGCGAAGGACCCGACCCGGGCGCGCGGATGGCCGGCCGGCCGGCAGGCGGCCGGGCAGCGGACGCTCCGGCGTTCCCATTCTGTCATTTTATAGACGAAGTTGGGCAACCACCTCCTCCTCCGACTCCGCCCCGGGGCATTGTGCACGCGATCTTCACGCTCGTGGATGCAGCGAAAGACTCGGCGTCTGCTCGGCACCTTAATTTGTAATAAGCGTTAGTCGTGTTTAATACCCCATTTGAAGAATATTGTTAAAGTTAAATCAACTGCTGTATACTAAAATGCTTTAGAGGTGGTGTAGATGAGAGGAAGCGTGCAATATTTGCTCTGTAAATATGAAGTATGTATTAATAATTCGTTTTAATTCCGTTCAAAGATATTCTCCTCTTCATTCCCTTATTGAGAATAGACTACGTATTTGGAAGATTCATTGCTGTGGGAACTGGCGATATTTCGAACGAATATACTCCGTCTCATTTCTTTTTATTGAAGAAATCTTATCACGACAGTATTGTTTTGATATCGAGATGCCACATCCCAATTTTGAAAATAAACTTTTCCAGTAGGTTTTCCTTTTTTTCAATTTACGTCAAATGTGGTGTGTACAGTTTGTGACATTAACGCATGTAATAATAATAGTAAATAATAATAAAATGACCCTGGATTAGGCATGATTTCGCATGTAACTTCGAAGTTTGCCCCCCTTTCTTCCTCTCCCATCTTGTAAGAGGCCTTCCAATGCTACGTCTGCCAACGGGCTCTGTACTGCCACAAGTGGAAGGACAGTCTCGTTGGATTCATTCGCGAGAGATGTACAGAACACATGTTTACATACTCTGACCTTTTCATTAATGTTAGTAAAGTCTAACTCATTTTTGTCTTGTTTTGTGGTTTGACTTTCCGGCTTTTGTATCTTTCTACATTTCTCAGAAATGTACCTAATTTTGCATTCCGGGTAGCAGGGCCGCTCATGCTTCCGCTCTATTGAACTGTGCTCCTGCGCTACGGTCTCATGCATACATACACAGTAGGTTGAATCTGAGTGTTTGGGGAGTCAACTTTGTCATGCAGTAAAAGTAACATTGCGACGTGTCTGAAATGTAATGAAACAATTTGTTAAAAACAGTGAACTTGAAATCGTCTGAAGAATAGCAAACGGGCAAGTTTAATGTTTTATGGTATAGAAAGTTGCTTCGTAAAGTTTATGTACATGTTTGGTGTGAAACTCTCTCCTCCTATAAAGGAAAGATAAATGTAAGGTCATTGGCATTGGTACGGAATAATGGTATTGCAACTCAAATGGTGGGAATAAATTTAATTTCGCTTCCATTACAATGGATACATTTAAAAAATTATTCTAACATAACGCAAAGAAATAACCTTTTATAAAATACAATACATTTACAGGTCGTCGATTAGTACTGTGTAATTCTACTAAATGATTTTTTTTTCTTCTCTCGGACGAGTTACCGTAGCAACGTTTTCTTGTGCGGCCTTTCACGGGCCGCGAAGTCGTAGGCAGTCGACCTCCAGTGGTGTTATCCGCTGGTTGCGCGGCAGTGTCAAAAACTTGTCCCCAATCGCTCGTTCTACTACAACTGCTCGATAAACTGCATTCCGTATACTTTCATTAACTTCAATATTGCGCTGTATATCACTCTTTCTATTTTCGTTCAAACTTGCGTAACTGTTTAATCTTGCCGGTATGACAGTTAAAGATCGGGACTATCACTTCACTTTCTAGGGATTTAGCAACATTCTTGTACATCTGCAGAACGATACGTAAATGGCAGTTCAGTTGCATACAAATGTCTTTATCGCGTACACCGGCTTTGCGCTGACGTATTAGTAGTTACAAAATGAGCATTACACTACTGCATTCTGGATAAATGTCCACTCCATTATCCTCCAATATATCATGATCTGTGGTAACTTGAGCAGTGTCTGGACGCTGCGTCCTCATTGAGAGGACGGTGGCCCTTGAGAGATGCTGATGGAGAGCTTTGGAGACATGACACGGTACTTTAGACCTTTGCAGGCACTCGTATTTCGTGATCCACCCTTCCGTTCGCGTCACGTCCTGGAGAATTTCTTCCTATTGATCACACCAAAGATAGTACGATGTCATTCAATGACTGTCGAATATTTATTTCCACCGCTTTGAGCAGCTTGCATTATCTCCTCGTTAATGTTCAATCTTTATTTTACGGTTATTTTCTTCGTACATTCTTTACTGAAACCGAATAATTTCACTGATGTGATTTTTTTTAACGCATGTGAAACTCATGTTCACATGACAGAAAATTATATTGATAATAATAATAATAATAATAATAATAATATAATTTATTACAGTAAATAAAAAAGAAATAAAATTAAAAATTAGAACAAACAATACATAAAATAAATAAGTTTTGTATTGTGAATTGAAACCAAATTAATGTGAGACGAGACTTCGAAATCATTTGCCAAACATTTAGTGTTTATTTTCAGACATTAGTGAATTGAAAGTTGTTTAGAAAAACGGACAATTGAAAGAAACATGGTGAGTAATGGAATGTAAGTACTATACGTGACTAAGATAACTGATAAAAACAGAATAAAATTGTCACTGGGCAGTGAGAGAATATATAAATAAAATGTGAAAGACCTTAAGAACTGAATTCTTCCGTATTATTTTTTTATCCTTGCAATAACCGAAGTATTGTTTAAGCACAACTCCGTCCCAAAATACATTTTACTAGCGTAGTGTGCCTTTTCTGGCGCGTATTTTCAGGTTAAACATTTTACTTGTGCTTTGCAAATTCGTAATAAAAATAAAATTTAAATGTATTACACATGCTCAGCTCGTCAATTTTTCTGGCACAGATATTTACATTAAAAAAGTTTTGACAAAAATACTTCTTTAATTTTTTTCATTAGAAAATAAGGTTTAATTATGGTCAATGTGATGAATCAAATCTGACTGTTCATGTAAGATTTGTGCCATCATTTTGTCGTGTCGGAAAGAACAGAATGAGAAAGAGTAGAAATTTCTTAAAATATTCTGGATGAATACGCAAACAATTTTCCACCAGAAGACCGCGACGCGTCGAATGATTCCTAACAATTGTGAACCGGAAGGGATCTAACTGTGAGTGGCGGACGGGACCTAGGTTACTTGATTACCGTGTATAATAGTTCTTTATGCTCCAAGGGCGTTATAGGGTTCTAATGATAGAGCGGTGACAAAAAGTTGGAGGCCCTTTTTCCCCGAGCGTTTTTTGTCGCCCGAGATCATTAGAATGAGTTTACGCCCGTGGTGCATACTTAATTTTATTTTTTATGTAATTTAAATGATTCAGATGGACTTACTTTCTAACTAGTTCACTTGACTCGGTTTGTTTTTTCATATTTTCCTCCCATAGTTCCTTTTCATTATTACCTCTATTAGAGAGCGTATAGCACCATTCAACTGTTTTCATATTTTCCTCGTAAACACGATCCTCTCGATCTGTGTAAGTTATGCAATGTATATCAAACTCCGTATCGAAGATAATTTCAAGCAAGAACGTATCAGTAAAAAATAATGGTATTTTATACAATACGGAACTTGTCTGCCGTTTTCTGTGCAATGTTTTGCGGAAAAATAATGTTTTATTAAATTGTATGTTTATCCACAGGGATTAATATTTCGAGCTGCATGCTGATGAAAACAGTTTTGGTAACAGTTTGGAGGAAATGTTTGTAAAAACTCACATTAACTCGTTCTTGCTACAGATAGGTCTTTTACCTCAATACAGACATGTAATTCTACGGTTCCTTTGGCAATGGTTGAACTGTAATACATTTCACGACCTGGTCGTGCGCCAGTCGGCTCTGTTAGTAAGGAAGTGAGCATCTCTCCGTCTTTTCGCCCTTTGTACTCACCGTGCCAAAACTCTGTAGCCTTTCTTACCCTTCGAGGGGTACGGCGTAGGGATTCGTGGCAGTGATACGTATATGATGCCACAACTGTGTTTGTATAGATGCTCTGATGTATCGATCCTTAGAAGAAATGGAAATGACAATTCACAAAGCACACTAAAAACTTGATAACGCTGAGAAGGCCTTTCGGAGATTGATCACGAAAAGGTCAACTCCGTATACCTGAAGTGTACTCCTATCAGCTATTGGTTCAAGTTGTTTATTAAATACTTCAAAACTATATTGATTAGCGTCTCTACCTAGTATTTGTTATTTCTGTTTCCTCTACTTCAGGCGCAGAATTTCATACAATGGTGCAGTGCCCTGGATTGTATCAAACAGAAATGTGCAGTAAAGTAAAAAAATATACACAAGGCAATTCTCAAAGTTATTGAGTGGATATACAAACTTTTATCTAATAAAAAAAATATTATTGAATTAATGTTTTATTAACTTTTAAGGAAATATGGCAATTTGTTTTACAGTATTAGTTGTAAGATTCGTCCAGTTTCATTATTATTATTATTATTATTATTATTATCATCATCTTTAGTAGAAAGTATTGTTATATTCTTGTGCATTTTATTTGCATGGACCTAGCCCACTTCGTCGTTAAAATTAACCGTTGCCAATTCCTTGCCAAGTAGACCCGGGCGGAATCTTCGTGTTGAAGTGTTAGCCACCTACAGGAATTGACGTAAAAGATCCTGCTGATATGGGGAAAGAACCAGTCTTAGATTGTATATGAACAATTCGTCTTCAGCAGTACTTAATTAGGAAGTGACGCGTTAGAAAGAAACTACTGAATCTAAATGCAGAGACGAGTGTCCTTGCACTTTTGTCACTTATCCTCCGTTGTTTTCTAAACACTGAAATATTTTTAAAAAATGCTCATTAACATAAACGCCACTTATTCTCCCTACTCCTTTACAAACCGTCATTTTGCGCAAAAAACAAAAAACAACAAACAACAACCAGCTATTGTTAAGCTGTAGTTTCATAATCATTCAGCCTCTATTCCGAAGAATATTGCTGATTAAATGATTTAAGTCCACTATTAATTCGAGTTATCACTTTTAAGGGGACATGGGCCTACGCATGTAGTTAAAACGTCTTAACCAAGCTCAGTGAAGTCACGGAAGTTAAGCAGCTCGAGACACCGCGAGCCTGTGGATCAGTGGTGTCAAGGTCTTCTACTGGTGGCAGTGGCACGCGCCGTGGCACCGTGGCATGCCACGAGTTTCTCTGCACAACTAGCGTCGGGAAAGGGAACTATTACGAGTAGCAGTAACACCGCCGTTTTACAAGTGATGACGTTGTCTCCGGTGGCGGGGTAATGAACTGCGTGGAGGGGCGATTTCGTCGTGGGACTCGTGCCAAAGACTTCCGCTCGTGGCATCGACCTTGATAACACTGCTGTGGATGGTTGACCGTCTGGGAACCCCGGATACTAACGGCGCTGAGCCCCTTGTAGATACGGATAAATGGCAGTGACTTACACTCGACTTAACAGATAATATTTAAGGATAATCACCTCACGTTCAACAGCTTGAAACCAAAAAGCCTTAGAAGCGTTGTTTCGCGAATAACAAAACTTTTAAAAAATAATTCTCCTTTTATCAAATTGGTTCAGTTATTTTCCACACGATGCTGCTTTGACTAGAGAAGAAACAAATTCTGTCAATAATTTCACGTCCTTTAGCCACACTCAAACAATCTGGCGTGCTTATGATTTCATTTGATTTATTGTCATAAAAAGAACTATGTGACGCGTGGAAGAGAATTATGACTTGAACTTCAGGATACCTGTAGAAATGCGGAAATATTCCGGGTCTTTTTTTTTCTTTCTTTTTTTTCAGCTAATTATTGGGACGTGGGTCTCGTGGAACAAGAAGACAAATCTTTCTGTATGCTGCAAATAAGACTATAAATATCCTTCAAATACCTTGTACATCGATTTTTCGCTTTGAGATTACCTGAAACTGCTTAATTATTTGTAAGTCTATTAATGGTATTCCGTGACTAGTGATAGTAACTATGAATTAAAGTGCTGCCCTTCTTGCTATAAAACGTCGGAATTAAAAATTTGGCTAATAGTTCATTGGCCTGAATATATACGATCAACAATAACAACAAACTCTTGTCAAGAAACAGGAATCGACAGCATAATCTAAAACAAATAAGCCCGAATAATCAAATGGAAAGAAATGTCAGGATGTAGCACTAGAAAAGAGTGGAAAAGAAAATCAATCGACTCGAACCACGTCCTTGAACTTCAGGGTGAGTGGGTGTCATGAGCAGCGACAGTATAAGCTACGAGTCTTTTTACTGTTTATCCATATCAACCCTCGTCCTGTGAAGTGTCCTTTCTTTGGGCTTACTGCTATATGGGAACAAAATCGCGAAATAACATTTTTTCCTACGCAAGAAAGAAATGTCGTATGAGGAGAAATGTTTAGATAAACATTTTGATGAGAAATGTGGGTATGAACATTTTTTTTCTGTATAGCAGTGGTGGCTGGTCCGTAAATGTTGCGATGCTAAAACACATTTGCCATTCTCTTTAATAAATAAAACAATTGGCATGTTTCAAAAGCTCGTTTTTTTTATTTAATTCAAAATCAAAACGCTGTTAAAATGAAATAAGAACAGAGGGCGCGAAGGGCCTGGGCCCAGGGCGCCCATTGTTCAAGGGTTCCCGATAATACTTAAAATTAAATTTAATACTACATTTTCAAAAAATAAAAAAATGGTTATAAAAGTTATGTATGATTAAAATATGCGCAAAAAATTGGCGGAAACGGAGTGATGTGGCGCGCATCATTGGATAATATTTATAATATGAAATGTTGCTGGTTGATGCGACAATGTCACACATGGATGAGAAATTTAGTTGTATTTTTTTATCAAAGCTTGTCTTAAAACGGTAAGGGCGTAAGAGGTCGGTGAAAGAAAGAATAGGGCGCTCGCAAATTCACGTAGGCCCAAGGCTCCCAAAGCTGTTAAAACGCCTCTGCAACATACACACACAAAAAAAAGTTGTCAGGCCCACAGACTTGTCACGGGTTTCTCTCAATTCTGACTTCAGAGTCGGATTCAGCAGTCGACATACATAGAGAAACATGTGTCAAGTCTTTAGGTCTGATGTCTTATTTTTGAGTGCCTGTGTAATCAGAGATTTGGTTTTTCTTAACACGCATACGTCTCGAGCGATGTACTCTGGCATGTACTGTTGTGAACGCGAAACCCTGATGACGTCACCCAGAATGCGCCAAAATGCGGAATATAATCTCTTGAAGTCTGCGAGGTGTTCAGTACCGAGCGGTGCTCTTGGCGTTGGTAGTGTCTCGCAGACTTGCCATCTGTCGAGGTGTTTTGTAATGGAAAATATGTAATTGTGATCTTGTAGTAACCATAGTGATGGTGGGATAATCGGACTTGACCATGTATAACAACTTTAATACTTATATTTTATAATTAACAAAATTAAATTATCACCGAATTGCCAATAAAAACCTTAATTGCCACGTTAAATATAAATTCTTTTATGACTATTTCAGGTGTTGTTATTATCAATTTCATGCGGATGTGTGTTAAACAAGAAACAATCATTCAAACATATTTTATATAATTGTAGTGCGTAGCTTTAAAGAGTATTTTATCAAAATAATTGAATAATCATTTGATAAAAATACCTATGTTTATGGTTCATTTATGATTACCTAGGGCTCATGTCGAGGCTCCTATTTCTGGTTCTATGGTGTTGGCAGGTGTATTATTAAAGTTAGGGGGATATGGTTTAATGCGTGTTATTAGAATTATAGTTTCTTGTTGTTTAAAATATAATTTTATTTGAATTGGGGTTAGATTGGTAGGTGTTTTTTAATACGTTTGGTATGTTTGCGTCAAGTTGATTTAAAGTGAAAGTCTTTGATTGCTTATTCTTCCGTTGTTCATATAGGGATGGTTTTGAGTGGTTAATGATTTTAAATTCTTGGGGATTTTGTGGTTGTTATTTGATAATAATTGGCCATGAATTGTGTTCTTCTGGATTTTTTTTCATGCGTAGTGGTTAAAGTAATGCCTAAAGTAGTACCTACAACACCAGTCCAATTTTTGAAAGAGTATTGAGAATTACTACTGCTTTGTGGCGGAGACATGAGTTAAAATATTGTTTCTAGTTCATGACTTGTCCACTCTCGTGGGATCGTGGGGAAAGAATATGCGGGACGTGGCAATTTCCACTTTCACTTTGATTGTCACCTCTGATCGCTCCGTCCCTTCCGGAAAGCATCTCGTGCGGATTCTACAATCTCCGTGTTTGCCGATGAGTGCCGAGCACATTGTAGCGTTCTAAATGTCAGATGTTTGCACGTTCACTCCGTGAGTACCTAATATGGTGAAACGTCGCTCGAATTGCTCTAGTGCTCTCAACCACCCGATTGTGTCTCGCTGCGAAGGTAATAATGCGGAAATTTCAACCAGAACACAATGTTGGTTAAATTAATTCAGAATAGTTTCCGAAATGAGAAAATTTCGTTTCCGAAAGCAA
Organism: Acheta domesticus; assembly: GCA_031308135.1. Lineage (NCBI taxonomy): Eukaryota > Metazoa > Arthropoda > Insecta > Orthoptera > Gryllidae > Acheta > Acheta domesticus. The sequence goes on from JAHLJT010008446.1 coordinate 231,800,473, forward strand.
GAAGGCCGTACCAGCTGAAGAACTCATGATCTGCCAGGTGTTCGAGGTATGAAGGCCCCTAGGTATCTTCATCAGAAAAGAATCCAACAATATACAACACGCACAAAGTTAGTGTATCTGCTCTGAAAGACCCCTATTCCGACCCAGTCTTCTCCGGGTCTTCTTTTGACAGCTGCCCGTTGTCCTCTCGAAGTCAACTTCCGAATATCATCCGTCCATCTCGCACTTAGAAGTGACAGACGAGCCCATCTAATCCTCCGGCCTGTTTAGCAGTGGCCAGGAGAATTCTTCTGCGATGGAGGTCTGCGTCAGGGTCGAGGTTTCATCGCGATAATGGCGGAATATTACAATCGAGGTGCGTCGTAAAAACTACATTTCTCAAAAAGGTTGTTATGTAACAGAGGGCAAAATTAACTTTTATGAACACGTTTCACGCTCATTATCATGTGCTAAAGAAATCTATAAAGTTCCATTAAAAATAGTTTGTTGTATCGTTATCTCTGCAGTAAAGAAGTCTACATGAAGTTGTTATGCGCTGTGAGCCCCCTCAATATCTACAACAGTGCATGAGATATTCAAGGGGAACTTCTAAGGAGAGTCACCCGGTATATCAACGAATGCAAATACTCAGGATGTCCAGACTTCCCCTCGCCAAATAGAAGTCACAAATTGTGTGATAGCAAACAACAAAGTTTCCAATTATTGTAAAACTAGACATGCTAGATAAAGAATTAGGTAGTATTTAATTGCTCATACAAGACTTACATGCGCACCTGCGAAAATGCACATTGCAATAGACGCATCCGCCGCCCATTACGTCAGGCTGCTCTTGAAAAACTTCAGCGTTCGGAAGTAAGAAACGTAGTTGCCGCTGGCTGCGCGGCGAGGAAAAGTCTGAAGTTTCTTTGGATAGCACATCCACTGCCGGTTGCGAGAACTGGCAGCGATTGCCCTAGTGATAATTCAACGGTCGGCTAAACATATGCGTAAATACCTCATGTTTAGGGGCAGAAATTAAATGCAATAACAAAATATTTAGTATGTATGTATGTACGCAGTAAAAACGTCGAAAATTCACACTAAAATATGCTTTATAAAATTAATCATCAAAGAATGACACATAATATTTACACAGCTACTTTCACATGCGTTTTTACTTTTTCTATAACTCTCAATGAAATCTCCAATAGATATATTAATAATATCAGAAGTTTTAATTTACACAATGGGATGCCTGCGTTAAACAATTTGCGTTAGAACCACGTCTGAACCAATTGCGAGAAACCCGTTAGCGGGCACCTTTATGCCATAGAAAGGGAAATTTATTTCTTTTTGGCGTCGTGTTTGGCTCACATTTGTGGTGTAAGTCTCTTCTGTGACTTGTGGGGAGAACACGTTACGTTACGTTACGTTACGTTACGTTACGTGTTTTGGTTAATCATCGTTACAGATTTTCATGATGGATTCGACGGTATGTAATATTCGAATCTATTGTGATTTGCCTGTTAAATAACGAACATAATTCAGATCCAGGAAATTGGTATTAGCTACAATGAACCATGTATGCAAAAATACAGTTAATCAATCAAAATTATATTTATTAAAATAAAGACGAGTAACAGTAAGCGTTCTCTCGCTAAATAACAGAATAATATACTTGTTAAGAAAATATGTAAAATATGCACCACAATTATAATGCATGATTTACCCATGATGAGGCGAAAATGATTTACGCAAACGTTGAAAAACAATTGAATCCGTTCATCCAATATCAGATGAGCACTTTTATTACTTTGTGCCCTTTTATCACTTTTGATTTTCGACATTCGAGAACTCGAATGACCTACTGACCCACTCGCTTTTAAAACTCTGGGCGGTTGAAAGGACAGGAAGATGTAAATTGGTGTAATGGTTGGTCAATTTTTGTAGCACATCAGATTGAGTTTGCCATAAATGCCTAATTCGAGAGAATTTGTATTAAATGAACATAGTCAACTAAGTTTGATTGTAATGGGAGCCAATGGCTAGTGATAAGATGAGCCGTAACTACTCTCTGTGAACAGAATTACATCTAGGTCAGGTTTTTCGTCGTTTTCTTTAATTCATTGTGAAAATGCTGAGACTTCCCCTTCTTTGTTTCTGGGTCGTAAATGTAGCCTCATTATCTGCGCCCTTTTTGTTGAGTTCTTTTGCTAGTTGGGGGAAGAATAGGTGTTGTTACTTGGTCAGCAAAAACTATAAAATCAAATATATCCCGTTTGGTGATGCAAAGAGGTTTTCTATTATTCGAGAGCGAAAACTTCTAGTGATAAATGTTGCCAACCAAGCTTGTTGGTTCCTTTTTATTCACGGTATAAGAGTGTACAGGTGGACCACCGAAGTTGTCCACAGCGTGTATCCTTGAAACGATTTGAGGTATCGGGATGCGGATTACTCCAAGTTGTGCAAGATGAAGGGGGAAGGAAATTACTTATTTGCTTTTCTTTTTTTGTAATATATTTAATTTGTGAGATATTGATATTAATTTAGTTTTTAATGGAAATATATTTTTTCTGCCACAATTCTTATGTTCTCAAAGAGACTAATACAATGATATAATGCGTTATTAATAGTCTGAAGGAAACTGAAAAACATATGTTCTAAATTTCCTCAGAAGCCAGGTGTATCTCGCCTTTTCTCAACGGTTTTCCAGAAGGCGAGAAGTGTGTCCTTCACAGAACATCATAGTGCTTTGTTGTCTGATTTAATTCGAAATTGAAACCTCGGTTTTTCAGTGCCGGTAGTTATTCTTTTTTAATTGCTTTCTTGCATTTAGTATACTACGTTCATCTGTTCCTCTATTGACTTCAAGGATATCAAATTAGTTTCTTGTTAATAATTCAGGTAGCA